>CM043121.1:61210270-61619839 GCA_023701765.1 Hylyphantes graminicola | reverse complement strand
TGTACTGATGACCACTTTTTTTTCCCAGCTGCCGGTGCAATGAAATACAAAGACATGGACAAAGAAACTCTCTCGGATTTCTTCGGAAAGGCATTGGCCGGGGCTTCGGATTGGAATGGCAGACGGCCTCGTCGTTCCGACCCCTTTGTTGATGTTGACGATGTCAAATCGGAGTAAAATGTATCACGATTCTGATGTTTAATAAACTTATACTCATTTTTCTCTTTAATAAAATTTGTATTTTTTCCTTTAAAAAAAAACTTTTTGTAGGATTTTTCGAGTAACCTATACCTTGTCTTTCAAGATTGCGAGCCTTGAAAGTATTTTCCTCCCCCATCCCCACTGCATGTGGTTTTCATTGAAATGGCGTGAGCATGTTCAATGAATCGTGTTCAATGTAGTTTTGCGATTCTGATGTTTAATAAACTTATACTAATTCTTCTCTTCAATAAAATGTGAATTTTTTCCTTTAAAAAGAACCTTTTGGTATGAGTTTTCAAGTAACCTATACCTTGTCTTTCTAGAATGGGAGCCTTGACTCGAAAGTATTTTCCTCCCCCATCCTCGAAATGTGGTTTCTTCGAAATAGTGGGAGCGTGTTTTTCCCCCACCTACTTGGGTTTGAACTGTTCGGATTGTTAACCTCACAAAAGAACCTCAAAGTGTTGGGTTTAGAAAAGCGATACTCCCTTGTTTCCTAGAAAACCAAATAAACGGCCTGTGCAGCCAAAATGTTCGACAAATAATACCCCGTGTATGGGAGTGCGTGTTAAATATCGTTCAAAGTCCTAACGCTGTGTACGATGTTGCCCTTAGCGGTTGCGTTGGGTGCCTATTCAGGTGTTGGCCCGTCACCTGACTGTGGTTTTAAAATACGACGCCCGTCACCAATAGCCCTCGTGTAGCTCTAGTGCGACGATAATTCAAACCTAACCTAATCCTTTAAAAAAGCTTTTTGTAGGAGTTTTTAAGTAACCTATACCTTGTCTTTCTAGAATGGGAGCCTTGACTTAAAAGTATTTTCTTCCCCCATCCCCACCACATGTGGTTTTCTTCAAAATGGCGTGAGCATGTTTTTCCCCCTCCCTACTGGGGTTTGAACTGTTCGGATTGTTAACCTCACAACAGAACCTCAAACGCGTTCGGTTTAGAAAAGCGATGCTCCCTCCGTTTCTTAGAAAACCAAGTGAAGGGATAAGGGAAGAAAATCTTTTGGGGCTCGCATGGTAAAAAGACAGACTTTAGAAGAAGGCAACTGAATATCTTAAATTATCACTGTAGGGACGTATTTGAAGCTACATTTGTTTTATACAAACTAATTTTCAAGATTTGTTATTTTAGTCTGGGTATAAATTTAAGAGTATTTAAAGTCACCATTAAAGAAATTAAGCATAGTAATAGTGGAACATTTATTAAAAGTTTTTAAAATACTGTAGTCGTTATTTTAATACAATCGCTGCTTTATTTTAATTCCTGCTGAACTGTTGTACTCAAGACGTGAAACATGCCTTGATTGTGGTTCTAAAGTTGGACTCCCATCGCCAATAGCCCTCGTGTAGCTCTAGTGCAGTGGTTCCCAACCTGAGGGCGATCGCCCCCAAGTGGGCGATTTGTGTTATCAAGGGGGCAATAAATAGTTTTTGGGCGATGAGTATTCGAAGAGGGGCAATTAAAATATAATGTACTATGGTAAAGTCATTCTAATTTTTTTAATCACAGTGACAAGTTTCAAACTGACATTCATGCAAGATTTGACCAAGTTAGAAATTCCTAATTCTATTGTCGATACATTCCCTTTTGAATGTGTGGGTTGTGGATAACCTTGATAACTCTTTGCAGACGGAGTTTGTAGACCTGAAGTATGACAGTTTCAAGCAGAGAGGTTATGAGTAAGCCTGCGTGAAACTTATTTACACTGATCCTTAACTGTGGCAAAAAGCTGAACTACTTCTCATCTCGTTCCGTCATTATATTAAGTTTAAAAAATGTTAGTTCTGTTATCCAGCTCCTTACCAAACAAAGAAATCAATTAGACATTTGCCATGCACAAAGACTTGCGTATGAGCTTTAAAAAATAATAATTGATATAAAAAAGTGAAAAAAAATGAATAGAAAAATTTTAAACATTCATTTTTTTTCTTTAATTTCTATTGTCAACTCTTAAATCTTCCAGAATTGAGTTTAAAGATCTTAGTTAATTATCTTACTTTCATTCTTTGAATGAAACAAAATTAAAAATAGAAAAATAAAAAAAATCGATTTTATTTAAGAGTAACCGGATAAAGCTGCCTTGGTTGTTTTTATATATGGTAGCAAGTGTTTGAAATTATAAAATTGCTTTATTAGTTACACTTTAACTCAAATTATAATTGGACAAATTATAAATATTAAAGGGAGGCGATACGTGTTAGTCAACTTAAAGAAGAGGGCGATGTTACAGAAAAGTTTGGGAACCACTGCTCTAGTGCGACGATAATTCAAAACCAAACCCACCGAGTATATGCGGAATACGTGTTCGTTAAATCTGTGGGTCCGAAAGTCCTGTAGGTGGTCATGGCACAGTTTCCTTACGGGTCCAGGTCCCTGGAGACTATTTCCCTCTCCTTCAGCGACTTGTCTAAGTTGCGGAGGTGGTGATAGATGGCAACATGTGCCACTTATGTGTGCGTTTTGCCTGTCTTACTTGACGAAGGTTTATAAGCGGGTCTCTGATCAGACCAAGCTCACTAACTTAAATATATATGTCTACAAACCAACCAATTAGGCTGTTTTACTATTGAATGCGCAGTCCATTCTATTTTTAATGTCTCTGGTGCGTTGTTGCTGCAAGGTTCAGGTGTTGGCTTTGTCACCTGACCTTATTTCGAGCTTACACGTATTATCATGAAAAAACGTTTGTGTAGCTCTTGTGCAACGTTTCTCAAACAATGGTTGGACGCCAACATAAAAAAAAAAGCACTAAACAAGCATTATAGCGCAATAGTCCTCCATTTACACAGCTCAGGTGTTGTCATCATCATCCTATGACAGCAAGTTCAAATCAGGGTTGTTAGCCTTAATCTCTTGGGGAGTTCATAAAGGTAACCCATTAAGAAGCTGGTTATTTGACGTTATTTTTAAAAAATAAATATAAAATTATAAACCAAGCATAATAAATTGAGAGGAAAAATTTGCATAAAAGTGTTCTGCAATAATCGAAACTGTAACTTCCGTAGTTTCTGATTTTGTTTGGACTTTTCTTTTGTGTATAAGGTCTTGTAATTTTTAATTAAATTTTGAATTTAGTTTGAACAAAAATATATCGCACGGCCATTTTAAACATCTTAATTATTTTCCAGCAAATATCTTTGAACAATAACTCAATTGTGTTGACCTTTTCTTTGGAATTAAAGTTTGTGGTAACGTTTTGTTTTCTTATTAAATCTTACATTTTTTCTTTAAAGTAATGTATCATTCAGGAACAATGATATAATTTTATTCAATATTTAGATATTAGCAATTTTACTTATTCATTCGTTTGGTAAACAAAAGTGTTTTGTAAATAGTTTTGTTTCTGGCTTCCCAGACAATTCTCCAATCCTCACAAAACAGCTTGAGCATTGCTTTGGCATATTTTTCTTGGAAATGTGACTCATTTTTTACTGATTATCAGGTAAACTCTTTACTTGTAACGGTTCCTTTTTTTTGGTAACCCTGAGTAACAGAGTTGGATTTCTCAGAAAGTAACAGTAACTTAATTATTTTTAGCGGTAACTAAGTAACAGTAAATTTAGTTGTTTCTCGGATCTTTTCTGTAGTTTGGCATTGGTCTTAAATTTAACTTTTAACAAAGTTGCATTTTTATTATTAGCTTTTTCCGTTTGTCACTAGTTTTTTTAAGAGGGACTATCAGTCCCATAGAGCCAATGCATTAGTTTTGAAATCACAACTTTTGCAGAAGAATTACTTCGCCATGTTATCCCATTTTCGCCAGTTACGGGAATCAACAAATCATCGAAATTAAACAAATTTGAAACCAAAATGGTATCTAGTTATTTAATTATATATTTTGGTTCACCTTTACTGTACGGTAACTATTGGCGTAATTTTCCGATTTGGCAATAAATAGTTTTTTGTGGCAACCTGTCTGACCTGACCGAAATGCATAATGGTTAGATAGGGTTGACGGAAAACGTCGTCGTTGTGAAGAGAGCATGACGTCAAAAGTCGCCAGAATACGGACTTCTGGCGCGATTTCGGAAAGTTCGGCAATAGTTACCGTACAGTAAATTTCTACCTATATTTTTTGAACATTAAAAGTGCCAAAAATATACAGCAGATGGCAGCACCACTTTAAAATTTTATCAATAAATAATAAAGTAATGGATA
This sequence comes from Hylyphantes graminicola, assembly GCA_023701765.1. Taxonomy (NCBI): domain Eukaryota; kingdom Metazoa; phylum Arthropoda; class Arachnida; order Araneae; family Linyphiidae; genus Hylyphantes; species Hylyphantes graminicola. Next base: position 61,615,471 of record CM043121.1, on the reverse strand, counting down.
TCATTTTTTTTTCAATTTTGTTTTAAATTGATGGTATGATGATTCCTGTACCTGGTGATGGCACATCAATTCTTTTGCAAAAGTTGTGATTTGTTGTACTTGATTAAGCTTTAAAATAGTGTTACCATCTGGTGCATATGTTTGGCATTTTAAAACTTCAAGAATATATAATTAAATAACATTTCTGTTTCAAAATTGTTTCTTTCGACATTATGTTGATTTCCATACCTGGAGAAAAAGGGCTAACATGGCAAAACAATTTTGAAAAAGTTGTGATTTCAAACTAATGCATTAGCTCTATGGGACTGTTAGTTCTACTTAAATCTTGGTTCCTTTTGAGAAATAGTAGAATAGTTTTATTAAAAAATGTTCCTTATAACTTGAAATTTCTAAAAGTAACTATAATTAGTTACCTTTCAAATTGAGTAACTGTAATAGTAATTTTTTCATTAAGTATCTGTAACGGTTACTTTTTGAAATTAACTTTCCAATTCTTGGTGGTTATCCGAGTTCACTTGTATGTTGACCAACTATTTGATACGTGAATAACTGGCTTGTTTTACATGAGGTGATGATCTCTTCTTGCTTTTATTCCTGGATTTCTCTTGTGATTGGTGGTATGACTCTGTAAGCTCCACCCATTACAATGATTAACCAATTGACACCTTATTTTCATTCCTGCAGCACTACTTCCACCTAAGATGTGGATTGTGGAACATGCCACTGGTATTTGTATAGATTTTAGTTACAAGCTCAAGTTTAAAAACCATTCAACTATTTTAATAGTTAAGGACTATTTTTTGCATTTAGTTATGTATACACTAACATTATTAGAATTTTAAGAAATTTATTTTACTAATGCTACTGACTTTTTACTTTACTATAGTGGTATCCTGCTCTGCTAACTGTTTGCTGACTTTTGGAAAATTTATCACAGGTTTGCTTTACGGACGTAGGTCAGTCCATTCAACACAAAGGGCATTGTCTTACCAGCAAACATTTTCAACTTTAAAAGTTAAAAAAAAACAATTAACGCAACACATTTTTAAGTGGATTTTAAATTGAATTATGATATATTTTAATAAAGAAATAATTTATATACTTCTAAATAAACAAACTCATTAATGAACTTCATCTATAGAAAACAATCAACTAACTCGCAAAACGCACACACATATATATATACCTATAGGTCAAAATCAGCACTCGCCAACGGGCGAGTAATACTGAAAATTTGGCGATTGACTTTATTGGCACCACTGGCCAAACTAAATAATCACTACTCGCCAATCGCGATGATTGAATGGAAAATGTACGAAAGTGGTATGCAATTTGTTTGGAAACGTGTCGCACATTAATCGCGCACCCAGTTCGGCGATTCTCCCGGGGTACAAGAGCATAGAAGCTAGGACGCTCTTCGGCTGGCAAGCAACGAATCTGAGGCCGCTTATGATAAAGCTTGATTTCTCTCTTTTGTTCTTCCTCACGTTGGCGAAGCCTTTCGCCTGTTCACGTTCACTGTGATTGGATTGGTTGCTCTCAAAATATTAACAAATAAATGTAGTTGAGATCCTGCTAACAATTGCTCCAAGTAATGCTGAAGTGGAGAGAGTTTGGAGTAGTGCAAACAATCCTTTGAAGGAAAAAAGTGTGTCAATGATGAAAAATACATTACATAATCGCCTAATTGTCAAATTTGTTTGGGTGGCATCCTTTTACTCAATCATAGTAGTTCAGATTAATTTTAAAAGCAAAAAAGGTAAATTATTGAAACAGTAGAATTTTAAAGTTAAAAATTGAGTCAAAATGTAACGTCAGTCACCATGGAATGTCCCACAATCTAAAGTTAAGTTAAACGAATTTAATCCTACTGCTGCAATAAAATTGTGGCGGGAGGACTCAATTAGGGCACGAAGACCTAATGTAAATGATAAACTTTAATGCCAAGAACTAAAATGCTTTTTTTTGTTATTGCTTCTTTATATATAAAGGAGAGAGATTATATTTTAGGATCGTAATCTTATATCAAAGCCTAAATAAAGATATTATTAAATGTTGATGTTAATAGTTAGAAAAAGCATGTTTTTTTATCAAGAATTTGTAAATTTGTTACTGGCCAGTGCTCAAGAAAATTTGGCCAGTGAAAAAAATCAATGTACTGGCCAATGGCCAGTCAGTAAAAAAGTTAATTTTGACCTATATACCCAAAACTGTATCCCCATAAACCTTTTATAGCCTAACCTCCGAAAACTGCCTTCCAAAATTTGACGTGTCTAAATCAATCACATGAAAATTTGATTATATGTTTCAACACCATATACATAAATGTTACACTGAACACAATAAATTGTAGATTATTAGAAAGGATCAATATTATTTGTAAAAGGACTCTATTTTCCAGTATTTTTTCTATCCTTATTGCATATATTAAACTAATGTTTCTCTTTTTTTCATATGAACTTCTCTACATTGGACTTGTTACAAGTGCTGAATTTGCAACTGTATTTAATTCCTGACTGTTTATTTTTGTCATTATTATTATCCCTGATTAGGACATTTCAAATCATCAGATCTTCTGAAATGAAAATTTTCTATCAATAACATAACATGCTGTGCTTAAATTTCCTTTGTTTAATATTCTTATATTTAATTATAACATACTTTTTATAACTGCAATTCCACTCTAAAAGTATAATATGCATAATATAATTTTATTTCATCATTTCTATTTTAATTGGTACCAAAACTTCCTTCATGTGCTTTATAAACTGTTGTGTTTAGTTATATAAATCTGTACTAACACTTAACATACTATTAAGAATTGAATCTCAACAATCTGTTTCACATGATGTTTCTACTTTCTTTTCAATTCAGTGTTTCTTTTTTCCCCAAGGCAGTGCTTACTTAAGTTCTCTATTTATACTGACATAAATTATTTTTTTAGATAAATCTCTAAATTCAGTATTGAGTAAATCACATATATCATTCGACTATATAGTTCAATTTTATGAGCATTTTCTATAGGTTTTCTCCTGTATTAAACTCCGAACAAAGTACAAAATAATGCACTGATATACTTTACTTGTATTTAAAATATAATATTTTTGTAAAAAAAAATCTTGTTAACAATTGAAAAAAAAATATTTTGCTTCGTATATTTTTTACTATAAAACGTTGAAACATACAGTAACTAATGTTGAGTTTGACTTAGGAAAAGACGCATAAATAGTAAAACGTGTTTACTTTATTTAATCAAAAAGTAGTTATTTCCCGATTTTATGTTTTTCCTTGATTCTTTCTTTTCTAAATATCAAATGCCTTAAGTTATGATATTAAATCATTCTGCCTCTTTCATTTTACATTGTGTGTATCTGAAAAAAAACATAGAATCAGAGATCCACTGTAATAAAAGTGTCATATTTAATTTAACTTACTTATACCTCTTTCACTCCAACAAGGAGCATGGGGCCTCCGTCATGGTCCGCCACCTCGCCCTGTTGGCAGCAACGGTCTTAATCTCTCCCCATGACTTGTTACGTTCTTAGTGTGTCATATAGCGTGTGTTTTTGTGTCGCTAATCTATCCAAAATCCTTTCTTCCAGATACCACTTTCGATTTCGATGCCGGGGTCCATCGCTGCACCTTTTGCCCTTACAAAACTGCATTTAGCAAGGACTTCAGAAACCACATTCAGTCCCATACGGGGGAGCGGAGGTTTACGTGCAAAGTTTGCCTCAAAAGCTTCAATTCCGGCGGAAATCTCAAAATTCACATGAAAATTCATTCGGGAGAGCGGCCGTTTGAGTGTTCCGTTTGTCATAAGAGATTCGCGCATAAGCATGTTTTGACACGGCATTATGCAATTCATTTAAATGTATCGTGAATCTTTGATTAATTGTCATGTTTTAAAAAAATGTGAGTTTTATCTGAACACTTTACCAACCGATAGCGGCTTGAACTACATTACTATGCACCGGGTCGGTTTTCCAATAGCCCTCGTGTAGCACGTGTGAGGATCATTCAAAAAACTAAACTGGCTTGGTTTCGGCCTAGACTTACATGCAGAATATATGCGCTTTTCTTAAATTCTGGTAAAATTGCACTCTTTGTGTTATTATCGGGTAACGAAATTTAATAAAATCTTTACGAGGCATAGACTGAACAAGCCTAACCTCACCAAATCTAACAGAAAGATCAAAAGTCGATTAATTGACAGCCGGTCGGTAAAGTGTTAAAATTGCTGATTTCCTATGTGAAGGGCTTTTAACTTTTGATATTGGTTTGCCTTATTACACTCGCGGTTAATATTTAAAACCCTATTTTTACTACTTTTTTTTTTTTCAAAAGTCGGGGCAAAATTTAGAATCCACAGATTTCTAACTTTTTCCTATTAAGATTTTTTTTATTAAATTTCATGAAAAATATTTTTATTATTTACTAGAATAAAAACTGTTTTGTTAATTTCTTTTAAGTTTTAGTTTATTAGTTTTTGTATATCAAATAGCCACTGCAAAGATGGTTTTTTACCGACATTGACTATTAATCAAAGATTCATTGTGTTCATTTTAAAAAACTTGTGGCAAAGAAGGAACTCTCTCTCTCTATCAACCTTTGAGAAATCGGATGTCACATTAGCTAATATAACTAATAATTCCAAAAAACATTTATTGCCGAATAAATTTTTACACTAGGAAGTTAACTTTTTCAGTTCCAATGACAATTTGGCATAATCATTTTGGAAATTTTTTTCTGATCGTCTATAGCCCTTTATGTTATCAAAAAGCACATAACTCAATTCTTGAAACTTTTCTATCAAAAAATATTTTATTAATCCCAATAGATGTCAGCCGTATTTTTAAAAAATTATGATCAGAAACATGATTATGCCAAATGGCATCATTTGGACTGAAAGGGTTAAAATAAAATTGGCCGAATATGAAAATAGATATATCCAGTTTTCTCATGTGTAATAAATGCTTAAACATTTGAATTGTATGGATAATTATCCGTACAATATATTCCTCATACCTTTAAAATATGTGTTTAGTTTAAACTGTTGCTAGTTTATTAGTTAACACTTTCTGGATTGTAGTTACATGTGTTTAAGCAATTACTTCTAGTTGGAGCTAGGACGGTTGATAGAATTTCCACTATATCTTTAATAATTTTCATTGAAGGATGAAGAATAAAAACCTATATATTATCTTTATATTTCTTTAAAAATACTGCAACTTAGTTTTTATTAACGTATTTTTCATCAACTAGTAACTGAACTTTCAAATAAATACTTTGATATTTATATGTTAAATATATTGTATGCGTAACGTATTTATATTTAGTGTAGAGTAGATTAAAATTTGTGTTCTGTGTGTACCAAGTATATTAGTTACAATTTTAGCTACTTTTAGATAGTACTTTAAATATGACTTTTTTTTGTTGTTAAAATGGTTCGTCAGTGATTTTTTTTTGTATAAACGAATAGGCAGCTTTGTTAGTTCGCAACTTTTGAAAATCAAGATTAAGCACTTAATCAAAAGATTTTTTTCGTTGTTTCTTTTCAATTTACCGTTGAAAATCGTTTTCAGAGAAAATTGTACTATCACTTAGTGTTTTCATCTTTGTATTTTTGTATGCTTTTTTGTGTATATTTTTCTTTTCTTGTTCTTGTGTATCAATTTTTTTTTAACACTCTCAACTAAAAAATCATTAAATTTTTCCTTTATTAAGCCCATTTCACACCTTGTCACAACTACTTGCAACTCCCATAGGACACCGTGCTTTTAAAAGTTGCACTCAAGTCGTGAGATTTTTTCATGCGAGCACGAAAAAGTCTCAAGTTGCATGTAAGTTTAGCCAATCAGAATTCAGTATTTGTTTGACTGCATTGTGGCGAACTAGACTTCGCCAACTGGTTGTTTGTTTACTTTTTAAGACGCCAACTTCACTTGCTTGCAAAAAAATGCAAAAATCTGCGCAATTAAAAAAGGGTAGTAAATTGACGGCAAAAATGTAAATTGATCTTATTAAGGAAGTTCGGAAACATACATTTCTGTATGATGCAAGCGATGCCTATAGTTTGATTCAAGTTTGTTTACAAAAAGATGAACCTTGCCAAATTGTGAGATAAATAATTTTGTTGTGGAAACCAGAAAAACCAGGTTATCACGAGTTGCAGTTGCAAGTAGTTGTGCAGGTGTGAAATGGGCTTTACATGACTAATTTGTTTTTAAACTTCGAATGTTGAGTGTAAAATATTTTGTTGACAATACATAAAAAAACAGGTAGTTTTTATGTAATTTATGTCCATTAATGCGGCAAATAAAGACTTAAAGCACTTATTTGTTAAAAATTCAATAATTTTGCATTGAAAGTAAAAAATAATTTTTTGTCTCTAATAAATGTTTAACTGATATTTATATGGACTTTATAATTCTTAAAACTCATTCAATTGATTATTCTTTAAGAACTTCCCTGTTTACTTCTCTATCAGTTATTTCTCTTCATGTTAAAAATGATTGGGGAAAACTTTTTATTTAATTCATTGGACATTTCATTTATTCTAATTTTCCTATTAACTAAAAAAGTATCTTATTTTCAGCTAATCCCAGAAGACTATCAAAACCCAAGTCCCTACCAACAGCAAAGACCAAAGAAACCAAAGAAGAGCGTAGGAGACGACTGAACAGGGAGAAAAACGCCAGATTTCGCCAACGTCAGCGCGACTTGGCGGCTTTTAGCATAACAGCACCTCTTTCCGTTCACAGCCCTGTTGAATCTGAACAGGGCCCAACGGAATCCTTTGAAGAACGGAGAAAACGGCTGAACAGGGAACGGAGCGCGCGCTACAGAGAACGGAAACGAGCCGCCGCGGCTCAGTTGGAAATTCCAGCTGCACAGTTGGAGAATTATTACTCGAATATTTATTTTTAAGACTGGTTTTTATTTTAATTATTACTTGAATATTTATTTTTAAGACTGGTTTTTATTTTGACTGTTTTTTGAGGTTTTTTATAAGTAACGAAAGAGTTTAAAAAGCATTAGGAATTTCCTCTGATAAGTTGGGATTAGTTGCTCAAATGTTTAATTTTTAAAGTGCCAGCAGCAAAAAATGCACTTTGCAGTTTGAAAACCAACCAGCAAAACTGGAATATTAAACTCAACCATTTAAGTCATTGTCTAATTTGTTTAAAGCCATTACAGAATACTTATACAAGCATATTCCATAATTTTGCTAATTGAACTAGAAATTAATAACCAAAGATTTGTTCATAAATTATATTTAACCAAAGATTTGTTTATAAAATATATTTATTTGTGATTTAAATTGTATCTTTATTTGTTTTTAAATTGTTTTTCTAAAGTTTTATATTTATACATGTTTTTACCTTTTTAGTGAGTTTACTACCTGTGTAGTTTTAATTGTATTTTTTAGATATATATTTGTCTTTGTGTCTTAACCTTTTCAATCGAGTTCATTTCTGTATTTATGTAAAAATTATTATTCAATGTATTTTGTGCAATTTTATAAATTTTTAATCATTTTATTAAGTTTTGTTATTTCATATTTAGTTGGTACACAGGTAACAATGTTAAAAGTTTTAATTTTTTAAGTTTGCATGACAGTTTATTTTTTATTTGTTTGTATTGTTTCATAGATTTTATTGGCATTAATTTATATTTCTGTTGAATTGAATCTGGCATTTTGTATCAATATTGTTTACAATTTTATTTTTTGGAACTATTAATATGAAATTGTAGTTTCCTTTTATTGAAAGCTGTTGGGTTGTATATTGTTTACATTTAATTAACTTTCTCTACTTTTGTTAAAAGCAATTCTCAAATTGTTATTTACAAGGTGACTAGCAACATAATACTTTTTTCAGACTTTTGAATGAGTTTTTTTTTAGTCTACTTCATGATGATGATTTTGGACTGATCTGAATATTTCTTCCATGAATTTTCAAAGTATTTCTAACTTCGTAAAGTATATAAATAGAGATAAACTTATTAAATATTTGTTAACATTTTAGTTTGTTAGATTTTTTTTAAAAAACCTTATTTATAAGTATTTTTTTAAAAATTCTCTACTTTTTGGTAGAATTTTAAAATTTTTATTTATGTTAACTAATTATTATGATTTTTTAAAGTGTCTGACAAAATTGTCCTCGAAAAGATGCCAATTAAGATATTCAAATTTTCTTGCTTTTATTTTGTTGAATCATTGACATTTTATTTATAAATATTTCGTAAATGTAAGTTTAATTGTTGGTTTTTTGTGCCATCCTGTCTTAAAGTATGTAGTTTACTTTTTGGTGTTGCCAAACTATGGGTAAAATTGCATGTTCTTTGTTCGTTGTGATTACTTTATTTACCCTTTAACTCAAAGTATATTCTGAATAATTTTTGTGTAAACTTTGGAAAGAGAAAGGTAAGTCTGAGTTGAATTACAGCAGTTTAAGGGTGGATATGACAAACTGCTATGATACATGTATTGCATTTAATTTTAATTAAGATATCAAATCCTAATTTCTTAAGTGATTTTCTATGTTGAATATTTAATATATTTTTTGTTATTAAATCAAGAATTTTTTTGTTATTTTAAAAAAAGTTAATTGTATTCGACATATCATATGGTTATTTATTGTATTGTTCTTTTGTTTTATAGTTTGTTTTATTTATTATGTTTATTTGGTTTCATTTTCATTATTTTATTTATAAGAATTTTTTTATAGTATAATGCTATGAATATTATCTGTTCAAATTCAGGGCTGTTTATGAACTATTCTTAAATAGAAATGAAAAATTGAATTTGATATAGATTTTTTTCTAAAAAATTGGATAGCTTGTAATTTATTCAACATTTCTGTATATACTTCGATATTTGAATTGAAACTGGTTTGGTTGTGAATATTTGTTTACTTTTTATTTGTAACAAATAATTTCTTAAGCCTAATCATGAAACTTTTTCTAATTTTCCTTATTATGCAAAACTGTCCATTTGTTTTCCAATTGTTCCAATTCCCCTTTGGATTTTCTATCCCTTTGTAGTTCAAGTTGTGCTTTAATAATACTTCAATTATGTGTTGGATAGATATTTTTTTAATTAAAATTTTGTTAATCTTTATATTAGTTATTATCCTTTTTTTTTAAGTTTACATATTTTCTTGACAAATTTTCGTTTTTGTTTCAAAATCTCAATGCACGAGTGTTCATAATTATAAGGAGCACTGGTATTTTATGTTTTTGAAGGCATGGAACACTTTTTCTGAAATAAATACATTTTCAGATATTTTAATCTTGTGTATGGACACTAATTATTAACCTAAAAAATTTTGCAATTTGAAAGGATTACTAATTATAGGCAAAATTAAATTATCAAAATCCACAGTTTCAAATTGACCTTGTCCGATAGAAGATCTAAACATCATTTTTCAGCCTTTGATTACAGGTATCAGTCATTTATTTCTATAAAAAAAATGAAGTTGAACAAGGGTCTATACGATATTAAAAAGTTCTTTAAAAATTATTTTAATTTATTTTTCATACTTTTAAAAAAGTTATCTTAGTAATTAATTTTAAAGGTATTTTGCACTAAAAACAATGTTAAAATAATCTGCCAACGACAAATAAGCAATACAGCATTTTTGTTCCATTTATAGAACAAAAAATGTGTATTTTAGAATTTAAGGCATTCTGACGAAGGCTTATAAGCGGGTCTCTGATCAAGCACACAAGCCGGAATATATATATGGGCAGTTCTACCATAATTTTTAATTTCAGGTATTAAAAACTTGTAAAATTTATTTTTTCAAAATCACTTTAAATGTTTATCAAAAGGTTTATAAGGGTTCTAGAATTACGAAAAAAAGTTTAGCAAAGCTTATTTGTAAAAAACAAAAAAAAAATTATAATAAGGGACGGCAGTTTTTTAAAAACACCGATTGTAAAGAAACCGGTCTAAACCGGCCTCACGAAACTAACTGTTTATCAATGAAACCGAAATCGTAAAAAACCGGTTAGTCTTAAAACTGGTTTCGATTTTCCATCCCTAGATCCTAACGACGGTAAGGATCGGATGGTCAGGAACGGAAGGAAAGGACATTCACGCTGTTTTCCGGTCTTTCTTGTGTTGAAATTAACTCCAGTTTAATAAAAAGGAATTTTTTTACTTCTTGTACTCCACTTAAACATATTTATAGAAAAAAAATTTCAATTATCAAGCAAAAATTAACCTTAAACCTGGGAGACTGTAAGGAAAGCAATAAAGCCTCGCAGGCAATTTCACTAAGTTTTTTTCAATTTTGGGCTTATTGGTGAATTTTAGCAATAATATGTGGCTACTAACTGAAAAGTGAGTTTTTTGCAATACAGTTTTCATGGTTGAAGAATCACTGTAGCTCAATCCAGTGCCTCTCTTCACCACTTTTGGAATGAGGTCAGTGAATGTACCAAAACCCAGGGACAAAGTTAGGAGACGAGAAAAACGCATTATAAATGTTAAAAGCCAGAATTCAATGGAAGGAAATCGTTAAGCTACAGTATTAGTTCAATTTAAAATCCAAATGAATGTAATTTTTAGCTAAAAAAAGTATTAGATTGGGCCCTAAACTTAAAATTTGACATTCGGGACACACGATGGTAAGGACTTTTCTGCATTGTTTTGTGTTCTAAAAAAATTTTGGAGTTTCTTTGCTTTAAAATTACGTTTTGCAATTATAAATGGACCAGTCTTTTAGTATAATAAGAAAAAGTGGTAAAGAAATATTAATTTTTTTAAAAGTTATGCCCAAGGGACATAAAATTAAAAATTATGGTAGAATTGCCCATATGTACCCTACCCCAAGACATGTTTAAAACAGTTTTTTTTTTATTTCTTTTCAAAAACAAACTTTTTAGCACATATTTGTATGAAAAGTATGTTTAGATTATATTTTTAAGAATATATATGTGTAGGATTTTGCTCGGGTCTTAAGAGGTTATACATCTTATTGTAATGTCTGCAAATGTTTTTATTTTTATAGCCTCTATTTTTTTTTTTTTTTTTTTTGCAAAACGTAAAATGGTGCTGTCCTTATAATTCTGAATACCCCTGTATTAGTAATTACCAAAGTACTTATATTGTGCCAAAAAATAAAAAAAGAAGCATCAAACACTGTGCTACAATATATTTTTTATTGTATATATACTTGTATGTCTTTTAGACTTCATAAAGGTATTTAATAAATTCTGTGTGTGATTTTTGAGATCAATTCTATTCTATGCGAACATATACATTTTTCATAATTTGTAAAAAGGGATGCCATCCTGATACTGCATTGTAATTACCACTGGTCTAAAGGCTTAAGGTAGGCGAATACCCAAAATTCTAAAATTTTTACTGTTACTTTAATCTTTTCTAAATTTGGCATAGTGTTTTCAAATATAATGAACAATACTATTTAGGCATTTTTTAAAATTTAAATATAGTTTATTCAATTTAAACGGTGTTTTTCAACTAAAAAAAGAGGTTTATGCTAACAAGTCCACCACATTGAATTTACCTCCAATAAACATTAATTATGTGTTAAATTCTTCGTTTTGAACTGTTACATGCAATGACCCTCTAGAGTTACATACAAATTTCAAGACAAGAAGTTATTAAGAAAAATGTTATAAATTAACTATTAAAAAAAAGATTTTTTCAATAACTTACACTTTGAAATTAAAAAAAAAACTAGTATATTAGACCAGTTGTTAGAGGTTTATAGCTTAGGTATATATTGAAATAGCATCTGTAAAAAATTTCAGGTAAATTAATGTAAAACTTTTCATGCTAGAAGTGTTAGCATAACCCCCTTTTTTTAGTTGAAAAACACCGTTATAAATAAGTCAATTATATTTCAATCAAAAAAATTGCCAAAAAAGCATTGTTCATTATATTTGAAATCACTATCACTATGCCAAATTTGGAAAAGATTAAACTAATAGTAAAAAATTTAGAATTTTGGGTATTCGTCTAGCTTAAATTGCACTTAGGGCTCAGTGCTAAGCTTACAGAGCGAGACTGCCGACACATCGGTAGTGCACGCTTACATAGAGAATCAAGACATAAATATTAGCATATAATTAGTAACACAAGTTAGATAAGATATGACACATCGAAATTGTTCGCTTTGGTTGAGATAGTTCGCTAGAGGTGTTCTAGTAGCACCACATATGCAAGGATTTTTTTAAAAAAAGTCTTCCGATTTATTTAAATAACGCTAATTTTAACTCTGGGGAAAATATATAATCAAAACAAGGCAACTAAATTCGTATGAAACTCGTATTTAACTCTTATGAAAAAGAATCAATGATACATTCGGGGAAATGTACTAAAAACTGGTTTTGTTATTCATGATTAAAGGAAATGGATCTTTGACGCTTAAAAGCCAATTTGAATGCTTTTTTTTTTAAAGTTTGCCTTCATTGTTTCAAGCTAATTTTTAAGATTGAGTGAGATATCCAGCTTTTTAGTTGCTGCTTTTTAATTAACTATGATCAAGAAGCGTACTAGTCTGGAATTACAAATGAGCTTTCTGGTTTTGATCTTCTGGAGCTTTTATTTTTAAAATTAAGTAAATTTCAATCAAATTCATGACTCGAAATATTTAAGAATTAAAAATTGTTGTTACATTAAATGCAGTTTTGTTTTTATAGTATTTAACTAGTTTTTTTTTTTTAAATATTGTTTTATTTTTTCGTTAGATGTTTGGGATTTGGTGATTCGAAATGAAGTAAATGCTTTGTTTACAAACAATCGTAACAAATGCCGTGAAATCTTGTATGTTATTTTTAAAATATAAAAGGATATTAAAAGGTTAGATTTTTATTCCATTTAGAGGTAATTTTACAAAATGTTCTCTCGTCTCAAGAACTGCTATAATAGAAGCTTATTCAGCTGTCTTTTCAAACGCTTTAATGCAAATCCCCAAATTCACCCTCGTTGTTTCTGCTCCGCTGTCGCGAATCCCGAAACTCAAAGTTTCAGCACTCAAGAAATGGACATCGACCACATTTCCGAACTGATTTCTCACTCAAACTGCAGCTCAATCGTCGCGGAGATCCAGAAAATAGTTGCGAGAAAGCAGCGATGTCCGCAGTTCCTCAAACCAGAAGACATTGTCTACCTCTGTCATTTGGAAACGCGCACACAGCGGAAAGAGTACCTCATGTACCTCTCCAAAAAGGAAGGATACAGGAGAAAAGCCGCCGAAGAAAAGGAACAGAGACAACGCTTACAAAGAGAAATGCCGGACTCCGAACGTAAACCTTACGGAATAGGACGTAATACTCTTCTAATTTCCATACGATCTCATTCGAGAAAACGGTTCCATAACAAAAGGTTGGCGAACGCGGTGTTGTTTGGCGAGAAGCTTGTGCTGGACCTTGGCTACGATGAGTTTATGACTGAGAAGGAGAAGCAGTACACTGCTGCTCAGTTGATGTATTTATATACCGTCAATAGACAGAATCTTGATCCTTTTGATCTTTATTTGTGCAATTTTCCGGAGACCAGTAATGTTGGGAAGTATTTGCGGAGAAATGTACGTAACTTTGACGACTCTCTGTTTTCTGTGACTGACAGCAGTTATTTAGATGTGTTTCCTCAAGAAAAACTTGTGTATCTGTCGCCGCATGCTGAAGAGACTTTGCAGGAGTATGATCATAACGCCATTTATATAATAGGTATAGTATAAAACTTATGTTGTCCTTATCAAAGTATCTAAGAACTTTTCCCATGTAAAGCGTACACAGTTTTGCTTAATATGTTTATGTTGAATATCCTTCAAAAGTCACAACCCTGCGTAGGATGTTGCCTTAAACAGTTGCGTTGGATGCCTACTCAAGTGTCCGCTCATCACTTGATTGTGGTTCTAAAATACGATGCCCATCGCCAATAGCCCTCTTGTAGCTCTATTGCGACAATCATCAACTTAAACTAAACCTTAATGATTTGTTGCAAAATGCCTGCTCATTTTTATGGCTTTTGTCAAGCCGGCAACTTAGTCATTGACTCAAAGTTAAAAATTACAAAATTGGCAACAGGATGTTGTGAGGGGGCTGGAGAGCCCAGTCAGTGAATGCGCTAGTCTTGCATGCGAAAGGTTCCAGTTTCTAGCCTGTGTCAGGGCCCTATTTCTAAATAGGCTAAGTAGGCTGTAGCCTAGAGCTGAGAATTTTCTTGGGCCGGAAAATTTTACGACAAATTAAAGTGGCATTCAGAATAAAAAAATTATTATAAAGATACGAATATTTCTGAGAAAGAAAACAAATAATTTACATTAATGCTTAAACTGTAAACATATATGTAATACTACGATTTTGGTTTTGTCAAAAGTTCGCCTATTTCACTTTCGATTTATTGTGTAAAAGTAAATAAGTGATTATAATATGTGTAGATATTTTAAACATTACATACCACCCTATTTTGCAGCTAACCAGCTACTTTTCCCCAAAGGGGGAGAATATTGTGACAGTGGCTGCAAATCCATCGTATATATAGCATACAGGCAGCAAATCCTTAAATCCGGCCCTGGCTTGGGTATTGCTGAGATAACTGTCAACTTATAAATGGTTTGTGCAGCCAAAAAGTCCAATGAATAATACCCCTTGTTGAGGGAGTGCCTCATACATATGGTACAAAGTCACGGCCCTGTAAAAGATTTTGTCCCTCACAAAAAGTTATGTTGGGTGCCTACTCAAAGTGAGTAGAGTCGTCACTTGACTGTGGTTCTTAATTGAAGAGCTTTGTGGAAGGACATACTAAGTAACGAAAAGGTGAAAAATAAACTTATAAAGTTTTTAGTTTGCCCTTAAATCCATTAAAAATGGAACCGCCAAACAGTAAAAAAAGGGAGACTTGACATCTTTCAAGAATTTAATTATATGTTCATTGACACAAAACTCTAAATTATTTTTAAAAAATGTCACTTATTAGCAGGTTCTTCCACTAAGCTCTTTTATGATGCCCGTGTTCAACAGCCCTCATGTAGCTTCAGTTTGGCAATAATTCAATCCAACCCAATAGGTTTTTGTGCTCAGACTCTAAGTTTCCTATAATAGTTTAAGGGGGTTCAGTATGTTGTATATCGGTAACCTTAAATTGGCCAATTTCAATGTACTTTTTCACAATAACTACTGATCAGATCATCTTAAAAATTTCTGTGTCTATTATACCAACCTTATATGTTAATCTGAGGTTAAAAGTCTTTTCAAAATAACTGTTAGATTTTTTTTAAATAAAATAAGTTTTAAAGTACCCAAAAAATCATGAAATGTCTCACTTTTTTGCCCCATAACATTTTTTTCACTTTAGTTTTATTAAAATTCATAATCTCAGATTAATCTATACTATGTATTACATCATATAAAAAAAATAGCATGGTTTTTGAGAAAAGGTACATCGAAGTTCAAAAAGTCAAGTTCTGAGAAAAACGCGTTTAAAGTTATTATTGTTAACCCATTTCCTTACGAAGCCATGACATTAAAATCGCTTTTAATGTCAAAAATAGTTTTCCAATTGTCTTGATACTTTGTGACATTATTAATAAGGGTTGTAATAGTATTTTAAGCCAATAATTTTTGTTTTGATTTTTTCACCGATTTGAGGGTATTGAACCCCCTTAAGTTGTCCTATCAGATGGTATCATTATAATTTCCTTAACCATGTGGAAGTCAAAAACCATGCCTTGTCTATTTAAAATAGAGTTAGGAAAGAGAATATAGCAGGCCATGTATCTGCGCAGTAACGCACAAAAGAAGCAGGCTAGAGACGTGCATCTTGGGATACCTCAGTGACAGTTTGTTATGCGCAGTAGCTCAAAAAACTTGACAGCCCTGCTTCAAGCCATTTGAACTGATAGACACCTCTACTCCTCCTCCTAACTCTATGCTATTGACTATGCGAGCCTCCAAAAGCCAACTTTCTACCCCCATCCCTTCGCTTGGTTTTCTAGGAAACAGGGGGAGCATCGCTTTTCTAAACCTATCGCGTTTGAGGTTCTGTTGTGAGGTTAACAATACAAACAGTTCAAACCCAAGTAGGGATGGGGAAAAAACACGCTTACGCTGTTTCAAAGCAAACTACACGCGGGGATGGGGAAGAAAGATGCTTCGAGGCTCACATTCTGGATAGACAAGGTATAGTTAGTTGTAGTAGATGAATAGCTATATGCTTTTCAGACTTGTTTGTTCAGTGTAAATGTAATTTTTGTTTCAATATACATATTTTTTAAACTGGTTGTGTTATTTGTAAACTTTATTTCCTTATCTTTTGTAAAAACAACAGGTTTTTTTGTTTTTAGGTGCATTTGTAGACACTATTAAGAAAACAAAAGTTTCTTTTAACAAAGCCAAGTTGGAAGGAATCAAAAGCTACTCATTACCTTTAGATGATTACATAATGTGAGTATTATTTGCATTCATGTTTTTGATGCTATGTATAGAATTTCCCACAAATAATTATCTTTTTCTAAAACTGAATGTCTGGAGATTTTATTGCTTAATTGTTGCTTGTTAACTATTTGCAGGAGTTGTGGAAAAAAATTTCACATTTCCCATAAACTACATACTACGACAAAATTATTTAGGATAAAATTTTTAGAAATGCTGCATGCATGCACAGAAAATGAACACTTACTATTAGCACTCTTTTATAATATATAACTTCTCATAATTTATTTTAAAATAATTTTATATTTACTGAAATATATTTCACACAGTTTGAGAATCGACCCAAAAAGTAGTGTTTAGTTTAAACAAAAAATAAAGCTTTTATGAACAGTAAACACTGATTTTTATTTTCGTAGTTTATGAGAAATGTTAGGTGTTCATGTCTCTTAAAATATTGTATGTAAATGCTAGTTGTGTTTAACAAAATTTTAGCTTATGTTTATTGAAACATTCCCTTAAAAGGAATATTTAAAAAAAAATTATATTAGAGGTTGCATATAATTATATTAGACTTTATTTTCGTGTGATAATGTGTGCCAACCTCATAAGTTGTTAAAGCATTTTACATATTTTGTAGTAGTTTATAAGAAATGTTAAAAACATTTTTAAAAAATGCAAAGTGTGTTGATAATTTTGTCCAACCAGTCTTTGTTAACATTGATAAATTGATTTAAAAAGTAATACAGTCACTTTTTAGTTTATTATCGCCTCTGTTGTCTGGTATAGTGAGTTATAAACACAAGTTTAAACATGTTTGTGATATATTTAAATACAAAGTACAATATTGAAATTTCTAAGGTTTTTTAAGATTTTTTTTATACTGCATGGCCAGCTGCACAGTTTAATGCGAAACTCATATAGACAATGTTATTTGGAATGCAGTTAGAAAGCTTAGATTTATCTAAGTGCTCTCAGTTAATGCAAAATGATGCATGTGTCATTACATTATCTTTCAAATATTCTTGAATTTCTAAATTTAAAGAGACTGCTGTGGGTAAATTAAAAACAACTCAGTGAGCAAAATAATTGCATTAAATGTCTTATTGAGGTTTGTTTATTAACTTATACTTTCTCTTTATGGCAATTACTTTGAAAATTTAGTATTTTGATTTAGATATCAGTTTTCTTCTATCATGCTGATATAGAGACAGTTTTAAAACGTTCAATTTAGCTTTTCTAATTGCAGACTACCAATACAATTTCTTCAATTATCAAATTAAGCGTTTTAGTTGGCTTGTTTTAAAATAAATAAATTATTCCTTCAAATCATTTCATTGGTTGTTTTGACAATGTAAGCTCCAGCCACCAATCAAGACCGTAATTTTCATGTTTGTTTTTTTAATTTCAACCTGTGTTTTTTAATTGCTAACTGTTTTCCATCATTTTTTAAGAGACATGTATGACCAAACAAAATCCAACCTACACTCCTTGCCAACCTAAGTTGGTTAAATAAATATGCTATGGAGAAGATCCTTCCGCGCATGTAAAGAGTTCCATAAATTATTTGTGAATCCATACTGAAAACATGTTTAAAACATTAATTTTGTTAAAGGTCTAGCAGAATACTATTTGAGAAAATTTGGCAAATTTATCAGAATAAAAAGTGTATTTTGGTAAAATTGTATTCTGATCATTTTATATGTAAATATTACCTTACAAAGGTTTCCAACTAACGGGACCAACCGCGCTTATCCTTCTGCCTTTTTAATGTTTGTTTTTACCCAAGTTAGACTGGCACAGAGTGTATATAATCTTACTTTGGTAGACTGATGTAATATTTATTGTAACAGACAATACAGTGCTTTGTCACTTTAAATATTTAGTCACTTTAACTATTTTTCACAGGTGGGGAGCAGGCAGCAAAAGCTTAACTATCAACCAAGCCTTTGAAATAATGCTAACCATGAAGAACACTGGAGACTGGAAGAAAGCATTTGAAGTGATTCCGCAGAGAAAAATACGGAAAATTGAAGGATCTTCGGACAAAATATATTTAACAGAAACTGCCAAAAATAAAAGTATTGAAGAGTAGTAGTTCTTATTTAGTAAAGGCACATTTTTTGAACTTGTTTCAACATTTTAATTTGGTACTGTTCATTATTGCACATTTAAGTTTATGTTAATAGAACTATTCATACTTTTAAATAGACATACTTATGAATTTAAACTTCTAAAACATAAGATAATTTCTAGGTTTTAAAGTTAATAATTTTACATTATTAGCAATTGATACAGTTGGAAATCTTAGAAAAAAATTACTCCTTAGTACTGAGTTTTTTAATTGTATCAATTTTAAAATAAAATAAAATCATATAAACAACAAAACAAAATTTGAAATAAATAGAGCACAGTTTATTTATAATAAAATTTTTAATATACATTGTCTTTTCATACACAAGAAATCACATTTAAAGGTTTGACTACACCTCTACATAAAGATACACAAAAAGATCAATATAATAAGCGTATACAACAAACAAAGGCTTTATTTATATAATAATTTTAGAGTGAAAATTTTAAGCAACAAATGCACTGGCATATCACACATCAAATCTAAACATAGAAGTAAAATTTAAAGGAGGGTACGATTACATTTTATCAAGAGCAAGTCGCCAATCTCAAATTATGTCCAAATTACAAGATTTTTTAAAAATATTAAATATTTAAGCATAACCACATTAATATATGAGATTTGATCACAATTAAAGGCACCCAGTGCTTTTGGATTATTAGAAATAAATAGAAAAGTTTTTAATACGTATTTTGTAGGATGAATGAGATTGAAAGGTTGTGGGTCTCTAAACCTAAGAACCTCTATATTAACCCAATGGAAAATAAAAATTAGCTTTTAAAACAAGTCTCTCTGGCTGTATTGAATATTTTCAAATGTTTTTTTTTAAATATATATAATAAAAATGTAGCTGATTTAGAGTGCTCTATAATTCCACTTTTTGAAATTGGTTCAAATATTTTGTTGCAAATTAAAAAGTGAAATTATAGTGATCTTTAAGTCAGCTACATTTATATCAAATATCTTTTAAAGAATGCTTTGTAAAAAATTCAATACAGCTGAAGAAATGTAGCTTAGAAAATATTTCTCCATTGGATTAACAAATAAGCACTTTACTATAGAAACCCACAACCAATCAATCTCATTCCCCCTTTATTTCCCTACAATTTAACTAAACAAAAAACAACATTAAACTAAAACATTCGGACATAATTCGAGATCAGCAACCAACCACATTACAATGCAATTGCACTATAATTACAATAGTCCTTTAATATATCAATCAAAAGCAGGCGGCCTGGCAGAGGGGATGTGTCTCGACTCGTACCAATCGTTGTCGTTGAGGCTCACGAGTTCGGCAACGACCAGAGCGACGTCGTTGTTGTGTTTTCGGAGGAGTTCTTCGTTCTGTTCGCGATTGCAGAAGCCCATTTCGGCGAGTTGGTCCATTGGGTTCTGGGTTGGGTCGAGGGTTGTGGGTGATTGAGGTATGATGAAGCCCTGATGGAGGAAGAAATGTAAGTGGGGTGAAGACGATATAGTACAGGGTGAGGCAAATAAAAGTGGCCCCCAACGTGGAGTTGCCAAGTCAAAAAAACAATACAAAAACAAGTTTGCTAACTGAAGGTATTGATCGCTTCAATATTAAGCCCAAACAAACGCTTGGCGACTTATTTATAGGCAACTTCACTATGGTTTGAGAAGCTAAATGAAATATAAATAAGGTTGTAGAGCCGATAAAAAAAAGTTCCCACAAGTGATTATTTCGGTCCTTATTTATCCTAAAGAATCGGACCTTTTAGTTTTTGTCAATACAACATTCTAAATTGATGGACATTCTAAATTGATTACAAGACACAAAATTTGCATTATGCGACATCTTCATATGATACAAACTAAGATCTGAACTAATTTGCCGGCAACTACGCTATGGTTTGAGAAGCTAGATGAAATATCAAAAAGGTTTGTAGAGCTGATCAGGAAAAGTTCCCACTAGCGATTATTTCGATCGTTATTTATCCTAGAGAATCGGATCCTTTTTGTTAATACAAAACATTCTAAATTGATTGCAAGATACACAAAATTTGCATTATGGGACGTCTTCATACAATACGAACTAAGATCTGGACTCGCCACTAGTCTATGAGTAGCTCTAATGTGAAGCTAATCCGACCCAACTAATGCAAAAAAAGGTTTCAGATGGCTTCAAGAGTTTTTATCGCCAAATATTTCAACGTATTCCTATCTCTAGACCTGGGCCACTTTTGTTTGCCTCACCCTGTATATACCTTATTACAGCATCATAGATAGGAGCGAAATTTTTATGGCGTTATAAACAAGGTTGAATATTCAATGTAATAAATCATGTCAAATATTTATTATATAGAGATATTATTAATCATATATACTCATTTATTTACAAAATGACAGTCTATTGAATAAATTTTTATAACCCTATGTGCTATTAGTAGTAGTTAAATTTCTCCTTCTCCAGTCAATAACTCTTTAAAGTAGGAAATACATTTCAAATTTGGCGACTTTTCACATCATTCGACGAAAGTAAAATTTAAATAGTGAAAATGAAAAATTTCACGAAGAAAGGCTTACGTTACTTTTATATTATATAAATGTTTATTTTTAACATAAAACGAAGGATTTATTTTAGAAACTAGCATTTCAATTCAAGAACACAAAAATCTAATTGAAAAAATACTATTCTAACAGTTAAAATTAAACAATTGAGATTTCAATTTTTTTAAATTAAGATAAGTTTTTAAAAATTATATTAAAACATTATTCCTGAAAGACACTTGAGTTCTTAATTTATTTAGTAATTGACAGAGAAAAAAAATAATTCATATTTTTTATGTACTACCAATAATTTCTAAGGATGGACATAAAAAATGCAATTAGTATTAAAATAAGAAGTTTTGACAGCTTAGGCTACTTTCCTTTCACTTTGTTCCTCAATAAAAGTCTTATAGTAGAAAGATACAGACGAAAAAAAGGTATAAAAGATACGTTGGATCTTCATAAGATACTTTATACCAAAGGGAAAAAAATAATTCTTTAAATCGGACAATTACAACTATTAAAAAAATACCGTCACATATAGATAGAAAAGAATAGACACAGATGGACACAAAGATAAAAGAATTGGTATAACAGAGAGCGATGTCTTATATTTCAAACAAAAGTTAATATATTATTGGACTATTTAAACTAAAAAAACTAAACTCCCCGGCTTAACAGCCCATTACTGGGCCAAGGCCTGCCATGCCCATTTCAGCTTTCGTGACCTAGGGATATGGGTTGCTAGGCATATGTCCCGGTGAGGTGGTCAACCTCACGCGGAACCCTCATTGTTTAGTTCCCAAGCCTGTTTGGTACCCATTTTATCGACACACTCAAGGGATGAAAGGCTGGGTCAAATTCGCCCAGTCCGGGATTCGATCGCCGGACCTGTGGCGTGGCAATGCGAAGCACTACCACTCGGCCACTGGGCCTCTATTGGACTATTAGAACTGAAGTTATAACCATAGGTCTTTGCAAACCCTAAAAAAAAGTATTTCTAAAAATTGGACCAATAGAACAGAATTTAGAAGGGGAAATTACCATGATGCCAATACCTAGTTTTATTTATCTTTTTAAAATTCTTACTTAGTCGAATGCAAATGTCTAAGGTAAATAAACTCACCGGTTCAATTCTGGGGGTATGCATGGCATTTATCGCAGCCTTAGCAGTGTTGTAGACTGAAGCAGCTGCACTCAGAGCTCCGGTTACTAGTCCTTCTGGTAAAACCTGGACAGTTCTAAAAGCAAATGATAATTTTTCAGTAAAGATTGGATAAATGATACAATGCTCAAAACAATTAGGGGTACACATGGTTTAAACTATTTCATCCTCCAATGATTCCATTTGGAATTATCAGCTTGCGATTTTTTCCCTCACTTTTTAAGCTCACACTTATTTATCGGTAGATGGAAGAATCACGTCTTTTGAATAAAATGTTTGTTTTAATTAAATAAAAATATGGAAAATATGTCTGTACATGCAAAATAAAGTTCACTCTGAAACAAATTTATTAAATAAACTGACTTTAAGTTCTTCATGTTTGCATTTTTAGATGGTTAAAAATTGATTTAAACTTTTTTAACAAAAAGAGTTTTGCAAAATTTATAATTTATATAAGAATGATGATTCCAATTTTTCAACCTCAATTTTTTTTGAAAAAAATTAATCTTTTAACACTGTTTTTTACAATTTCATTCTGGATGCATAATGAATGAATCCATTTCACAAATTTTAGACGAACAAAAAAATAAAACGTTGGGATTGAAAGGGTTAACAAAAGCATGTAAAGTGCTCCCCTAATTGTTATGAGCAGTGTGGATAAATTTAATTGAGTCGTAATCCCAGGGAATGCATAGGTTAACATAGCAACTGCTAATTTAAAAATTAGAATAAAATATGATTATTAGAGTAATTACAATATAATTGAACTTAAAGAATTATAATTCTGAAAACCCAGAAAGACAATTAAATTCAGTAAAAGTTTTAGAAGATACTTTTGTGCAAGCCCAGTTATCTTAACCATCAAAAAATCATTTCATTAAAACCAGATAAGTAATAATTCATTAAATTCAATAATAATAATGAAAAGTAAACAACTAACCTTTCTTCGCTTGACACTGGCGATGGGTCAAAAGTACCAGTGATTCCTTCAATGGGGAATTTGGGGAAGGTATTGCTTGGAATGTCAACGACCTCCTAAAACAGAAAAATTAAATAACTTGTAATGTTAAGAACATATTTTATCAAGACGATTCGAAAAGAAATGACTTAATTGTTAAGAAATCAACAATGAAATAAACTCAGAGATAAAGGCTAGGCTACTGCTGGAGCAGAGACATGGACTACTACTCAGAAGGAGGAAAAGATGCTTATTACATTTGAAAGAAAAGTTCTTAGAAAAATATTTGGACCGGTCAGAGAAGGAGAGGTGTGGAGAATTCGAAGTAATCTGGAGTTGAGAAAGCTCTACAAGGAAAGGGATATCGTGGATATAATAAAAATCAAAAGGCTCCAATGGCTCGGACATCTTGAGCGAATGGGTGATGAAAGAGCAACAAGGAAAATCTTTAAAGGAAAGCCAGAGGGAAGGAGGAGAGCCGGACGCCCTAGTGTAGCGTCAACGTCTTGGTCCTTGGCCCTCTACCGGCCAACTTGGAAGCAGCCCCGTAGCAGGGAGTAAGAGGAGAACTTTTTAGACACTGAACGGAAAAGACATAATTTTAGGTGTGGTCCTAAATGGACGAGAGGTTATCGAGAATGAACGAACTCCGATTATTTTACTAACATTTCTAAAGTGTTTTTAATAAATAAATAATGTGTTAATAAAACGAATTTCGAATCATCTAAATAAAGCTACCTTCGCTTCTACGGGAGTAATTTTTTGTGTTCGAGTATTCTGGAGTCTTGTATGTTGTTACAAGACCTAAAAATGGTGGATTGCGGTGACATTTTCGAGGATAACAGCATCTCGTCACTTCTTTTGGTGAGTGCCTTTTGCAAATTTTGTCTTTGTCAAAAATTGTCTTTTGCCGGTGTCGAGAAAAAATAGTTGCATAAACTAAAATGTCAATACAAAATTCTGTTTATAAAATTAGTATGGTTTTTAAAAAATAAAAACCCTTTAACTCGTAAAAAAACTTAATAAGGTGTAGTTAATTCCTTGGAAATTGAGTTTTGAGTTGTTTTTGAATTGATAAACAGAAAGTTTTGTATCAATTACTCTAAAATAACTATTCATGTATGATATCAATGTTCGTAACGTGCGTTAAAAGCTATAAAATTCTATTGAAAGCGCCATTATTGGTAACAAGTTATTCCTGGATACAATTGTGAAGCGGAAATACTTATGTTATTTGCTTGAAAAATATTTATAACTTAGTTAAATATTAAGCATTAAGTAGCTTATTGTTGGAATTTAGTGTTATTTTGAGCGTAATAGATATTTGTTGCGAAGTAGTATATATTTTGATATCAAGAGTGAAAAAATATTTAAGAATTTAGCGTATTCAAACGTCTTTGAATGGTAGCACTGTTAAAATTCTTGGAAAAAATATTTTTACAAAAATTTGAATGGTATAACATAATTATACTGTTAAAAAAATCTTGTGTCTATCAAGTTGCTTGTTAACGAATAAAAATATATATAAGAACCTTAGTGTATTCATGTATAAATATTTGAATGACAGCACTGGTTAAATTCTTTGATGATATATTTAAGTGTTTATTCGTTAAGAATTATTGTATGAACCCAATTATATGTTTAAAAATTATTTTGTCAATCGAGTTTTCGTTTTGAGAAAATGTGTTCGTGGACAAACATGGCGGATGGGTTGGCTTCTTGCTAAGAAAAAAAAATCATAAGAATATCGAAAGCTACTATTGATTTTTTATTTAGTTATAGACAGGTGGATTTTGAGATTGTTTTCTGTGTCGAAATAAAAGACTGGATGTGTTTTTGATGTTGTTTTTAAGTAAAAAGAAAAAAATACATCTGTTGAATAAGAAGTTTATTTACCATATTCTGTTTCTTTTATTTTTTATTGGAAAATAATTTCGTGGTCACATTTTATTTCTTTTTTAATGCTTATTTTGGGGATATTTGTTATAAGTGATTTTGATATTTCCTTGCATAAAAAAATATATAGGTGAAAATATTTTCTTAGAAAAAATTTATTGCAATTTATTTCTTTTTGCCTTAATTTTTGTGTTTATGCATTGAGACATTTCTTTTCGAATGTATTTCTTGCGTTCTTAACGTTAATACGTTAACATAATACGTTCTTATTGCTTGTAGAAAATGAAATTAAACCTTGCTATTTATCTTTAAACAAAAAAAAGATATTGTATAATTTATAAAGGTTTATGGTTATAAAAATAATACTTTTAGTTGTGAAATTAAGATATGTAAAAAAATGTTTATTGTATATGAAGTCTATTACGAGTGTGGATTCGTCTCAGACATTTAAAGAAACTTTTTAATATCTTGTCGGTAAAAGTAGTTAGATATTTTTTTTTTATATAAAAATGGCTATTTGGGGAAAGTGTCGAAAAGGGGACTTATTAAACCTCGCTACGGAAATGAACATTGACATAGATGCGAATTCGACAGTTTTAACTTTGAAAGAAGCCATTAAAGCTAGTACACATTACGAACAAGAATTCGTAGAATCATTTCTTCAAACTGCTGTCGAAGAAAGGAAGCAACTAGAAGAGCATCGTTTGTTTCTAGAAAAGCAAGAGTCAGAAAATAAGTTTCTTCTCGAAAAATTAAGATTGGAGAAAAATGGAACAAGTGTGGCTCCAAGACATAGAGAAGACATACACCATTTGATGACAAAATATGACTCCAAATCTGATATCAGTTTGTACTTAGTCCTTTTCGAAAGAACAGCCAAGAGGATCGGACTTCCAGAAGAGCAATGGGTGTCTCACCTAACGGGACTCTTGCCAATTGAAATGGCGCAGCTCATCGCTCGGGAATCGGAAGAAACATACGAAGATTACAAGGCTATTAAGAAGGTACTTCTGAACCGATATAAACTCAGCCCAGAAAAGTTCCGTCAACTTTTTTATAATCACCATAAAGGACCAGAGGGAACTTGGAAAGACTTTTTGTTTGAGCTGAAAAACTATTTCTACGAATGGATAGGAGGGTTTTAAGTGAGGACCTTTGAAGATTTGTGTAATTTGATTTTATCTGAACAAGTAAAAAGGAAAACCAGTTTAGAAATTAAAAATCATTTTATCGATGAGTGGACCCAGATGAAAAATCCAGAGAGGGTCGCAGAAAAACTGGATGAGTATGAAAACGTTAGGATGATCATGAAAAAGACATTTCCAACAAAAGAAAAAACGTTCAAACCATGGAAAGGAAAAAATCAATCCGAAACAAAGGCCCCGTTAAACGAACCACGGGTTGAGAAGAATGAAAATGAAAGAAGTAAAACTAATGAAGGCTTCGAAAAACGCAGAAAACCACGATGTTTTCGTTGTAATTCTACTGAACATCTAAGACCTGACTGTCCCTTGATGAAGAAGACTGGTGGAACTTCAGACATCAACCGTCTTATAAAGAAAGGAGACGAAGACGTTATGTCCCCCTATACGTTCATGGCTGAAGTAAATGGTTTCACTATGCCTATTTTGCGAGATACTGGAACCAGCATCGACGTTGTGTGCCGCAACAGAATCACTCCTAAAATGTTAACTGGAGAGAACATTTGGGTACAACAACCGTTGGACGAATTCCCAGTATGCTTGCCGTTGGCAGAAGTGGAGTTGAAAGGAAAATTCGGACATGTAATCACAAAGGCAGCTGTCGTGCCATGCCAACTAGACAAAGGAAGATACTTGCTGGGTAATCAAACCGCAGCCTTATTAGATACAATGAAAAATGAAGATGTTCCTCACCAGATCAATGCTATAGAAACAAGAGCTCGAAGACGCAAAGCAGAACAAGAGCAAGCTGTCGAAGACCTAGTTGAAGAAGTTGTGGAGGAAGAGGAAAATGAGAATGATGAAATAACAATTGAAGAAGATGATCTGTTTTCATTCCCACCTAAAGAAGATAACTATGAGGGCTTGGCGTTGTTGAAAGTGGATTCTAAAACTTTCTCAGATCAACAAAAAGAATGCCCCGAGCTAAAATCACTTTTGGAAAAAGTGCAAGAAAACCCAAGTGAATCTGCTGGTGGATTAGAAAAACTAGAAAATGGAATACTCGTGAAGAGAAAGATGGACAATAGGGTGGGCCGAAAAAATTAAAGTTCGTAAAATCGTTAGCGATAGTGAAAAAAAGTTGTATTTTCTCATCTAGATCAAGTACCAAAAATATTTTTCCAATCAAAAAAATTTTTCATGGGGCGCTACGGCACCAAATTTTAGAATGTTGTCGTGTTTTTCAGCATTTTGTTTTTTCAACGGAAAAGTGTTCAAAATAAGATGTCGCGCGCGCGAAAACCTTTGAATAGCTTCTAAAAATATATATACATGTATTATCAAATGGTCATTTTTTAATAGTTATATGTATTTTAAAAAAAGTAGGTAGAGTGTGGAACATGGGGGGGGGGGGGCGAAGAGGGGAGTTGCAAGCGCAAGCCTGTCTCAGCAGCGAGATCGCACCTGGTTGATCTCCACTCATAAATTCTACCGCTAAACGGTTTCAGAAGAGCAGGAGAACATCTATTTAATTAAAAATCCTGCATCAAAGTATTTAGGTTACGTGACTTTGAAATCGAGAAGCTCTCTAAACATCACCCAAGGAATTATTCATTTTTTTTTTCAAGACAAAAAAAATATTACAAATTTCGTAGCTATTAAATGTGATTGAACTGTTACCAATACATGTAATAAGAATGGTATTATTACATTGTTGGAAGAAGAAGCAAGAAAACCTCTACAATGGCTTATTTGTTTGTTTCATGGAAATTAACTTTGAGACATCTCCATAAATTTATAGGTGGAAAGACTGCAGAGCCGAATAGCTACTTACAGAACTGTGAAAACAACCATTTATTGACTTTCAACGGGTTCAATGAAGTTTTCCGGTTCGATTGCAAGCATTTTCAGATCTCAGTAGTGATCAAAAGTATCTTCTTGATACATGTTTGGCAGTATCAAGCGGTATTTGCATGCACCCCTGATTTAGCTGCGCAGAACCCTGGCAAGCTGTCCCATTCAAGATCGCTTACAACAGTAAACCTAATTCTTTGGTTATACATCAGCCAAAAATATCCTACGGAAACTCTTAAGATAAAGGTATATGAACAAATAACTCTCATATTAAATTAAAGCCCTCTTGTGACGATGGTTCCAGTCATCTATTAAGCTGATCTAACTTTCTAGTTAAATTCCAGTACAACTCCAAAAAGTAGTTGATCCTGTTGTACAGACTAATGGATATTTTGCCTCTCCAAAGAATATTTTCCCGCTTAAGTTTCCGTATGAATTAAAATTTATTCAAGAATTAGTTATACCAAGAATACTTAAAAGTAAGGAAAAGTAAATATTCAGTCAACAACACATATAAAAATTTCGCCTTCCTTGCTAAACTTCTAAGCTACTGATTCTGTGGAGATGATTTCATGGCAAAAGTCACATATTGGAGCCATTAATTGGAAATTAAGGACGAAAAACTCAAGTAATTAATTGATGAGTCATCTATCAATAATGAGTGATGGTCTCATGGTCTCTCATAGAGTTCCCAAATTTTCATGTCATATCCTGTTGAGAGAATAGTAAAGCTTATCATGGAAACAGTAGTTTGGTACTAAGATGCGAGGGATTGTTTCATCTACTAAAAAAAATAAAAAATAAATAAAAATAAAAAACCAAGTATCATTGTCTCTTTATTTCTCTGCATTTGGAAGTAAAAAGATTTTAAAATTGAAAAATATGAGTAAAAATGAATTGAAATGTTTTTATCGTGTATATTTGCGTTTGGAGTTTTTTTAGTGATGATTTCCTAAAAAATGTAACCTTACAGATTGCATAGAGAAAAATTTCTATTTTAATAAATCTAATGATGATTTGTTTTCAAAATTAGTATCTTTTTTTTACTTTCATTTATTTTATATCGATGATTTTTATAAATTTTCCTTTTTTAAGGGAACATTTCTTAAAAAAGCCTTTTTTTATCGAGAAAAACCAATTTCTGGCGGCCGGCGCTCCATGAAGGAATTGTTTTATTGCTTCTAAATTTTAAGGAATTTTATTTGAAGAGAAAATATTACTTTTCCGCTCTATCACTAAGCCAAAGAAACTAATTGTATTTTTGACCCCCGGTCTTATGACCCCCAATTTTCTTGCCGCTGGCGCCCCATGAAATTATTTTTTGATCGCTTTTAAATTTTAGGATCTTCAATTTGGAAGAAAAATACAACTTTTCCGCACTATCGCTAAGCGAAAACAAAATATTTTGTTTTTGACCCCCTGTTTCGGCCCAGCCTAATGGACAAGACAGGAGTGGAGAGACTGTTACTGGTTGTGCCTAAAAAGTATCGAAATGACTTGAAAGCCTTTTGTCATGAGGGAACATCGGGACATTTAGGAGTGACAAAGACGAAAGACATCTTTTCCAGACACTTCTTTTGGCCCCAGTGTTATAAAGAAATCGAAGACTACGTTCGAAGCTGTGACAGATGTCAACGCGTTGGAAAACCTCTGGACAAAAAGAAGTCTCCTATGAAGATAGTTCCGGTGATTCAAGAAGTCTTTTCCAAGATAAATTTCGATGCTTGTGGACCTTTGCCAGTCACTCCAAGTGGAAAAAGATACCTGTTGACCGCGATGTGCCTATCATCCAAATATCCTGATGCCGTCCCAGTAGAAGATATAACATCTGTGACTGTTGTTGATGCTTTAATGCAAATCTTTAGTAGGATGGGATTTCCGAAGGTTTTGCAGTTAGATCAAGGAAGTTCTTTTACCAGCGCACTCAGTACTACTTTTCTTGAGAAGTTCGGGATAAAGGTAGTTCACAGCTCTGTCTATCATCCACAAAGTAATCCAATCGAAAGATTTCATCGGACAGTTAAAAGAGTCTTAAAGGTGTTGTGCTTGGAGTCTGGGAGTGATTGGGAGCAAGCAATATATCCAGCTCTGTTTGCCCTAAGAACTGTTACCCATGAAAGCACTGGATTTACTCCTGCTGAACTGGTGCATGGCAAGAATCTTCGAACACCTCTTACTCTGTTGTATGAAAAATGGTTGGACGTGGAAGAAACAGAAGGTGAGCCCGTAACTGAATACGTCTTCTCCTTGATTAACCGAATGAAGCGCTGTCAAGAACTAGCAATCTCAAAGATGGAAGAATGTCAGCAAAAGAATAAAACTTGGTACGACAAGAGAGCAGTAAAAAGAGAATTTCGAATAGGAGACCTAGTGCTGATTTTTGCTACATTTAAGAGCAACAAGTTAAGCCCACATTGGACAGGTCCTGGAACAATTCTAAGAAAACTCTCTGAAACCAATTACGTTGTGCAGTTGCCAGGTGAGAAAGCAACTTCTAAGGTGTACCATGTGAATATGCTGAAGCCATACTATAAACGACCAGAAGAAGTGAATTATTTGATAAGTGATCTTGATGGAGAAAATGACGAGGAACAAATGGAAATACCTTGTGTGGACTCTAACCCGAATATATTGGACCTTGAAGAGATGTTTCAAGATTATGGCGAAAGTTCAAATATGAATGAGGACCAAATCGCTCAAATGAAGAACCTAGTTTGGAAATATATGAAGTGTTTTTCAAACATCCCAGGAAAAACCGAACTCGTCATGCACGACATTGAACTTAGCGAAGAACAGTCCATTCTTTCGAAGCCTTATCGAACATCGCCAAGACAAAACGCAATTCTGAAAACCGAAATACAGAAGATGCTGGATTTGAAAATCATAGAAATTGGTTTTTCAGATTGTACTTCGCCAATGATTCTGGTAGAAGCTCCTGGTAAGGATCCGAGACCTTGCATTGATTATAGAAACTTGAACAAGATCACTAAACCAAAGTTCTTTCCCCTTCCAAATATAGAAGAAAGAATTGAAATCGTTTCTTCTGCTCAGTACATAACAGTTCTGGATTTGTCTAAAGGCTATTGGCAAATTCCCCTTACTGAGCGAGCCCAAAGACTGGCAGCATTTGTGACTAACTTTGGCACTTATAAACCCTTAAGGATGCCATTTGGTCTAAAGAATGCTCCTTACGAATTTAGCAAGATGGTATATCAACTTCTAGAGGGATGTGAGGAGTACGCAGTTCCGTATCTCGATGACATAGCGATTTTTTCGAACAGTTTTGCTGAACATCTAAAACAAGTTGATATAGTTCTGAAAAGAATAGAAAAAGCTGGACTAACCATCAAGCCGTCAAAGTGTAAATTTGCCCAAGCGCGAGTGCAGTATCTTGGACATGTTGTTGGACAAGGCCTTAGGAAGCCAGCTGAACTGAAAATTGAGGCGATCAAGAACTTTAGCCCACCTAAAAGTAAAACTGAAGTTCGTGCCTTTTTAGGGTTGGCCGGTTACTACAGCCGATACATTCCAATGTTTTCATCGATTGCTGCCCCTTTAACTGATTCTTTGAAAGGGAAAGCTAGAAAAGGTTCCATTACATGGACTAAAGAATGTGAGGAAGCATTTGACAAGCTAAAGAACTGTCTTTGCAACTATCCTGTGCTGTACTCACCAGACTATCAGAAGCCGTTCATAGTTGAAACTGATGCGTCAGATCGAGGAATGGGGGTAGTTTTGTCCCAGTTGGCAGACAATGAAACTGAAGAACATCCTATTATATACCTAAGCAAGAAGTTTACCAGTGTTGAAAAACGATATAGTGTCAGTGAGAAAGAGTGTGCCGCCATCATCTTTGCAGTTTCGAAACTTAAGTGTTATCTCGATGGAAATTTCTTTCAAATTGTGACTGATCATAATCCTTTGGTGTGGCTGAATTCTCATGCCAGTTCTAACGCACGTTTGATGCGATGGTCACCAATATTACAACCTTTTAATTTTAAAGTTATTCATCGAAAAGGAAAGCTGCATCAAAATGCAGATGGTTTGAGTCGGATTCACACTCACTAAAAAAAAAAATGTGCGTATGTGCCCAATTTATTTCTTTCTTTTCATACTTGCATTTATTTCTTTTCATATGTTTATTTTAAACATTTGGTTTCTCTCGACACTGGGAATTGATAATTTTTGCTTGGCACTTGCCTAGGTTCCTGGAACAGTTGCATAACTCTTGTATGAACACTAATCATAAACTTTCTCATTCTTCGAAAGTTTCCCCAGGGGAGGAGGAGCCTGTAGCGTCAACGTCTTGGTCCTTGGCCCTCTACCGGCCAACTTGGAAGCAGCCCCGTAGCAGGGAGTAAGAGGAGAACTTTTTAGACACTGAACGGAAAAGACATAATTTTAGGTGTGGTCCTAAATGGACGAGAGGTTATCGAGAATGAACGAACTCCGATTATTTTACTAACATTTCTAAAGTGTTTTTAATAAATAAATAATGTGTTAATAAAACGAATTTCGAATCATCTAAATAAAGCTACCTTCGCTTCTACGGGAGTAATTTTTTGTGTTCGAGTATTCTGGAGTCTTGTATGTTGTTACACTAGGAAGAGATGGCTGGACGAGGGGGAAGAAGATCTGAGAAGAATTCAAGTTAAAAATTGGAGGGTCAAAGCCAAGGACCGGAAAAAGTGGCGCTGTGTGTTAAAGGAGGCCAAGGTCCTTTATGGACTGTAGTGCCGAGGAGTAAGTAAGTAAGTTAAGAAATCAATAATTTTTATACAAGATCTTTTAACACCTAAAAGGCTTAGTTAAGACCACATACATCCATTTACGCTTCTCTTTTTTTGTTGTTGAGGTCTTACATTTTTTTTTTCGAAAAATAAAATATAAGTAATTTAATAATTTGATCTAGTTATGGTGCTACCTACCATGCATATACAAAACATTACAGAACCACCTACTTTCTCCTAGAAATATTAAGTTCTACTCTTTATGTTTCATGCAAAATAAAAATAAAAAAATATCTTGGGATACCTTGAACCAGCCTACAATAATATTTTACAGGCTTAAAACATCAAAATATCTAAGTTAATAACATACTGTAAGTAAACACGTGAATGGACAAATATTGCCATGAAAATTTAAAGCCATTCTCTACATTAAGTTACAGTAAACTTCCGATTATCCGCGGGTGGATTATCCGCTTTGCGGATTATCCGCGGGTCATGATTCTCTCCCCCCCCCCTCCTTTTCCCTGTAAAAATAATTTAACAAAGCCCAGAGATATTAAATTTAGTTTTTTCAATACGTATTGAAAAAATGCTTTCCAAGAACAGCGAATTCCTCTTAAGAATGACGAACACATTCAAGGAACGACGAATCTACTTAAAAAACCGAAGAATGCATTAAGAACAATGAACAACATTAAAATAAGGAAACCTAATGTGTGCCAAAATGTGTTCGGCCAGGTGCACATCACGTGTAGATTTTTGCCAAAAATTTTTGCGTCATTTGTAAAATAAACTGTTCGCGATTTCAGTGAACTGCTTTGCGTGATTTTGATAGCAAAATGAGTGAGAACAAAGAAAAAAAAATCTTCAATCACAAATAAGAATGAGAGACAATCACGAATAACATAAGAATAAGACAAACTTCAGTCACAAATAAGAATGAGAAGTTTCATGGCTAATAAACATGAGCAAAAAAAATTGACCGACTCTTTTATAAAATTGCAAATCTTCATATTTCATAACTGTTACATTTTTTTTACCTTACTTTTATAAATGCAAAAGCAATTTTGTGGATATTTTCTTTACTTTTGCGGATTATCCGCGAATTCGCTTATCCGCGGATGCCGCGCCACCCAATTCCGCGGATAATCGGGAGTTTACTGTACTTTGTATTATTGCCCTTCTGATTACAACACAATCTCGGAAAGAACATGACTGCAGATCTTCTGATTGTTACTGGTGTTTGGAGAGTTGTCAGTTGGAATTGGTTTAGTTCAAGCTGTAGAGTGGTTTCAGACAGATGGATGGACGGACAAATGTTCATTAAGTAATTGAAAGTAATAAAATACCTCATTCGCTGGAACTTCCTCTACTTCATTCACAACCCCACCAGGACCAGTGGCGCCATCTTGTGATACCGACGTCACACTAATATTAACCACACTCTTATCTTCAATATTCTCCTCAACCGGGCTATTCTCCTCGCTCTCGATGATACTAATCTCTGAGGACGATCCATCGCTGACTACCGACACATAGTTAATCTTGACCCCTTCGTTCTGCTCTTCGACGAATCTGATAGTCGTTTGTTCGTAGTCGTCTTGGGACAGTTCCGGTACGCCGGTCTCTTGGGATACGGTCTCGGAAGTGGTTGCTGACCTTCTGATTGCTACCGGCGGTTGAGTTGTTTGTTGGAGCTCTGGGTTGGATCGCGTTAGAGCTGGTTCTGGACTGCTGTCGTCGGCTTTTGAAAAAATATGATTGATATTAGATTAGTGTTATACTAGATTTAATTAAATTATTCATATTATTCAATATAACAAGCTTCAATGAGAATAAATTTGTAAGTGTACATTTAGAACAAGATTTCAATTATTTTTTACACAAAATTTCAGTAGATTTTAACAACCAAAAATAGAGTTTGTTAACTTTTCATAGCTATTGTCAAAACAAAATATTGGAACAAATTACTTAAAAATTGGTAGAAAATATTTTTAGTTACTTGTGATTTTCAGGGTTGACACACTTTTTGGTGTAAAAAAAATTCAAGGACTATTTAAGGACTTTTCAAGGATATATTTTCAGTTTCAAGGACTGCATATTCAAACATGCAGCAACTAAATTTCGCAATAGTTTTTAAAATTCATTTATTAAAAAATATAAGCTCTCTAACTTTCAAATGAACTTAAATATGTGTTATAAATAACCTTTTAGTTATTAAAAATACCATCAAAATCCCATAGGTTGCCTTATTGAATTATACATAAACAATGAATCAAAAAGTGAAATAGGAAGTGACATACATTAGAAGTTTTAAAGTCAAAAAATTAAGGACTTTTCAAGGTTGATAATGTTTTTCCAGCACTTTTAAGCACTTGAAAATCAAAGTTTTTATTTCAAGCACTTTTCAAGGTTTTCAAGGACCGTGGCAACCCTGGATTTTATTCATGGAAATTATGAGCCAGTTGATATTGTATTCACTCATAAAAAGAGTAAAAAAATTTAAAGTATTTTTCAAACATAGATATGCTTTTTGTTTAATTAAAAAAAAGCATTAACTAATAAAAATGTAGTGATTACATTAAATTTGAATATTTTTTTTAAAACTTATATTGGTATAGGAGTACATTTGGAATTTTTTTTATAACACCATTGCTTTTTTAATTCATATTATTAAATATTTCAATAATTACTTATGTTGATTTTGACAGGGTTAGGTTTGTACAAGGAAAAACCAGGTATTTACTGGGACCTTTATATTTTGTATGCTTAGAGACAAATATTTCACAAGTTGTAAATAATTTACTCTTATAATATACCTATACACCTATATGGATACAAATGTGCGTATAATTAGACGTTTCTTAGTAAATAAAAAATATATTCTACCTTTTTTTATCAAAAGATTACATTTTTGGCCAAGGCACAGGTGGCAATGTTTTTTTATTTACAAGTTTTAAAACCTTAATTTAAAGTTAATTTTTAAATATTTTCTTTTTATATCTGTAATTTTAGGTAACTACTATTTGACCTTGTATAAGGACAGGATTGGGGACAGTTTAAACTAGTGTGGTTTTAATGGTCTGTCCAAAATGTCTCAAGTGGACTTCACACAAGTGCTTTTTTAGTGGTAAAAACATGTTTTCACCAAATGGTAAAAACCATGGGAAAAACATGTTTTTACCAAGGCGGTAAAAATCATGGTAAATACCAGAAAAACTTTGTATGGTAAATACTGTGCCAACCCTTGATTTCAAATATGCATAGCGCAAGTACAACATTTTGTGATATTCAATGAAGTTTACAGTAATTAAAAAAAAAAAAAACTGGAGGAAGTTTTAATACATATCATGTCATTTCTTTTATATGCATGTTTAGTTTAGTTAGAATTATCATTGCACTTGAGCTACAGGAGGGCTATTGGGGACGGGAGTCATATTTTATAACCAGTCAAGTGACGAGTTGACACAAAGTATTGTATTGGGGATTAGGCACCCAACGCAAATTTTAAGGGCGACATTGTACACAGCATTGGGACATTGGAGCATATTTTAATGTGCACTCCTTCTATACAAGGTATTATTAGTCGGACATTTTTGGCTGCATGAGCCCTTTATAGGCCGGCAGTTATTTTGCCGGACTCGAACCTGGGACCTTTCGTATGCTGGGCGATTACCTAACCGACTGGGCTTCCCCGCTCCCTTTTATATGCATGAAAAACTCACCTGTTTCTTGTTCCTGTGCCCATGGCGGAATGTTCTGTGAAAGGAAAGACTCGGACATGTTGAAGCATTTGGGCATGGGAATGACCACAAACTCTGTGTCGGATTCAGAGCTACCCAGACTCACGACGTCATCTTCATTGTCAGACACTAGATTTAAAAAAAATTTCATTGATTTTAGTTGTATTAAATAGGGTAACTATTCATTGAGTTTTAAAAATTCTTTATAGTTGATTAATTACAGAAAGATGGAAAACTATGTTTACAATCCAATCAGAAATATTTTTTGCTTTTTTTTAATCTGTAATTCAACTGACAATAACAGGGTTTTCACACTATTTGGTAAAAAAAAGTAACGACTATTTAAGGACTTTTCAAGGATATATTTCTCCATTTTCAAGGACTGTATATTCAAAAATGCACCTGAATTAAACAATAATTTTTAAAAATTAATTTAGAAAACGAATAAGAGTTCTTTAACTTTCAAATGAACTGAAATACATGTTATGAAATAAATATTTAGCTACTGAAATGATCCATGAAGAACGGCACGAGTAGTAACAGAAAAGTAACGAAAATTTTCGTTACTAATAAAAGCACACGAGTAACAATTACAGTTACTTTCTGAAAAATCTAACAGCATTACTTGGCGTTACCGAAAAAAGTAACTGTTGCAAGTAACACGCTACTCAAATACTTGAAAAAGCTGTAACTTCAAGTTAAATTCATCAGCCCTAAAAATTAAGGACTTTTCTAGGTTGATAATGATTTTTAAGCACTTTTAAGACCTTGAAAATCCGTTTTTTTTTCAAGCACTCTTCAAGAACTGTGGCAATCCTGCTATAAGGTTCTCTAGCTATGATATAAAGGCCAGTCTCAATTTGGTGTTAGGCTGCGAAGCAACAAAAATGCCGAAACACGTTAAACATTCTACTTCAGGTTTCATACAACTCGAAGACATAGGAACCCCTACGTTAAATTTTCCAGCTAGCCAAAGTTGCCAATGAACAGACTGGCCATTATATTATAGCTGTACCATTTAATCCATATCAATAGTTATTTAAATATCAATTTATTTATTTTAATTTATCTAATTACAAATGTACCAATAAATGCTATAAAAGTTTCCACATATATTTCACATAACCAGATCTTGTAATTTACTATTTATTTAAAAAAAAAATCAAACTAAACAAGTTTTATTAAATAGAAAAGTTCAGTGTCTTGAATATAAGTTTTTACTTGAATTTAAATTAATTCATTATCCAAGATTTTGCAATACCTATTAAATTTAACATATTAGAAGTTTCAGTTTTGATTTTTTTTACAAATTCGAATGATTTTTATGCTTGCAATTTACCTTTGCTGTTGGGGGTCAAATTTTGCAGCTCCTTCACTGATGTTACATGATGATCAGGAGATTTAGGTGGAGATAAATCTAAAAGAAAAAAAGGTAACTATATATTCAGAAGAAAGATTAATAAAATTTCTCTGAAATATCTTAATATTCAAGTTAAATTTAGAAAGTGACGAACTTTATTTCAGTGTTTTCATGTTATTTTGTGCACACCAACAAAAGAGCCAAAATATAATTTAAACTAATGTATTTGTATATAAAATAATTTTAATAGATAAATTCAAAATGATGGATGCAGAATAATGATTTCTATTGTGGCAGTATGAGCCAGAGTAGTTTTAGAGCGATGTACTCCAACAACCAATAATTTTAATATTTATCTGTTAAATTCTGTATGTAAAACTTAAAAATGTATATTTAAACTCTGTTCAACCTACAACAGTTGCTTTTTACTGTGTAACGTTACAGTACGTTTTTATGAGTTAGTTATGTTTGGTTTATGCTTTATTTATTAAAAGTAAAGTTTATTTAAAAGTTAGTCATGACTTTTATTTATTACAATATACTGTGATCGTAACAAATGGGTCCAGTATACTATTTATTTTAATTGTGTGCTATAAAGATAACTCAAACATAATTTGATGTGTGCTAGCGAAATTCGACATATATTGTAACAATAAGATGCCAACAATTTCATAAAAATTTTGTA
Source organism: Hylyphantes graminicola (assembly GCA_023701765.1). NCBI lineage: Eukaryota > Metazoa > Arthropoda > Arachnida > Araneae > Linyphiidae > Hylyphantes > Hylyphantes graminicola. The sequence goes on along the minus strand of CM043121.1, from coordinate 61,576,883 downwards.
ATCATATATTTAAATTAAAAAAATATATTCTTTACCGAAAGGAGTGTTATTGGGTGTAGCTGTGTGTGAAGAAGCAACTAGTTTCCTCGGGACCATATTTCCCCTCTCGTGTTCTTTCTTTACTGCACTCAGAACTTGCTCAATGCAGCTGGCTTCACTCTGAGAGCTACTGCTATCTGTTTTCTGGAAGGAAATTAGGAAATATTAAACTAGTAAATGTTTTGGTGCTTATTAAACTTATTGCCAAAAACAATACTTATTTAAAATGTATATACTGTTGTAGTGCTAATAATATCTTTTTGCTAGAAGGCTAAGAAAGATTATATTATTGTCACACGAAAGTTACAAAAGGGCTTTTGGCAACAGGTGTCGTACTTTTGAAACCCAGTCAAGTAACCAGCCTACATGTGAGTAAACACCCAATGCAACTTTTAAGGAGACATCATACGCAGCTTTAGAACTTAAGAGAATCTTCAACATGCAGTGTATTTTTCAGACTTTAAGCTGCATAAACTGTTTATAGGTTGAGAGCTATTGTGCAACATAATTTTGACATGTGATAAATTTAACAATGACATTTGGCATGGAGGCAAGCACCGTACCAACCGGGCAACCGGCAAATTACATTCATATTCTATACCTGGAAGCACAACTTAAAATCTTTGTTGACTGGACCTGACTTATACATGTCATTGTATTCTATTTTCTGTGTTGGCATCACTTATAATAAAACTCTCTATTCGTGAAGTCGACATGCCCATTCACTCTTTACAATTAATTTACATGACTTAATATAATTTCATAAGACTTTTCTTAAACATTTCCAACATAAAGGGGGAATAATCCTAAAACTAATTTATACCTACAAACTTAACCTAAAAAAAAAGAGTTATACCTACAAACTATAATATACTACTGTAGGATTAACATAAACCCATGTAACCCCAACTCTAAACCCCCTAGACACCAGCAGAGGGCACTGATGCTAACAACCACAACATAACCCCAATCTTTGTAACACCCACCTTGTAACCACCCACACTTCGAGAGCAGACGCAGGCAGAGAAAGTCTTGTGTTTGCCACTTGCTGGCTAGAGGAGCCGTAATAAAGCATCTATCATTTCAAGCATCAGTGTTACCGAGTCCCATCCACACTACTATATTTCTCAAATCTGTAACAATCTAAAACTTACTCGCTTCGGTGGCACGACAATCTTCGGTACAGTTGCCCCTTTCTCAGCCCCTCCTTCAGCATGCACAATAATGTGGCACCACACAATGTCCCCGAAAGGTCTGCTCTTGTGGCAGAAATTCCAGTGGCTCCTGTAGAGGCCCGGTAGAGGCGGGGTCTTGAAGACCACAGAGACCACACCCACTTCACCCGGTCTCAGATGGGGCACGTCGACTTAGTCCTTAGTTGGGGTCAGGTCGCATTTTATGACTATCGACTGTGAATTTCGAACTCTGACTGCATCTACACATGGTATTCACAAACTTGTTGCACAGACTGTTTATCGATCAGCAGCCATTTTGAGGATGCCAGTACCTGAACCAGGGACCTTTCCTAAGCAAAGCAAGCGTGTTACCAATTGCCCTCTCCAGCCTGGTAATTTAGAAGAAATTTAGGGACATTTCAAGGCCTTTAAAAAATTTCAAATTTAGGGATTCGTGGTGAAGATTTTCTAGGGGTGTAGTAAGTCTTATAAAAACATATAAGAGCCAATGACAACCCCCCCCCCCCAAATAAATCAGTATCTTTTGCGGGAGGCATCATGAAGTAAGCAATGGAGATTATAGGCGCAAAATAGTTGATTTATTGGTACAAATGTTATCATTTACACTATTTGCCCTGATAATCGTTGTTTACTTCGTGATTCCTCTTAGTTATTCTACTCAAAGTTGGAGATAGTTCTTTGAATAATATCTTTGGTGTCAAACCAACACTTACTCGCTTCGGTGGCACGACAATCTTAGGGACAGTCGCCCCTTTCTCAGCCCCTCCTTCAGCATGCACAATAATGTGGCACCACACAATGTCCCCGAAAGGTCTGCTCTTGTGGCAGAAATTCCAGTGGCTCCTGTAGAGACCCGGTAGAGGGGGAGTCTTGAAGACCACTGAGACCACACCCACTTCCCCTGGTCTCAAGTGGGGTACGACGACTAGGTCGCTAGTTGGGGTCAGGTCGCATTTTATGACAATCGACTGTGAATTTCGAACCCAGACTGCATCTACACATGGTATTCTCAACTTGCTGCACAGACTGTTTATAGATCGGCAGCTATTTTGAGGATGCCAGTACCTGAACCAGGGACCTTTCCCAAGCAAAGCAAGCGTGTTACCGATTGCCCTCCCAGCCCTGGTAGTTTAGAAGAAATTTAGGGACATTTCAAGGCCGTTAAAAAAGTTAAAATTTAGGGATTCTTGGTGAAGATTTTCTAGGGGAGAAGTAAGTCTTATAAAAACATAAGAGCCAATGACATCCCCCCCCCAAATAAATCAGTGTCTTTTGCGGGAGGCATCAATGTAGTAAGCAATGGAGATTATAGGCGCAAAATAGTTGATTTATTGGTACAAATGATATCATTTACACTATTTGCGCTGATAATCTACATTGTTTACTTCATGATTCCTCTATCCTACTCAAAGTTGGAGATAGTTCTTTGAATAATATCTTTTGTGTCAAACCTATCAAACCAAACACTCACTCGCTTCGGTGGCACAACAATCTGCGGTACAGTCGCCCCTTTCTCAGCCCCTCCTTCAGCATGCACAATAATGTGGCACCACACAATGTCCCCGAAAGGTCTGCTCTTGTGGCAGAAATTCCAGTGGCTCCTGTAGAGACCCGGTAGAGGAGGGGTCTTGAAGACCACAGAGACCACACCCACCTCACCCGGTCTCAGATGGGGTACATCGACTTGGTCGCTGGTTGGGGTCAGGTCAGCCGAGCCTTGGATTAGTTGGAGCTGTGGGGAAAAGATGGTGTTTAGCTTCTTCGTTCTGGTTTGGTTTGAATTATCATCGCTTGGTTATCATAATTTGGTTTGAATTATCATATTTAACGTGCACTCTCTCTACACTGAGTATTATTCGTCGGATATTTTTGGCTGCACGCCTGTTTATTGGTCCGCAGTTATTTTGGCGATGCCCCGACTCGAACCTGGGGCCTTTTGCATGCTAGGCGAGTGCCTAACCGACTGGGCTCCCCAGCCCTCTCTTTGTTCTGGAGGTACATAAGTGGGACTTAGTTGAATTTACTTGGACAACAACATTATTTTTTTTCAAACTTTTCGATTATAAATGAGAATGTTCAAGCTTTTTAGAAATACTGATACAAAAGCAGCTGAATCTTGATTAATTGCATTAAAAATGTCATACCAAGAGGATCAAGCAGATTTTGTAGGTTTGGCAAAAAACTTATCTTTACAGTTAATTTTAAAAACATTTTGGATTAAAATAATGCATTATACTTCCTTATTCAAAATCGTTTAAGCTAAAGAATCGTGGCAGGATATTTTACGCCAAATCTGGGAACCCTGACTTATTGACATTATGGCAACCTTTGTTGAAATAAGCAATGGGGAAGTTTCTTATGTCACATTCTCCATACTGTGGTCATTCATTGGTTGTTTTGAAATGCGCCATGGGTTGTAGTTATTCGACATGGCGATATTTTTTAAAAGCCGCCAAATCCGGCCACGATTCTTTAGTTTAACTATAAAATCAATGGTCTTAGACACAAAGACGCCAAGAACAGGTCTGAAATCAGAGTTTATAACAGGGCCATTTACATGAAAAAGTTACAGAAGTTCAATTAAAACTTCTTAACAATTAAGTTTGCTTGATTCTTGTATTGTTATTTTTGGTTTTAAGAAATAATATTCCTTCCAAAATCCGGTGTTCATATTTAAACTTTTCTTTTAACTTCATATTCAACAAACATATCATTTAGTAAAAAATTCCAAATTAAACTTGTTACAAAACTTGTTTCATCAAAGCAAACCATTAAACTATTCCAAATCTTAATCCAACCACGTTCTTCAATTTCCTTAGCAACAAGTTTTTCCTTTTGTTTTGTAAAAATAAATATCTGTGCTCACTTTTGTATTATGGTTCCAGACCCTGGTTCCGCTGTTCATTATTCTCCAGCTTTTGACGAACTGTGTGGAAGGCGCCAGGACAGTGCTGTCAGGTATGGTGTCATCTCTTATAAACCTGGCTTCGTACAATCTGGAAAGCAAAAAACAAGGTTACACAATTTAATCCAACAAACAAAATGTAAATGTTTTTGATGTGAACAGAGTTTGTTGCAAAATACTTGAAAAAAAAGTTCCCTGATATTTCCATGATTTCCCTGATACTTTCACGAAAATGTCCCTGATTTTACAATTACCTAGAAAACATGCAATACACACAAATCAATGCAGTACGGAAAATTTAATCCAGACATCACAAGAATTCTGACTTTCCAGATTATGGGTTAGCCTACCCAACTTTTCTACATTTCTGAAAATCTGAATAAGTTTAGAGGAATCATGTGATCAGAGATAGAATCATTTTATAACATGATACGCGAGAGAGATTGATCACTTATCCAATGTTTGGTCCTTCAGGCAAATCGGATCAACCAGAATATTTTTTGTTGCTGATCAAATGTCCGTTAGTAGTGATCACAAGAAGCCTAAACCTGCTGTTTAAGTAATACAAAAATGAAAAAAAAAAAATCCCTGATATTTTGCAAAATTAAAAAAAATTCCATGAGAATTCCCTGATATTTCCAGAATTAAAAAGTTCCCTGCGAATTCCCCGATTTCCAGGTTCTGTTACCACCCAGTTTAAAGAAAAAATCCCCAATTTTACAATTACCTTGAAAATATACAATACATACAACTCAATAAAAGTACAGAAACTTTAACCCAGACATTGCAGGTCTTAAGAAGACTTTCCGGATTATAGAATAGCCTACCTAACTTTTCGAGATTTCTGGATATCAGAATAAATTTAGAGGAACCACATAATCAGAGAATTGTATTCAAATATGGTTCATACACTTCTTGAAAAATTTTGAATGAGAAAGCTCATTTCCATTCTCTTAACGTTCAAGTGCTTGAAAATGAAGATGAGAATAATGAGAAAAAGTCTGTACTATATATTGCAAAATTGAATTGTTTAAAAAAATTTTCTAAGAACTCCAATTATCTAAAGAGGTGTCGATTATCTGAATGTTAGAAAAATCTCCACCTGTATTGAAGATATGATATTAAAATCCTTTGAAAAAAATTAAAATATCAATAAAAATTTATTTATATATTTTTTTAATGTATCGCTATTGCTGAAAACACTGGTGCACAAATTAAGGAAAAAGCCTTGTTCAATGTTCAAGAAGTTAAAAAAAACACCAACGGAAAATTAAAACACTTAATGATCAGATAAAACTAAAAATATACCCACTTCTTTGTCTGTGCCTTCTTTGACTTTGTGTACACCCTCACACCAGATGTTGGTTCATCAACTGGTTTCAGCCTGAGTGGTAGAGGGTGCCGGACCTTCAAGAACATGTGGTAAGCATTGTGGATGTAGGGGAGGCTCTCGCACTCTTGGCATAGGTCAAAGTCGGAACAGTTGCTGTTAGGAGGGAAAGGTAAATGTACTACATGTGATAACATGTGTTTTTTGCAGGGATTGGAGTAACACCTTACTGTTTAGTTACCTTACTGTTACAGTTACCTTTTTATAGGTTAATAATGGTAGATTTTTTGCAAAGTAACTGTAACTTAATTACTTATGAAGTAACGTAAAACTTTGTTACTTTCCCATTACTTCACATGCAGAAAGCAACTAACGGTAAGAGTAACTTTTTAAAAGAAATTTTCATATCCCTGATTTTTCGACTTAGAATTTAATTTTGCGATATTATAATTTTGTTTGACAGTGGTTGTTGGTTCATCGACTGGTTTCAGCCTGAGTGGTAAAGGGTGCCGAACCTTCAAGAACATGTGGTAAGCATTGTGGATGTAGGGGAGGCTCTCGCACTCTTGGCATAGGTCAAAGTCGGAACAGTTGCTGTGAGGGAGAATGGTTAGATTAGGTTAGTTTGAATTATTGTTGCACTAGAGCTACACAAGGGCTATTAACATGCTTCTCAATTTAGAACCACAGTCAAGTGACAAGTCTCCACTCGGGTAAGCACCCAACGCAACCGTTAAGGGTGACACGATACGCGGCATTGGGACAAAGGCTATTTAATAAAAGCTCCCACCGCACGAAGAATTATTCAATGGACAATTTTTGGCTGCACAGGCTGTTCAGAGGTTGGCAGGTATTTTGACGATGCCCAGATCTGAACCTGGGATATTCTGCATGCAAAGCGAACAAAAACTTAATTACTTCACATGTAGCAAGTAACTAACAGTAATAGAGTCACTTTTTAAAAGAAATTTTCAAATATGTTTTTTTTTGTCTAAATACCAAGGATTTAATTTTGTGATAATATAATGTTTAAATTTTAGACCCTGTCCCTGACACCAGTAGTTATTTAAATATTTAGACCCTGACACCAGTTGTCATCGACCGGTTTTAGCCTGAGTGTTAAAGGGTGCCGAACCTACAAGAACATGTGGTAACCATTGTGGATGTAGGGGAGGCTCTCGCACTCTTGGCATAGGTCAAAGTCCGAACAGTTGCTGTGGGGGAATGGTAAATGTACTAGATTTATTTATTAAATTTTTTTAATGTTGAATTTATAAGCTGAATAGTTCCTCACAGCTTTGGAGTTGTAACTAAAACAAGTAGGTCGGAAAGAACTCAAGTCCCCTGCGCTTTTGTTGCTATTCTATTTGTTGCTTTTGTTACATTACTCACAGAAATTTAAAAATCAAGTTTTAAAATCATTAAAATTATAAAATCAAATCATAATAGATAGGTCTTTTAGTCAAGCATTAATTTTTTTAGGGAATTATAGACATCCGCTTATGGACAACATGTTGATCTTTATGGGCATGGAGAGATTATAGACAAACATTTTTATACAATTTGACAAATATTAATATCTTTTTCATTAAACTTTCCATTTAATTGGAATTAAAACAAAAAGAAAATAGCAACACTGAACGATATAAAATAAGGTGTTTTCATTAATATGTTTGCCTTTTTTTAAAAATAAATTTTATTGAAAAAGGCTTTAATTTACATTCTCTTTATTTATTGAACTTTTATTTAAGCCAAACATGATTGAGTTGTTAATACAAGAAATAAAAAAAACTTATGGAATAATTAACCTCAAAAATGTACTTACACACATTTATAACGAATGCCTTGAATAATCTGATCACAATTATCACAGTATATGCCCATATGAACGATTGAATCTATAAAAATAAAAGATATAGTTAATTATGAGCTGAATTATATATTAATAAATCAAATAATATTAAATTAGGTAATATTAAACAGTACAATATTAAATTATGAAGTACATAGTAAATTGTATCAGTTTACTTAAATGCAATTACCAAGTACACTATTGAAATTACTCAAAGAAAAACTCCTAAACAAGTTAAATGTTGGCTATGGCAGGTCAGGATCACAAGTATGCATCTATTAATCAAAATGCAATGATATTGTTTCAGTTTGATTTTTTTAAAAATCTATTACCTACCTTGTAAATCATGCAATTTATTAGAGCTGGCTATTTTAAGAGGGTGAGCTTCACCTGATGATTCGCTCGAAAGGAGTTCATCTAAAACTTCTTTCTTGATATCTTGCTTCATCTGTGAGAAGAAAAAAAAAAGTTTAATTAAACTCACCTAAACCAAAAAAAAATCCAATTTTAACATGAAATTTAGGAAATGGGACTGCAAAATAAATTTAAAGTGCTAAGTTCAAAACACTTATGAGTAGATTTTAAAAAAAAGTTTTTTATAGTTACAACTGCATAACAGTCTTTTAACCCAACATTTTTATAATTTTTGCAATTTTACTACATTTTAGAATTTAAAGTACATGGAAGAATTATTTATAATCATCTACAACAGAAAGGTATTTTTAAAAATTTAAAGAAATAAAAAATTAATTTCAAATTTTAATCTCATGCAGTGAAAACAAGTTTACATTCAAGCCAAATTTCTTTTCCCTCAGAGGACTAAATAATACATTATACACTATATTAACAGCATATTAGAGTTTAAAACATTTAAAAGTATATTAGAGTTTTAAACATTTAACACAATATTAGAGTTTTAAACATTTAACACTATATTAGAGTTTTAAACAGCAAAATTATATTTATAGAAAAGCAAGGTTAATAAAAATCTATTTACACTATGGCAGTGTTCAAGACAACCTTCCATGGTACAAAGGAAAAACATGGTTGATTGATTGCTTTTATACTCTTTCCGATCAAAGTGCAAACCCCTAAAACACTTTCTTCCCCTGCCCCCTAATGAGGTTTTCTAGGAAATGTAGTGACGGTCGCTGTCAAAACTTTAGTTTAGTCTGAATTATCGTCGCACTAGAGCTACACCAAGACTACTGGCGACGGGATTAGTATTTTAGAACCCCAGTCAAGTGAAGAGCCTACACCTGAGTAGGCACCCAACGGGAAATCGTATGCAGTGTTAGGACATTGAAGGATATTTAACGTGCACTCCCTCTACATGGGGTACTATTTGTCAGACATTTTTGGCTGCACGGGCGGCTAATAGGTCGGCAGTTATTTTGGCGATGCCCGGACCCGAACCTGGGACCTTTCACATGCCAGGTGAATGCCTAACCGACTGGGCTCCCCAGTCCCTGTCTAAAAACTACCTTATTTGATGGTCTGCTATGAGGTCAATTCCAATCGCTTTCCAAATTAAAGTAGAGTGAGCGAAAATGAAAACTTACACTCGTGCTGTTTCCAGTTTGTTTGTTTTTGTTAGAAAAACATATAAGAAGATAGGGGAAGCAAGAATTGTCTTTGGAGCTTGAGTTGTGATTGGAAGGACGATAATGCTGAAGCAAATAAGTTGCTAATTAAGAAGGGGAAACTGTGATGGTGCCATACAATAGCAAGGGAAATTTTTTAAATAAATCCGTACTTTAAAAACTGGAGAATATTTATAAATATATAAACTTTGAATGGTATCCTTACTTTTAATAAATACTGCTGCAGCCATACAGGAGCAGTCTCCAAGTCCTTGGGGAGGTCACTTAGATTTTGCTCCATGTTGTTTGATGTGGAGGATGCCTGTTGTGATAATAATTTTATTGTTAAAAACCATTATAATCAGTACAGAAAGGACAAATGGTAAATTAGATAAAGGTAAAAATAGTAACACTCGGTTAGCGATACAAGTTTAAAAAAATGTGACGACTATATGATGTGACAAATTTTAATTTATATTAGCAATTTGTCAATTTTGAACTTACTAAAAGCTGAAATTTCGTTTTGTGCCTTAATTTCCACTATATTTAACTGTTGCCAATCCAATATATGAAAAATTATAAGTGTTTTCCCATTTTATGTTGGAGCAATAGAATTATAAGAACAAAAATATTACAAAAACTATTTTATATACTGTTTAGAAATTGTGTAAACCAGTAATGCTAATGAGAGCAATTCTTTTAACCTAAAATTCTATAAATGTCCTTAAAAAAAACGAACCTATGCTGATATGACTACATAAATTGTTTTATAATACTTTTTTAAAAATACTCTTCATAAGTGCTTGAAGTTAGGATACTTTCATTATTTTTATTCTTTAAAATTTAAAGCCAATTAAAATTTTTATAAATAAAATATGATTAAAGTAAATTGCATTTTAAATAATGCAATTGCATAAAAAATTTGGGTTGCATAATGAGTACCCAAAATGCATTGATATCAAAATCTCGGAGGATCTAAAACTCTGATGATGATCCTAATATTGTTAAAATAAACTAGTCATGTAATTGCTATAAAATGCATTGACATTAGGACTGTGGATGTCTCAAAACCACAAAACGTCAGCATTTCCTAAAATCAGAAAAGTCAGGCGATCCACAATAGCAAGGTTCGACGAAAATCAAATTGTAATAAAGGTTAAAACAGTTGCATTATGTTGATTTCTCGATCTTTAAAAATCTCTCTGAAATCTGATGAACGTAAATATATTCGATGGTCTAAAAATAGCAAAATCTGATAATTCGAAAACGGCAAAAATCAAATAGTAACAAAATGCAGATTCAATGTTGATACTCTTGTCCTCTTAAAGAGAAAAATAGCTAAACTTCTGTTGGAAAGAAAAAACTTTCCAAGTCAACCACAAAAATCCTTGACATTTCCTGGTTGCTAACAACCTTGTAGATTTAAAAAGGTAATTAAAACATTGAAATAATTATGCAAAGTGCCAACTTATGATTTTAAATTCAGCTTTATGGCTTCTTATTTTTAGGTGGGACTGTAAAAGCTTTTACTCTAATAGGTGCAAATTGATTATCAGATAATTGCCTGGTTATTCAACAAATGCGTGCTATTTAGTACAAAAAGTTAACTAAATTGATTAAATATTTACAGTAATTACTAAATTTTTTGTAATTATAAAAAGTTGGATAAGTTAAACAGTAGTTCCTTAACTGCTACAGCATTCATATATTTATTTTCAATTAAATAGCCTATACCAAAACCGACCTTAAGTTTGCAGTATACAAATGTTCTACGAGAAAAAGGGTAAATAGTTCTCAATTTTGAGAGCGAGAATCGTTTACAAAACGGTATTTTACATTCAATAAACAAATTGATTTGTAATTTCAAGTCATAAATTTATTATTTTTATTTGTTAAGCTTCAGTTAGAGTGCTATTTTAATTATTTTTTCCCTTCTATTTTGACGTAACAGGGCGCACGAATATCAGGGTCGAAAGGAGCGGCCAATCAGGTACTCAAAATTGCGGCGCCAGCCGGGTTGTTTACCCTGTTTCCTCCGCTCAGTACATTTCTCTGCTGCAAACTTAAGCTCGGTTTTGGTATAGAGTTTAGTATAAAATATTGTAGCACTAGAGCTACACGAGGGCTATTTGCGCGACAGGTGACATATTTTAGAACCACTGTCAAGTAGACACCCGAGTAGGCACCCAACCCAATAACTTAGAGCGGCAACGTACGCAGCGACTTTGGGAGCATATTTAACGTTCTTCCTCCACACAGGGTATTATTCATCAAACATTTTTGGCTGAACGGGCTGTTTATATGTCAGCAATTATTTTGGCGATGCCCGGACCAGGGACCTTTCCTATGCTAGGCGAATGCCTAACCGACTGGGCTCCCCGGCCCCCTTAAATAGCCCAGAAGTACAGAATACGGAAATTCAATAACAAATTACCCAAAGTTATAAGTGACTAGGTTTATTTTACAATGTTCGATGTCTAATATCATGGTTTGTTATTTCAACTATTTTAAGACATAACCGAGGAGTTTTGAAAGCATTTTTTTAGTATTCATTGGATTACAAATCATTTGCCTTCAGTATTGTGCCAGCTGTCATTTACCATACACAGATAAAAAAAATAATAGCAAACATTGACATGGTGTTTAAAATTCTACTAAGCTCATGGAAATGAATTCTATTAATTAGCTGCTTTCATCATCATCAAATTATAAATTATCCAAAAAAATTCAAATTAATGTCGCAATAAAATTTATTAAATGTTTCTGATTGTGTAGCAATTCTTTTTAAAAAATTATTCCGGTATTGCACAATCCGATACCAAGGCTGCTTTTATTTCAATAAAAATACACAAAAAGAAAAAAAATTGTGTTAAAAATACTTTTTTAACATTTCACTTTTCGTCAAAATCAAAAAAAAAATTTTTTTTACAACTTTCATAGAGAAATTTTTGAAATTGCCCGCAATTCACTTGTAAACAATCTATAATTCCAAAACAATAACAAAGGACGATTTTGAAAATTAAATTAACTTTCCAAAAATTTAATCCATCTAACATTAACACCAAAACAAAATTACAATTTTAACGTTCTCAATGCAAAAAACATCATTGATATAAATTAAAAAAAAACATGAAACTTTCCCTTTAAGTGCTTGCAGCATTAAAATCGAAACTACTTTACGTCTACACTGCAGGTAAACAACAATCATTGTTGACATTAACTAAATCGGGAAAAACACAGACATTTAACTAAAAAAATCCCTGACACTTACCATAGTGTACAATCCGAAAAACTTAAATCTTTGTCTGAATATTAAATAAAAATTGTCATTGCGATGTAAATAAGAATTTTGGATTGCATAAAATCTCGCTATCTTTCTCCGTGCGGTTTGTTGTGATACGTCATACGTCTACACAGCAGAGACGCTCGCTGCTACATGACGAAACACCGTACTGGCTGGAACGAGAATTTTGGAATGCAGAAAATTCGTGCGCGCAAATGAAACTAGCTTTGGGGATGGAATAATAAAACAATAATTATATCAATGGTCTTGAAGAGGTTCTTCTGAACGGATTTTTTCTTCTTCTTAGAGGATTAGCTTTTTTTTTGCAATCATAGAAAAAAAGTGGCTACGTCAGTTCACTGACCAGATGTCGTCTGCTAATAAATGTTTTCTCTTGACAAACAGTTCGTTATTTTCGGTTTTTTTATCGCTAATATTCGAACATGCGCAATGAAATTGCAAAATGGTGTTGCAATTTTTATTTTATCTGTATGAAGATAATAATAAATTTAAAGCAACTCCTACGTTAGTCACGATTGCATGCGAGGTTTTTTTTTTATCAATTAAAAAAAAGTTTTAGTGTAAAGTTTTTTTTTAATGAAATAAACAAAATTGGAATGCTAAACATATTGAGTGGCAACGAGTTCAGCTGCATTGATTTTCCTTTTTGGCCCTGCTGGAAATATAATTATTTCGTTTTTTTTTAATAAATTGCCGTTAATATTATATAATAATAAAATTGAGAATTATTTTAACTTCGACATTTGAATGTGTGATACAAACATTTAATTCCTGTGAAACAGTTCAAAATTAAAAACATTCATATTACCTAACACTTTTATTCGTTAAATAAAAATCCATTAATTATTAATTATGCAATTCTTAAAACTATTTCATAATATGCAACGAATATTTTTGATATCAAGAACCTTCTAAAACTAAAGCCTGACTACTGCGCCACTCCTATAGAGATAATTTTTTAACCCATTTATTTGTTTGAAAACATACTTTTAAGATAAAACCGAAGTCAAAGGTCGATTTCATATCAAATGCTGATGCAAGTACAAAATGCAAAAATTAAACTAAAAACGAAACAGATTAAAGTCCAAAAAACTGGCGCAAATGCAGCTGGTCCCTTCTTAAAAATTAATTAAAAAAAAAAGAGCTTAGTAATAAATAGTAATTTAGTAACTTAGCAATTTTGTAAATATTTATTTATTACTTTGAAACTTATTTGAGTAATTTTGAAACTCGGGTGATAACTTTTATTGACGACTGCCACCGAAAAACTAGGGGTGTGTAACACTATACGATTTTAAATTACCGCTTAATAAATATATGCACACATTTGAAGGTAATTATGTACCTTAAAAAGTAATTTAAAAAACTCAAAAAGTTCTATGGAAGCTATTTCATGCGTAAGGGGTAGCTTCCATAGTGTGTTAAAATTTCTGTATAAGTTTTTTTTACGGCTGTCAGATAGGGAATTCAAAATGGCTCTCAGTTCTGGGAAATATGCCTTGTCTTCAAAGGCTTGACCGTCAATATTGCAGCAACATTAGAGAATTTTTTTTATGATGTTCGAATTAATATGTACTACGAAAACGCGTAACAAATTTGAAGCCTTTATCTTTAATTTGTTTCAAAACCTTTAAAAGCAAAAAAGTTCTATGGCCGCTACCCCTTGCACGTATGCAATTTCTTTGAAAACTATATTATTATGTAGATAGTCGGATCATTGTTCAAATAAAGCCCTAATTAACTCGTTGCTCTAATAAAGCAGTCCTGTTGGGAAAAAAAATGAAAGTAAAAATTTCCTTCCTTATTGCAGTTTATATGTTCACTAACCATTAATTGTATCATTAGCCAAAAGGGGTTAATTATAAACTAACATAAATAGTTAGTACTTTAATGAAACTTTGGAAATTATTAATTAAATAGTATGACTAAAGCATGTGTATTGAAGTCTTAATTCTTGTTTGTTTATAAATTAATTGCTATGTTATTGAATAGGCAACTTTTTTTTTGTACTGAGTGCGTCCCAATAAATTTTTGGGGTCATTGGCTGTATTGAATTGGAGCCTCAAAATCCTACGAAAATAAACATACATATTTTTAAATAACCCCAGGTACTGGAGTAATACCGCCACTCTTCATGCTTTTAGAAAAAACAGTTTTATTCAGTTTCTATCAAAGATTTCAAATTTAAAAAATCAGTACAAGATAGGTCATGAAATGTAGTATGCTGTTTGTTACAATTGATAAAATTATTCTAAAAACACAACATTTCATGAAAATTTAATTTCCCTAAAGGTGGCACGATTACCCTGGTCTACACTACATAATCAAACTAAAGCAAGGGACAAAATTTGAGATCTCATTTCGATTTTTATCCAATAACTCAGAGTAGAAGACGGTTGAAAATCTTGAAACACTGCAAAACTCAATGGTCCTTGAGTTATTATCAGAGCTAAACTAATTCAGATAATTTTATTACTGTTTACACTAGCATGATTTTTTTTTAATTTAAATCTACACACAACACATTTAAAAATTTATACAACAGCTATATTAAATGTTCACTGTGGGTATATATATATTTTTTGGTTGTCGTTCAACATGATATGTTCATGGGATAGGTAGGACAAGGACAGAACCTGAGGAGGTATCCTTAGTGACATTATGCATTAATCCATAGGTTTATGCCTGCTCTAACTAACCCCTGAAACTTTCAAAGAGGTTGAATATTCTTAAAATTCTATTTAATCTTCCTCCAAAGATTAATTTGTTTAATATACCCTCTAATAAACATTGCCACGAACCATATTATAAATTCTCAAAAAAAAAAAAAAAATGTCAATTTAATTCTGCTGTATGAACACAATTCTTCCTTGAATTAAAAATAAAAAAAAGTTAGATAAAAAAAAAACTCAAAAAGACCTTTAAAGGCCGAATATAATAAAAATTATTTTGCTTGAAAATATATTAGCATTTAAATTGGAGTCTAAACAACATTCCAAACCTTGAAATAACCACTCCATAAGTAAAATAACAAAACAAAAATTATTATGTAATCAAAAATGAAACATCTTAAAGGTCATTCAAGTAGACCTTTAAGTTGCGAAAAACATCACAGAATTTTAATGAAAATTATAAATATATCAGATTGAAGTATTAAACAATGAGACTATATTTTACTCTCCTCTAATAAAGTTGGCAAAACCGACTTTGGTTGCTTTTCGTTCATCTATTTCAATCCAAGGCCCAGGTTTTTCCTCCTACAGAGGGGTCATATGATCAAGGGTACTCAAGCATAATAAGCATGACAAGTGTATTATTTCAACACTTGCTAAGTCAATGTCCCTTCTCTGACCACTTGAACTTCAGTGATTGGGTTTGTGTGGGTAGCTACAATACATTTCAATGTTATTACTACAGCGGGGAGAGGACTTTAGCAATTTAAGGTGTCTTAACCTCTTAAGATCCGAGCAAAATCCTACATGTATATTCTTATATAATCTAAACATAATTTTCATACAAATATTATATGCTAAAAAGTATCTTTTTGAAAGGAATTAAAAAAATTGTTTAATAGTTACTTAGGGACTCCTTAAACTGTAAAAATACAAATTTTTCGTGCTATAAATGCAACAAAAAAGGCAGTATCACTTATTTGTAGTTAAGATTATTTTAACATTGATTTTAGTGCAAAATGCCTTTAAAATGAACTATTAAAAAAACAACTTTTTCAAAAGTTAAGTTTTTCAAAAAAAAAATGTAATAATTTTTTGAGAACTCATATATATCGTACTGACTCTCTTTCAACTTTTCATAAATTCAAAATTTTCAAATTCAATTGTTCAATTTTTTTTTTTATAGAAATAAATGACTGATACCGGCTATGAAAGGCTCAAAAACTGATATTTGAATATTCTTCTATCGGACCAGGTGAATTTCAGAACTAATTAGCTTGTTAATTGTTTGTGGGAAGGTTTTAAAAAATGTCCAAAATGTGGACACCAGGTCGCAAGAGGTTATATTTACAGCGGAGAGGACTTAAGCAATTTGAGGTGTCTTAAACTTTTACATATGTTCTACGATGGGAGAGGAACGTTTATCAATTTCTACACTAATCTCCAATCATTCACAGGAATAGGAAGGTTGACATTGGAAAAAAATCTATAAAATTGCACAAAAAAAAAGCAACTAAAATTTGCAATTTGATAAATAATAATTAGAGTTTGACGCAGTCCACTTACTGCTATATCACATGCAATCATTATTTGTGAATTTTAATTAGCCAGCAGATATGTTACTTGTATCATATCTATTTTATTTTGAAGCCCACAAAATAAATCACTTTCAGGAAAACAATTATATATTTTTGGATCATTAGAGCTTGTTAAATAAAAAAAAAACTATTTATCTTTTATAAATTATATATTTTGAAACAAGCTCTCGAGTTCAAATGTATCTGGATGAGGCTTTTTTTTAAACAATTGATGGAAATGGCGATGTTTAAAATTTATGCTTGTGATTTTCCCATAGTGTTTGGAATTTATTTGATTTCTAGGTTGTTGATAGAATTGCTGTTAAAAATCTCACAGTCGTACTTTGAGAAAAAAAATATATCAAAGAATTTGTTTTGAAACATTTTGATTTTGGAAATTCACCCCCCATCTAAAATTGGAATTTTTTTGTTTTGATCATTTTCCCCAGTGTACCAATTCTGATGTAATAAATATTTTTTTTGCCAATTTTCATAATTGCAACAGTTTCAGTTTCGCCTGGGAAATCTTATAAATCACGCAATTTCTTAACCTTTTCACTAGCAGTCAATGTTGCAAATCATGATTGAAATGCAAAATATTTACAAGAAATTTAAAAAATTGCAATTTGAAAGATTAACAATTCAAAAATTTCCTGTACTCTCTTCAGATACTAGGGGTATTATAGACCCTTTCCTTTTGCAGGAAAAATATGTTTACATTAAATGTAGTTTTTGAGAAAAAATCTGAATTTTTTTTATCATAAGAAACACTTTATTTCAGAAACAAGATGTGACTTCTTAAAAACTAAACTTATAGTCGACAAAATCTAGTCAGAACCGTCTGCAGTACACCAACATTTGTAGTCAACTGACCTGTGATAAATATCTATAGTGTCTGAAATAGGCACAGCAGGCCTTGGCTTACTATGGACTGTTGTATCACCGAGTTTAGTCTTTACTTGACAGATTTTCTGTATTTTACGTACTGTAAAAAAATTGGTGGACTGTTACTTCATAAACACCAAGGCAGCTCTTAGAATGTACTACTCCCATGTTTACAGAGTACTAATATTCTACAATTTTTTTTACACTATTCCATTCCCCTTTAATTCCATGGTATCATGCATTCATAGAGAAAGTAGCAGATATGCCCATGGATTGCGCAATCCCTTAAAACGCAATACAAACCCTGTGATTGCATGATGAAGCCACTTTTCCGCGTTTTCGCAATGCATCACGGGATACTGGCTCCAAAAAAATGCTTTTGCCGAGGAGTTACATGCAATAAAAATTGCATTTTTAATATACCTCATATCTGCCAGAAATTAGCAATACATATCCAGCTATAAACTTATGCTAGCAAAACTGGTAAAAAGTTTAATTAGTTAATACTAAATATATATTTTATTAGTTGAATTTATCTCATGGTGCCATCTGGTGGCTAATAGCATGCCATGGGCGAGGTCTTGCGAACTGCCTTATGGGATACTGGTTCAAAAGTGGCTTCACCTTTTCCCCTAGGGGCAGATCTGCTACTTTCTGTATCTATGGTATCATGCACGAAGTATCATGCCTTCCTTAGAAAAGATATAGAGTTGATTGAAAGAGTACAGCATAGGGCAACAAAAATGATTAAGGATCTATCATTTATGGATTATGATACTAGATCAAGATCTTTAAACATGTATTCCCTGGAAAATAGGAGAACAAGGGGTGGTTTAATTCAGCTTTTCAAGTTCATAAAACAGGGTGACATGGAGGGCTTAGGTTTTACCTTAAATAGCCGGACAGAGGACATGGTCAGAAATTGAATAAGTCATGCTTTAGAAAGGAGGTAAGGAAACATCATTTTTACAATCAAGTCGTCAATGAGTGGAATGCTTTGCCAGAATATGTTGTGTATTCGAAGAGAGTTGAAGATTTTAAGAAAAATCTTGATAGTTACTGGAAACTGGTAAGGAATTAAATATATTTTGGACCAACCTTGCTGGGCCTCTGGCCTGTTGTTGGTCGACAATTTTTGTATTTGTATTAAGAAAAAAACTTACACTTACAGAGTTAGCCTGTGTTGATGAGGATGCAGTGTCAGATAAATGCAAGTCTTTGAACTTTCTAGTCACCTCTTCGTGCATCTTCTGGAAATGCTGCTTCATTTGCGACTTGGTGGTGAATCTGGGGGGTACATCATCTTGCTCTGAAGCAAACTGAAAGAAAAGGGAAGAAAGTACGAGTTTAATTATTGCGCTAGAGCTACATAAGGACTGAAAGGATGTAAGAAATTTTGAGTTTAATTATAACGCGCTAGCTAGAGCTACATAAGGACTGAAAGAAAACAGGTTCCGATTTAAAATATTATCGTGCTAGATGCTAGAGCTACATAAGGACTGAAAGAAAGAAAGAAGTTCCCAGTTAAAATATTATCTCGCTAGAGCTACATAAGGACTGAAAGAAAGCAAGAAGTTCCGAGTTTAATTATTATCGCACTAGAGCAATACAAGGGCTATTGGCAATGGACATGTAATTTAAAACCACAGTCAAACGAATAGTCGAGACCTGAGTAGGCACTCAATGCGACCTCTAAGAGCGACATTGCCACAGTGTCCAAGGATATTCAATCTGCACCCTATCTACAAATGGTAATATTTGTTGGATATTTTGGTTGTACAGATCGGCAGTTATTTTAACTTTGAAGATGCCAATACACTACATTTGCATAACTTGATTACATTTCACAATAAGCTTGAATTGAAAAAAAAAGGAATTGGGTAAAACCCATAACTGGCTCTACTAGAGGCATGCAATATCAAGGACAAATACACGAAGTCCATTATTAAACTGGCAATCCAATTACACCAACTACTGTTGGATAGAGGCTATTGAAGTCAGTTTTATTTTTTGAATAATAATTTTTTTATGAATTCCCTCTGCAATAAAATTTGTAATAACCTCCTTACCAACTAATTGTACAATTCTGCCAAAAAAACCAAACACATAAATTCATTTAGAGCAAAGTTACATGAAAAATAGTTATATTAACGAGTTAAACTGCACATAGCAAACATTAGAGCTTCACTTTTGTTATCAATGGAGATAAACCAAGAAAAACTTTGTAAATTTAAACTACAATTTCCTGATTAATTTATTATTTACTCAAACCAATTGAAGTATTAAAAGTTTGGCAGTGTTTTTTAATATAACAATTTAAATAACTATAGTGTGACATCAACTATTTTTATGTTTCGTTTTTCTTTCTTGTAAATATACAAGCACTAAAAATGTGCATTGTTAATTACACTAAAACTTTTTATGCACTAATTAATTATTACTATTGCATATAAATTATTAAAATATATTGGGAAACTTAAAATAGGATACAAAAATTAATAATGAATTAACATTTATATTAGCTTTTAAACAAATTTTAGGTTACATTTTCGTAAAATATTTTGGAATAATAATAAAAATAGAATTTATTTACTTTTTTGAAAAACCAGTTCAGATCACTTTCTTTTGCATCTTTTTCTACCAGTATTTCTGTAGTTAGCTGTAAACAAAGAAAATTTTATTTATTGCAATATTTAAACGAAATATTTAAGCGAAATGTTTTGGATTCTTAACTGCTTCGAAAATCACAAACATCAACTTATACATATGTTACAATAGGTTAAGTTTGTTTATTCAAATGCTAATTGATGTAAGTTAAAGTTTTATTAAAATAAATATAAAATACACTTAAATACAGTTTTATTTCAGAAAAAATTTATCAAAAAATATATTTAATAAACTCTTTCTAATACAAAATGGACGCATAAACAAAGAAAATCGTTAAAACTGAAACTAAAAATTCTGTACTAAAGCTACTAAGAAAAACATAATTTAAATTTCGAATACATTTTATTAGAAGGAAATTTTAAAAAATATTTATGTATATTTATGAAATATGAAAGCGGAATATATTTTTATCCACACAAACACATTCCAACACATTTCGAACATATGAATGATTACGTAAACACGCTTTGGGTCAAAAGGTAAACACATAATCAAATCGAGATTTTTAAAATTCTCAACTTACATTTCTTGACACAAGATCTAACGGATCTGCTGGTTCTTCATCAATAATGTCTGCACTTATTCGCATTTTGAAAATAACAATTTTTTGGAACCAAACATGAACGAACAGAATAAGACGCTTTTATGGAGCTGTTGCAAAACAAAACTAATTTGTTGCCAGATTGACAAGCTAAACCAGAACCAGTTTTATTTTTTCTTCTGCTCTCTCGGTTTCGCTTGCGTTCTGTACTGCGCAGTATCGTTTCTTTAATTGTAAAAAGAAGTGGATATTTCCTAAGAACTGGAAAGATTTATAATTCTTCAAAACCAATTAGATAAGGAAAAATAATGCAATAACTTTCTAGGGTGTTTTAACGATGGCATGATGGGCTTTCGGTTTATAATTTAATGATCTCGAAGCTTGACTTAAGATGACAAAACAAACTATCGTATGTACGGTGAAGCAACAAAATTAATCTTAAAATATTGAGTAGGTTCTATAACTAGACTAGGCGTATTTGAATAAAAATTTTAAAATCAAAAAGGTTTGATATTATTTTGTTACTTATTTACTAAAACCTGCACATTGTATAAGTCCGTGTGGCCTAATGGATAAGGCGTCTGACTTCGAATCAGAAGATTGCAGGTTCGAGTCCTGTCACGGACGATTGGAGACTTTTTTTTTTAACTTTTATTTTTTAAAATATGTTCATTTTATACACGTTTGTTTCTATTTTTTAAAATCCGGGTGAAGCGTGCGAAGGTTTAGCAACATCTGTGAACAAAAAATAAACCCTTAACTCTCCAGTTATTTGGAAACTTCATTTCCATCTGAAGTATACAACAGAAAGTATTAGAAACATAGCCCTTTTAAAAAATAATTGCAATATTTCATTGTATAATTTCTGCAAATAACGCTTAGTAATAGAATTTGGTAAAAAATTGTTTTTTAAAACGATTTTTTTTAATTATAATATTTCATTAATGAAATTCTTAAAATTAACACTTTTCCAAATCAAACGATTTGGGAAAACAGTAATTTATGTTAATTTATTTTTTAAACGATTGTTGAGTTTAAACAAGTAGGTTTGTAACAGAATCTGTCGCTTAATTTAAATTGTTTTATAATTCTATATATAAAAAAAATATTCGCTAAATTTGCCTAGTTTCATTTATTTCCTTTCGAAAAGTAATAATTACTTGTTATCGTTCACTAAAATAATTTAAAAAATAATTTAAATTTCAAAGAATAAATATATAATATTCCTCGCTTTTAAATAGAAGGAAAATATTTAATATCAACGTAAAATTAAAGAATCTCTTTGTGAAATATATTTGACGTCATTTTAAACTGAATTATGGCGCAAAAAAAATTTATTAATTCACTGTATAAAAGAATTAAAGTTTCTCGAGAGATTGCAGCGAATGGTAGTGGTGTTTAATTCTAACAAAAATGGCTTTATATGCTCCTTAAATGAGCATTAAATTTTGCAGTTTTTTAAATAATTGAAGTACTTCAAATTCGAGTTCTTTTCTGAAATTTTCAATGCATTCTAATTTCGATGCACTGATTTATTTATTATTATTTTTTTTTTTTTTTTGACGTATCACACTTGTCTGTAGCATTTGTAGTTTGGGCTAATGAAAGAGGGTGACGGACTGAACGATTATAATAAATTCCACTTTTTGCGTTAAAGACGTAGTGTGGTAGTTAGCATTTAACCCTTTCAGTCCCAGTGATGCCATTTGGCATCATCACTTTCAATATTTTTTCCCAAATGTTTATGTCCCGTTATGATATCCAAACACACATCATTCGATTCTTCACACTTAGTTCTATTATAAAATATTTTACATTAATCTCAATAGAAGTCAGAACTACTATTTTTTTTAATTTAGAAAATAGCTAACAAGCGTTTCACCTGATTTTTGAAAGTTCACTTCAGTTCCACATATTTAAAACACAAATTAAACTATTTCGGTTAAAATAATTACTATTTTTTTTAATAATATGGTCGAATACCTTCAGATATATAACTCGAAGTGTTTATAGGTAATATATATATTTTTATTTTGTTGTTTTTCACAATTACAAATTTTTGGCATTATTTCAAAGACCATATAAAAAATTAAAATGAATTTTTTTTTCTTGTGGAACTTATTTTTGCCCTTAAATAAGCTTATTTTGTGAATATCAGATGTTTCTGCAGAGTAGTAAATTTTTGGGACTGAAAGGGTTAAATAACATTCTAAAAACTTTCCAACCCTTTTTACTTTTGACCAAACGAGGATAATTTGTGCGTTATCATCTGTGCCTGAAAGTCTGGGAACCTTGATTCGAAATTCGTGCTCGTACGCAATTTCAATCCTTGACCTGTTTGTTAGAATAAAATGTTAACCAACACACACAGAAAGACTTGTTCTGAACTACACAAGATGGCATTTTTGAGGTGAATCTCTTGGAAATGAAAATCCGCGTCGAATTTTAATTCTAGCGGAATTCTATGTATTTTTTTTTTAAATTACGGTTGAAATGAAAGTGAAAAAGAATTTTTTTTCACCGATGAAAAGTCGTTTGCATTCAACTCTCACGTTCGGTTAAATTAAGATCGTGTTAAAGCAAAAAGAACTATTCGACGAATTCTTATTTTGAGAAATCGTTTGCTAAAGTTGAACTTGTTACGAGAAACATCATAAAAACAAACGAGAAATATCATAAAAGCAAACGAGAAATATCATAAAAACACAAAAAATAGAAGATATTTTTCATTAAAAAATACTTTTTTTTTTATCTTGTACTAAAAAATATTGAGTATGATTTATTAAGAGACGAGGCGTATTTAAACAAAAATTTTAAAATCAAAAAAGGTTTGATATTATTTTATTACTTATTTTCTAAACCCTGTAATTTTTAAATTCTGGATGAAATGAAAGTGATATTTTTTTTTTCTGCACCGATAAAAAGTCGTTTGCATTCAACTCGCACGTTCGTTTAAAAATTAAGATCGTGTAAAAGCAAAAAGAACTATTCGATGAATTCTTATTTTGAGAAATCGTTTGCTGAAGTTGAACTTGTTACAAGAAATATTATTAAAAACCACAAAAAAAAAATAGAAGACACTTTTCTTTTAAAAATACTTTTTAAAAAACTTTAGAAATTTATTAAGTTTATTTAATAATTTAGAGTGCATAATACTTACTATAAAGCCATATTTAAATTTTAAATTAAGTTTTACTTCCTTTCGGATTAACTGTATTTATTTGATACAAGTAGAAACTCCTAAACTTTAAATTCTAGTTATCTTCCACTTTCCACAATACGTTTATGACGTTGAGGTTGGAAGCTTTTATAAAGGCTGTGTCTGCCCGTCTATTACCCACTTTCACAGCCCAAACTACAAATGCCACAAACATCTGAAATACGTCAAATTGAAGCAAAATATCCTTCAAGGCTACATTCTAAATTCATTAAAAATTTAATTAGTTTCTTTAAATTTTAAATGTACCTCAAAAATATTTTTGTGATATAAATCATTTTGGAATGACGTCTTATTGTATGTCACAATAGACATCTTTCAGGTCTCGGGTGGCAACAGAAATGCTGAATGAAAATAATATTTTTTTCTCGATCCTTGATACGTTTCCTCTTGAATTAATATATGACTTGGGAACAGAGTACCAATCGAAGAACTGACCGAAAGAAATGCAAGAATTAAAAAAAATGTTAAAAGTACTTTAATTATTAAAATGACAAAATTTAAAACTAATTTTATTTACAAAAAAAAAAACCAATAATTTTTTTATTCTTTAAATCACCAATGGCACTCAGTAATCGCAAGAGAAACTTTATTTAATATATATTAAAAGATTTTTAAGCACATTTTACTTATGTGATACAAATCAGTACGGAGGCATAAAGCGAACGCAAGTTTTGGCCTATTTTTTTTTTAAATTTGAAATAATTAAAAAAAAAATGATGAAAGTAGGTATTGGCGTGCTGTAGACGTCCGTCTGTTCGTAGCCCCCCCCCCCCCCCCCCCTTCCAAACTCGGTTTTATCAATCCGATCTTAAAAATTCTTTTTTTTTTGTTAGAAAAGCTATGATCTCAGAGGCACATCTTTCATACTTTTTTGTTCGCCTGTCTGTACGTCCGGACGGACATAAATCTACTATCTGTCGGCGACTTTCAAATTGAATTAGCATTGAAATTTAATTTTGAGTCATTTAAATCACTGTTGCCAATCAACATTGCCAAGTCATAAAATGTAGCACAATGTGATTCTTTGATTGCACAGTTTATAAATAGTTTGTGAAAGCAATTCAAGGTGACTTACTTGTTTTATTTAATAGAATTATTTACGACAGCAGAAATAAATATGAAGTATCCTTTATCATGATTGATTAAAAAAATTATTACTTTCATATGATTCGTTTTTTTCTTTACTTCTTTGAAGTTCTAACTTTGGCAATTCTTCATAATTAAAAAAAAATAATAATAACGATAATAGGCTTACGGAAAGAAAACAAAACGACCAATGAAATTGCACTATGGAAAGCGTGAGATCAGAAGAAACATTTGTATAGACAAACAATGAAAATAAACAAGAAGAATTGTAGCTTTTTTAATATTTAGGTTTATTAGTTCAAACTTGATTGTAAAGTCATATTGATACTGTCAATTTAAATACTCACATGTCTTGAGCTTTAGTTAGAATTAATCTTAACCAATAAGTAAAGCAAATGTATTGAGACATCATAGTACTTTGTTGCTCTCGATTGCGTCAATTGCTACTTAGCATTTTATTTTATTCGTTCAACAAATCGTACTGAGGTTTATCATTTCGAAACTTTTTTTTTTTTTAACCTTTTTGGTCATTATATATATAAAATATTACAACGCAGCCAAAAATTTATTAAGAAAATATTTTGTTTATAGAAACAATAGTCGTTAACCACACCACACAATCGGTTTTATTTAAAGGTTTCTCATTTTCAATATATTTTAATATTTTTTTTATGAAGTATCCCAAATTTTGAAGTTCAAAAACATATTTTCACTATTCGTGTCGCCATCTACTGCTTTGGTTAGATTTCACAAATTTAGTTTATTATTCTTGGTAGCGAAATAATAATCATGTGACGATATCATATTTCTATATAGTTTTGATTTTGCTAATTGAAATATCTAGATCAACTAAACGTGGAAAAAGCTACTCGTTTTTTCATTGCAATTTAAATTTACTTGAATCAAAACTTCCAATTCATACAAAATTTTAGATTTAAAAAAGCAAGTTTTAACTGAACATAGATATTATTTAATGCCAATTTTTACTTCAAAAAATTAATAAGTAAATGAAAATAATTTATAGGCCTACATTAAATCATGATTCTTGAATTATTAATATTAGTTAAAGATAGCTTTCAATAAACATTTTTAAAATAATGATTGCTTCAATTTAGCTAGTTCTGTGACATTCAAAAATAAAACATTTTTAACATGACATCAGTCTTTTCGATTATCTTGAGTTTTAAACTTTGTGACATGTGACTTTACCAGCGTTTAAAATTACGAGGGGTGATTGGTTGTGTTCAAATTAAGAAATAGACAACCAGAAAAAGTTCAAACTTCATACCCATCATAAATTATTAGAATTGAATAGTTTGTTTAAGGGGTCATAGGAGTCTTAAAAATGTGCAAAGAAGGTACTACAAAGCATAGTTTGATCTTTCATGTAATTTTTTAACTACTCAATATATAAGTGCAATTTTTTTATATGTAATTCTACAAGATTTATTAAATATGAAACAAATATTAAAATTTATGAAACTTTAGCCAAAACTAAAATAAATTATATTAAACATAAAGCTATTTGAACACTTTGGGATTAGGCTTGCGCGGAATTAGAAATTATTAAAAAAAATTTTAATCAAAATTTAAAATTTTTTATTAATTTTTGAAGAAAATAGTTCCTAAAATAATTTCTTATTAAAATTGAGCTGAGAATTTGGGTATAAGTCTTCGTTTGTACATATTTGTACAATATAAAGTCATTTTCTTGGTCATTGTTTCAATTTTGACCTCACAATTTGCCGCGCAAGCCTAATCCCAATGTGTTCAAATAGCTTTTTGTTTAATATCATTTATTTTAGTTTTGGCTAAAGTTTCATAAATTTTAAAATTTGTTTTATATTAAATAAATCTTGTAGAATTACATATAAAAATTTATTCTTATATATTGAGAAGTTAAAAAATTACATGAAAGATCAAACTATGCTTTATACCTTATTCGCACATTTTTAAGACTCCTATGACGTTATGTTCCAAATTTCTTTCTTGCACTCTCACGATTAAATTGGTTGTTTCGGTTTCACTCTCAATATGAAACCACGGATATTTATGTTTAGAAGATGTTTTATATTTAATTTTTTTTCTATTTGGACAAACTATTCTGCAGAGTACAGTGCAATTAATGACAACGTAAAAAATGCAACAAAGACGACAAATTGAACAATAAGAGAAAATAATAATAATAAAAAAAAACATTCGTAATGAAAACATACGCTTTCCATAATTATTTATCAATTTTTTTTTAAATTCTTTTATAAAGGGGGAATGGGTGTGTTGGACCACGGATCTCCAAACTCAACTGTTACAGTGTTAATCCAATGATGAAAAAACATTTTCTTTGCCGCATTTCTCCGGCTGTATAGAATATTTTTACAAACGGTTTTTTTTTTAAATAATGAATGTAGATAACTAACAGGTATCCATAATCCCCCCTTTTAGAATTGCTTCGAATACTTTTTGTAAAATTATTTATTTAAAATTACAAAAAAAATATTCGAACCAATTTCAAAAAGTGGGATTGTCCGGCCATGTAAGTCTGCTACATGCATAAAAAACCGTTTGCAAAAAAAAAAATCAATACAGCCGGAAAAATGTGACAAAGAAAATATTGTTTTCTCTATTAGATTAATACTGATGCACTTTGTTTGGAGACCCCCGATCCAGCTCGCCCATTCCCCTTTAAACCAAATTATCACAAAAAAAAAAAATGTAATTATAGGAGGACCAAAAATGAAGGAGGAATTCTAAGGACCAAAAATGAAAACAATGCCGCTGGAACAGTTGCCACTCATGCCGCAACACATGGCCATTGCATTTTGATATTTGTTTATTATTTTAACTATGCATTTCAACTCCATTAGTCGGTTGGAATTTTTGAATGATGTTCTGTAACTCTTTTCTTTTTATTTATTGATTGGTATCGTCAAGCTATTTGTGTCGTATAATTAAAATTATATTCATTAAAAAAATTATGAATAAAAAAATATATTTTGTGAAGTTTTTTGTACCTTTTAAAAACATGGATGTACTTACTCTAAAGAAGAAGAAATAAATTAGTTATTGTAATTAATAATTAAAATTATTAGAGCTCAGTTCTGTGCTTTTCTTGTATTATAATTGTAGAAATCACAACTTGGTTAAAATAAATTTAAAAGTTTAATTATAGCAATTTATATTATTCGTGAAGGAAAAATTCACTCGAATTTATTGTACTAACTATCTAATTAATTAATAAAATTTGAATTTGATTGTGAAAATGTTAGGAAGTTGTTGAATATAAATAAAGAGATAAAGATTAACTCTTCACAAAAAACACATGACATACCTGCTAAAAACTTATTTTGTTACTAAATCTTTATATGAAATATAGATGGCGCTACAAGGGCAATTCTTGGTTTCGTCACATTCACATTACAATCTACAAAATATATTCTTTTATTACATTCATTCTAGACATTCATTCATATTTTTTTACACACATTACATTCTTTAAAAAATAAGATAAAATATTACTTGCCCAAAGAAATATTTCAGTGGTTAACGATAAAACTTAATACAAATGCATAAATAAATATAAATAGGTTTTTGACTTTATTTAAGGAGTATTTAAAGAAATTTTCAAAATTAAACTTTTTATTACAAAAATATTTTGCATAAGTTCAAATGCCTAAGAGATAGTAGAACCAAGGAGAAAATTGAAAACAAAAGCAGATATTTTTATATAAACAATAAATTAATTGATATAAACAATAAACTAATTGATAAATGTACAATTTACAATTAACAATTATTTAATTAACAATTATTTAATTGTAGTAATAACAATTAACAACTCATAAATTTTCAATTAATTAGTTAATTTTAATAAAAAATCACAATTAATCAATATTTTATTCGTTTTAAATCTAAGACTTACAGCTCAATTTTCCTAAATCTTTACTCATTTCGTAATACATAAAGTTAATTGTTAGTTGTTTCATAAAACAACTAAAAAATTAATTGCAATTATTTTAATTGTGAGTTACAATTGGCAAGCGTTAATCAAATTCATTTAATTGCAATTCGAAATTAAAAGTTAAATTGCTATTTTTTAATTGTAATTAATTTAATTGCAATTACTTTTTTTAGTCAATTAACAAGATAATTGACAAATTAATTGATTAATGCCCAACACTATCAGGAGAATGACCAACGATGAATCTGACATTGTTCACTATTTTTCATCTTCCCCTAACTAGACTACGTTAGCAGTGAAACAACTTTTACAGAAACGATTTTGCAGTGTGACGAAGTTGTATGTTACACTCACTTTACTTATCAATATGTTACGGTTAAAACATTACCAATCGGTTACTAGTAATAGTTAAAAGGTTATTTTCCATTAATATCGATGGTTATTATGAATAATAATTAAATAAAATATAATCCCGTTACTTAATTCTAAATTAATTGAAAAGTTAAAAGATAGTGTCGCCATCTGTCAACGATTATCGATAGTTTTTTTTACTTCAAACATTAATAATTAAAAGAAAGAGTCGCCATACTTTTCTTTCATTTCAAAAGTTTTTTTTGTTTTTCTGGGGGTGAATAAAACTGTTTGAATTTTAAAACACTACACTCAGAAAAATCTTGCGTTCAAACGGTACAGGTGGAACACAAGTTTTGTGTGAAAAGGCCGATATTACAATTGTGTTGTTTCAATACAATAATAGTGCGGATGACAAAATAACACACATTTTGCTTCAACACAATTGAAGATCACGAGAGGAGATGATTATTATCATCTTGCTACCTGGCTGCCCCATTTGGAGACATTTTTACCCCCCCCCCCCCCAAAAAAAAAAAATAACATGTTAATAAGTTCCGAAATTGAGCTGGTCTGATAGTAGAAGACCAAAAAAACAGTTTTCAGCCTTTGATTACAGGTATCAGTCATTTATTTCTATAAAAAAATGAAGTTGAACGGTCAACGATGTAAGAGTTCTTTAAAAATTACTTACATTTTTTTTTACTCTGAAAATTTTCATAAACATTTGTAGAAGTCACATCACAACTTCATTTTACATTTTTTTTAAATTCAAACTTGTTTTAATTATAAACTAAAAAGTTCTAGCTACCCAAAATTGCCAATCCTAAATTAGCCGATCTATAAAATGTATATAAAAAATGATGAGCAAAAAAGTCAAGGAGACATTAGGGTTTTGCAAAAAAAAAAATTTTTTCAGTGTAAATTTTAGAAATATTTTGCCTGAAAACAAGTGTCAGAATGGAATATAAATTGAAAGAAACTGATAGATCTTGCTTGTTTACTTATAACATAGCACAAACGGGTATTTTCACAGTTCAAAACAGTGATTTCCAACATAATGGGCCCTTCATCTATGGTTATTATTTTTTAAAATTTCTTTTAAAACATACTTTTAAGTTTATATTATATTGGGAAAATATTTTGTCGTAAGACTATATGCATAGGATTTCTTCAGGGAGTAAAGATGTAAAGCGAATTTATTTAAAAGAAAAATAATTTCTATGATAGTCGTAATCCCGTCCATCTTTAAAACCCGTAGTCTCAATAAAGAAAAAGTGAAAACGAGGCTACCGTTTAAATTATAACCCACAATAACACTTAAACAAACTCAACAAGTAATAAAAAAAAACCGTGCGCTTGCGTCACTCTCTCTTTTGGGCGTGCTCCTTTATGGGTCGGTTGCGTAGGCAGGGAAGGGTTCGATAACCGCTGCGTCCATCGGTGTCAAGGATATGTGCGCCGTCAAAGACCTGTGTAGGAAGAGGTTTGGGGGAAAAGTAACGATTTGTGGTGTTGGGAATGGGTCCTAGTCACGTGGGTTTTGACGTGAACACTTGGCGAAGCCTGAATGGATTTGTTTTACACTCCTTGCCAACCTAAGTTGGGTAAATAGAAATATGCTATGGAGAAGATCCTTCCACGGATGTAAAGAGTTCCATATATTATTTGTGAACCCATCCAGAAAACATGTTTAAAACATTAATATCGTTTGAATTCCAACAGATTTGAATATTATTTGTGAAAATATGCCAATTTTATCAGAATGAAAAGTGTATTTTGGTTAAATTGTATTCAGATAATTTTGTATATAAATTTTACCTTAAAAGTGTTTCCAACTAACGGACTAATCGAGCTTTTCCCTCTGACTTTTCACCCTTTGTTTTTACTGAAGTTAGATTCTCAAGGACTGTAGTGATTCACTTTTTGACTATAAAATCATCATATTATTTTTATAAATCATATTTTATTTTTGTTGGTTTTGTGTGAGAAAACTATGCAAAAAAAATTAAGCGCTGGCTTATTTGAAAATTTTTTATTAGCTGGATAGTTCTAAAAAAAACTTTTCTGTGAAATGCAGTGCGTCTGGTCTCACCCTAACTTGGCGCGTTTTTCAAGATAGGGTAAGGTTGAATTATCGTCGCATTATGCTACACGAGGGCTATTGGCGACGGGAGTCGTAAATTAGAACCACAGTCAGGTGAAGAGCTGACACCTGGGTAGGCACCCAACGCAACCGTTAAGGGCGACATCGTACGCAGCGTTAGGACTATGAAGGACATTTAACGTGTACTCCCACCACACGGGGTATTATCCGGGACACGGGTAATTGTTAACTGAATGGGCAGTTATTTTGACGATGCCCGGACCCGAATCTGGGACCTATCTCATGCAGGGCGAACGCCTTTACTGACTGGGCTCCTCAGCCCTGAGGAGTAGTTGAATATAGAGTGGAACGTTTACCACCGGGAGAAATCGGCTTACGTTTTGCCTTCCTACACTGTAAAAAAATTCCTTAACTTTCCGTATATATACCAGGAACTTTCCTGGCTTTTTCAAGTATCCATTCGCTTCGTGATAAGTTCCCGGGATTTTCAGGTTTTCCCTTTCAAATCTGGCAGCGTCTGCTATAAACCGCCGCCTCGTTAAAATCAGTTGTTTTGTAACCTTGTTGGTATAACGAAGTTCAAGACAGGCCCGTCCGTGGCCGAGTGGTCAAGGCATCCGCCTCAGGATTCAGCCTTCTCAAGAGTGCGGGGGTTCGAGTCCCACCTACAGCCAGTCATCCTATAAATTGGATATATGTACTGGGAAAGAGTACGGATGGGCCCGATTACACGGGAACAGGCGTGCTCGTTAAATCTGTGGAGTCCAAAGTCCCAACGGAGTCAGCGTAAGATGTCGCTTGAAGTTCCGTTGGGTGCCAGCTCAGTTTCCAGGACTGTTCCAGATATTTTCTAGAAAGGGTCCTCGTATTTTCCAAAAATTTTCCACTTATTTTCCAGAAAGGTTCCAGGTATTTTCCAGAGAAGTTACTGGCTCTAAGTGCGATTGTTTCTATATTTTTGGGGAAGGTTACTGATATATTCCAGGAACATTACTGGTAAAAATTGGGCAGCTCAGCTGCCCATTATTTCCCAGTAACGTTCCTGAATTTTTTTTGCAGTGCACACCAGTTTTGGATCAATTTTCAAAAAATAGCTTCTTAAATGACGCCTACGATATAAAAAGAATATCTTCCTAAAATTTGGTAGCTGTACCTCTAGTAGTTTTGGCTGGGCGTTGATACGTGAGCGAGTGATTCAGTCAGGACTTTGCCCTTTATATATACAGATTAAGAAATATTCATTTAATATAAAGCTAGTTTTTTTAGTTAGTTCTTTGCACTTTATTAGAAAAATTGAACTGATTTAAATTATATTAGCAAATTATTTAAAAGAATTTCGCTTTTATAACTAAGCGTGATTCCATTAAGCGTAAATAAATATTTTGTTGCATACAAAAATTACCCAATTTTTCTGTGTCTAAGTTGTTGTTAAGTTTAAGCTGTTAAGCTGCTAAGCTGTTAAGTTTAGTTTGCAAAAAAATTTATGCCAAAGGTAGCAATTAATCGCCAAAAGAGGAACACTTATCAGCAACTTTGTAATTCATGTTGGACCCACCCA
This sequence comes from Hylyphantes graminicola, assembly GCA_023701765.1. NCBI lineage: Eukaryota > Metazoa > Arthropoda > Arachnida > Araneae > Linyphiidae > Hylyphantes > Hylyphantes graminicola. The sequence continues at coordinate 61,544,052 of CM043121.1, read as the reverse complement.
ATCTTTGTCCGTTTTACTAATAGATACTCTTTGCCTGTCTTATTCAGGTCGGTGCTGTGGTTAAAACACTTTCTCCTTTTCACACACGAGAGAAAGGTCTTTTTATTTATTTTTTAAATCAGATTTTAAAAAGTGGACGGCAAATAGTTTTTTCTTTGGTTTGGTGTTAGATGAATTAATGCCATGTATTTTACTTCCACAAAGCCATTTCTAATTTTTTAATTTATATTCCAGAAACTAAAATCAACCTTATCGCAGGAATGTTTAAAAAAAAGCTTTTTTTAGTCCGTTTTGTGCTCATTTAATCCTACACTGCTCAAAACAATTAGAGGGGAGCACTTTTTAATTCTAACTTTAACTTCACTCCCAACTTTTTAATTTTTATCCTATAAATCTGAAATTTGTTAAATAGGTTCACTATGCATTCGAAATGAAATAGTAAAAAACAGGAGAAAAAATCTTAAGTTTTTAATACTTAAATTTAAAGGGGGGAAATGGAATAATAACTTTTAAAAAATTATAACAATAATTTTTTCAAAACTTTTTTTGTTAAAAATAATTGAAATATATTTTTAAACATCTAAAAAATGCAAGCATGAAAAATTTAGGGTCAATTTATTTTCCAAAACTGTTTTAAAGTGAAATTTATTTTACCATATTTTTCATATTTTCATTAATATTAAAAAAATATTAAATTCTTCAAAATACGTTATTCTTCCATATAATGATGTATCTAACGATACATAAGTTGCGAATTTAAATTAGTCAGAAAAAAAATCACAAGCTGATGATTCCCAATGGAATCATTTTGTTTTGAGCAGTGTAATAATCATTAAGCAGTAAGCACTTGGTAAATCGAAATTCAAGTGTACGAATAAAATGTTAATGGGTTTTGCCAAAAGTATTCAGTCTGAGTGGATTTCACTCCTCCAGGCTGGAAAATGCACTTCTCCTTTTGGAGTGGATCCTTTGTGTGTTAAACCTCCTACAGGATCACTCCAAACGAGTGATTTTAACTCAGTCTGAGTAAATATGCATGCCTTTACGGTGTCGAAAATGCACTTCTCCAACTGGAGTGGATTTCACTCTTTTGTTTTAAGAGTGTACTTTCTTTTTCATTTCGAAGGATTTTTTTAAAGTAGGTATTGACATGCTGACGTGCTGACGATGTCCGTCTATCTGTTCGTCCGTCCGTAAACCTCTGAAATCGGTTCTATCCATCCAATCTTAATTTTTTTTTTTTAAAGAAAGGTATAACCGCAGAGACAAAACTTTTTGTCCGTCTGTCTGTACATCCGATTGGACGTCTGTGTTGAAGCCAAAATTCCTACCAAGTAATTTTCGAATAAATTTTTATTTAGTAGCTCTAACCAAAAACAGTCTGTCTATTGTCTGTAGACAAATTATCCATTGAATTGGGATTGAAATTCGATTTTTAGCTTACTTTTCTTTCTTTAATTCAAAAATTAAGAATATGAAAGTAGGAATTGACAAGCTGACGATGGCTGTTTGTCTATCCATCCAACCGATCTGTCTGTCCGCCGTCACTTATGAATGAAAGTACAGTAGAGTCCCGTTTAATCCGAATCCCGGTTACCCGAAATTCGGTTTATCAAAAAAAATTCCCGAGATTGATTGTATTATTCGGTTGTTGATGATGGCATTTATACAAACGGTTGTTGATGACTTAACAAACCTACTTGTAGTCAGGTAAGAATTTCAGTATGATTTATGATTTTCTTGGTAGGGGGCAAGATCGCCAAGCACTGAGACTTTCAGTAAGTATTTAAGTAACAGGAATGTAGGCTATTTTAGTTCTTTTAGAACTTCTTATCTTTAATTGTTTCGGTTTTCTCTAAAATATTCTGAGCGGTTCAATTCATTGTTTTTATATTGCTTTTTTAAAACACTTTTGGCACATCTGTTCACACTGACTACTACAGCCTTTTTGTTTGATGACCATTTGGTCACTCCTTGACAATTCAGTTGCAATCGCTCCCTTGGTCAGTCTGCATTTTCCCTCAACGCTTGCCTGATACACACATACTGTGACCAATGTTGGGCATTAATCAATTAACTTGTTAATTGATTAAAAAAAGTAATTGCAATTAAATTAATTGCAATTCAATTAATTACAATTAAATTAATAATAAGTGAATTAATAACAATTAAATTAATAACAATTAAATTAATAACAAGTGAATTAATAACAATAAAATTAATAACAATTAAATTAATAACAATTAAATTAATAACAATTAAATTAATTACAATTAAATTAATTACAATTAAATTAATTACAATTAAATTAACCACAATTGAACCTTTAATTGCACCTTGCAATTAAATTAATTCGATTAGCGTATGCCAATTGTGACTCACAATTAAAATAATTGCAATTAACTTCTTTAGTTCTTTTATGAAACAATTAAAACTAACAATTAACTTTATGCATTAAAACGAAGTGAGTACAGATGTAGGAAAATTACGCTGTAAGTCATAGACTTGAGACGAATAAAAAAGTGGTCATTAATTGTTATTTTTAATTAAAATTAACAAAACAATTGAAAATTATTTAATCGAATCGGTGAGTGCATAAACAACGTCAGTCACAAATTTCAAATTTTTCAGGAGGGAGAAAAAACGCACAATAACTTCTCCTCTATTTCTGCACTAAACACTCGAAACAAACGTCCTGTAATTACGGAACTACTCAACAGACTAACGTAGTTTTTGCACCCAAAACATGCATCTTGCCTTTCTACGTTTATTTTCATTGAAAACGAGTTTTCGGATTTTTTTGACTGAAGTGGTTTCTGTACTCACCGATTCAATTGTTACTACTACAGTTAACAATTAAATAATTGTTAATTGTAATTTTCCACAATTACCATTAATGAATTGTTAGTTGTTGTGGTTACAATTATCAATTAATTCATTATTAATCTTTAATTGTTCTTGCAATTAAAACTTGCCCAAAACTAACTGTGACATACTCCCATCCAACCCACACCAATACCACACCACCACCAAAAAAAACAAAAAACTTTTTCTAAAAGGCCTTGGATATCAAACGTCCGGTTGAACCCAGGCCTAGAGGCCAAGGCCGGGCGCCTAGGAACCTTCGAATCGAACATTGACGCATGGGGGGCCTAAACTGCAAACGATGTCGGTGGAACCTTGGGAAAATTAATCGTTTGGGGCGACATTTTGGGGCCCAAAGTGGTTGGGAAAGGGTGGAGAAATGTCAATGAGTGAGTTTTGGGAAATGTTGGGGATTTGTTGAGGGATGGGGTGGAAGATTTTTTTTGTCGAAGAAAGATGTTTTGAGCTGATTATTTTGACATATATTTTTTATAGACTTTATTGATTGCCAAAAAAAACTTTTTTGAAAATCTTTTTGGATTCTTCATACTTATTTGAAAGATAAATATATTGTCGGAAAATTATGTCTTTTCTATGGTATCATTTCAGCATTTAAAAAAAAATTGGTTCCCAAAGTTTTAGGAGATATATACATACTTCGTAAATAAAATAATTTCGATTGTGATATTCAATCGATTGACATTGAGGCATGTGCTTGTAAATAGATTTAATCTAATTTTATCGGTTAAGTTGTAAAGTATCAAATTAAGTAGCAATGAGAATTTTAAAAAATTACGGGGGAGGGTTTAATAATACACAATTTTCAATTACCGGTCAATTTTTCAACACACATATAAAGTTAAATTACATACCTTATGATCTAATTTTAATAACTTTAAATGCTTTGCCAGCTACATTTTGAGCAAGCGCAATTTTCTTGAAAACCTTATTATAAAATACGACAAGTACTGGGAACTCATGAACCAAATTTGAAGTATGCAGCGTTAGAAATACCTTTAAAACCCAAAAATGTTTAGGCAGCTACCCCTTCCGCATGCGAAATTTTCTCGGATGCCTTAATTTTTTTTTGTCCGTCAGGTACTTGAAACTCGCTTACCAAACTTGAAATATCTAGGTCTTTTAATTCAGGCTGTAGAGCTGTTTCAGAGAGACGGACCAATGTTCAGAAACCACTTTTTCAGAATAAGCACCCTCCAAAACATGCAGGAAACACAAAATCCCCATTTCAGATATTCGACTCCATCGTAATACTTTCATTACCTTATATTGAAAGTAAACATGCATTAACTTCGAAGAAGGACGTTTTTTTTTTTACTTGACGTTGTCCAGTCCAAAAACGCAGTGCATCGTGGGAAACCAATCCCTACTCTCCTTGCCAACCTAAGTTGGGTAAATAGAAATATGCTATGGAGAGGGTCCTTCCCAGAATGTAAAGAGTTCCATAAATTACTTGTGAATCCATCCAGAAAACCTGTTTAAAATATTAATTTCGTTTAAGGTCTAAAAGATTTGAATATTATTCGAGAAACATTGACAATTTTATCAGAATGAAAAGTGTATTTTTGTTAAATTGTATTCAGATCAATTTGTACGTAAATACTTACTTACACTCTTAAAACAAAGGAGTGAAATCCACTCCTGTAGGAGAAGTATATTTTCGACACTGGAAAGGAGTGAATATTAACTCAGACTGAGTTAAAATCACTCGTTTGGAGTGATCTTGTCGCAGATTCAACATACAAAGGTATCCACTCCTGCAGGAGAAGTGCATTTTCGACACTGGAGAAGTGAAAATTAACTGAGACTGAGTTACAATCGCTCGTTTGTTTTAAGAGTGTACAAAATGTTTTGCAACTAACGGACCAATCGTGCTTTTCCCTCTTCCTTTTTACTCATTGTTTTCACCCAAGTTAGGTTGGCACGGAGTGTATATCATTCCACCATCTTTCCATCCATGTTGGTTGTTTGACATATATTTTCAAGCTTGTGTGCTTAGTCGCAAGGACCCGCTTATAAACCATCGTCAAGTAGGACAGCACAAGACACACACAAACACATATGACAGATGTTGCCATCTGTCTCCACCTCCACAATTTAGACATGTCCCTGAAGGGGAGGGAAATTTTTTCCAGGAACCTGTACCCATGGTGAACTGCGCAATGACAATGACCGACCACAGGACTTTCGGACCCAACAGATTTTACGAGCACGTACTTCGCATATACTCGGTAAGTCTTCAGTGGCACCGGGTCTCGAACTCTCAACCTTCCGATCTGGAGTCCGAGATCCTGACCACTAGGCTCCTTACAGCCCCTCTTTCCATCCATTTCGTTCCATTCTTTTGTGACAGTTGCAGTCACAGTTATCGCCAAGGTCACATCCGGGGAACCTTGGCCCAGAGCGTCGAACTCCCCGATATATCCTGCCAAATATTTTTTTTCTTCTTTTGACGAAAGGGGTGGGTAGGGGCCATAACAAAGGATGAAAAAAAAATATTAGGAAGGTTTTTGAAAAAAAAATTAATTTGGTGTTCTGGGATGGGGAAATGACACTCTTAAAACAAACGATTGATTTTAACTCAGCCTGAGTTAGTTTTCACTCATTCCAGTGTCTAAAATGCACTTCTCTTACAGGAGTGGATTTCACTCCTTTGTTTAGTTAAACCTACGACGGGATCACTATAAACAAGTGATTTAAACTCCGTCTGAGTTAATTTTAACTTAGTCTGAGTTATTTTTCACTCCTTTCTAGTGTTGAAAATGCACTTCTCCTTTAGGAATGGATTTCACTCTTTTGTTTTAATGGTATGGTATGGTATGATATGATACATATATATTCCAGCTTGTGTGCTTGTTCAGAGAACCGCTTATAAGCTTTCGTCAAGTGGGACAGACACAGAAAGAATATTAACAGTCACAAAGAAAGGAATAACACATAGACAAATAACAACATTTATTGAGGGTCACAAACATCCATGCCTGACCGGGATTCGAACCCGACCCCAGCAGCTCCAAAGGCTAGCGTTCTAACAATTGCGCCACTGGGGCGGCTGGGGAAATGTAGTAGTGTAGTGTAATCGTTTCCGACTGCCTACTTCTTGGCTCCATTAGGAACTTTGACACAGCCAATAACGCCTCGTAATTTAGTACCCTGGTCAAGTGACGAGGTCGACACCTGAGTGGGCACCCAACGGATATCGTACGCTGACGCCGTCGGAACTTTGGACTCCACGGATTTAACGATTACGTCTGTCCCAGTGTACTCGGGCCCATCCGTCACGAGTTGGATTTTCTACTCTTTCTTTGTCAGATATATGATTTATAGGATGACTGGCAGTAGGTGGGACTCGAACCCCCGCACTCATGAGTATGCTGAATCCTGAGGCGGATGCCTTAACCACTCGGCCACGGACGGGCCATGGGGGAAATGGCAGGAATTTTTTTAGTTTTTGGTTGAATTGATGTCATACTAGAGCTATACGAGAGCTATTAGTGTCAGGGAAAGGAGAACCTCGGTCAAAGGACGAGGCCTATTCCAGAGCTGGAACCCAACGCAATTTTGTAAAGACATCGTACGCAACATCATAATTGGAACTACGGCAGATTTGAAGTACACCGTACGTCGGGATTATTTTTTGAAATACACGATAAGTTTCATAGAATGGCTAAGACAAGGACAGAACCTCGGAAGGTATCCTCAGTGATATGACGCCTTTAGGGGGAATGAGACCTGAAGGCGGCTTTCCACTCCGAAGGCTTATGTATCGCTTAAACCAATGGAGAAAAATAATTGACTATTTATTAAGCCAACTGTATAGAATGTTATTACGAAGTTTTTTTTTTGGTGTTTTTGATCAATGATGGTAGTTTAAATGCCTCTATAATCCAATTTTTATCCAATATATCCAAAATATTTCGAACATTTTATTGTATAATTATGCATTGAAAATTTGAAAAAATATCGAGCAGTTTTTTTTTTTTTTTTTTAAAAAGAGCGAAGTACGTCCAAAAAACAAATTAGCAACTGCATGTTATTCTAACAAATCTTGAATGCGTTTTAGTGTTTCATTTATTAATATGTAACTCTGAACGTAACTTGTGGTAGCTTATACCTCCCTACATTTTACCATTAATATATTTTGAACACCCTGTATAGCAATAGACCATCAGTTGCTCAGAAGTTCCCCAACCCTATCTGATGAAATTTTGTACCAGGCCACACACACAACGACCAGCTTCTACCCTAAATAAGCCAACATTTCCTCTAAAATAAATAACCTCTTCAAATCAAAGGATAAAAGATGAGAAAACATAATTATCTGCTATATGATTTACGATGAGTAATCTGTCGAAACAACCCCAAGAAAAAGTTTCCTCAATGTACAAAACTGAGATGGATCTTAGACGTGTAAGGTCATCTTAAAAATTGTTTTAGCTATAAAATAAGATTACATCTGCACTTCATTAGGAAAAAAACTAAATTCAGTAATCTCACGTTAAGAGGCCTTCTAGGTTTGGTCCAGTCATCAGTACACGAGAAGAAAGCCTTTACCTCGCTTTCTCCCTCTCTCACTCTCTCTCTCTCTCTCCCCCTTTTTTTTTTAAAAACCTCTTCACTACACTCCTTGCCAACCTCAGTTGGGTAGATAGAAATATGCTATGGAGAAGATCCTTCCGCGAGTTTAAAGAGTTCCATAAATTATTTGTGAATCCATCCACAAAACATTTTAAAACATTAATTGCGTTTAAGGTCTAGCAGATTGGAATATTATTTGAGAAAATTTGACAATTTTATCAGAATGAAAAGTGAATTTTGGTTAAATTGTATTTCAGATCATATTGTAGGTAAATAGTGCCTTACAAGAGTTTCAAACTAACGGAACAACCACTTCTTTCCTTCTGAATTTTTACTCTTTGTTTTTGCTCAAGTTAGGTTGGCACGGAGTGTAAAGACGTACACAACACATACGATGATATTTATAGAATTCAATATGAGTCAAAACTACATTCTACAATTTTTTTTAAGAGGACAGAGAACAAAATGACCACACAAACTATCGAATTATCATTTTAACTTTCAATCACTAAAATGAATATTTACAAAAAAAACTTCTATGATGCACATTTGAATAAAGGGATGGAGTTTGAAAATTTTGTAGTTAATTTTAATATAACTTTGTTGCCAGCTTTAAAAGTCATTATTCCAAAACACCAATTTCCAGCCTTAAGGTACACTTCTCTCTTTTTTTTTATATTACTGGAAGGGCTGAAATTTTCTGTGATGTCGTATCCATGTCAATTTATACAGTGAAACTCAAGTTTGAAGATAAAACATTCATAATTTTAGGATATTAATCGAAAAAGAAATGTTGCACATTTCTTAAATTAGGAAATCGCCTTATTTTTACTTACTTAAGGTAGGCGAATACCCAAAATTCTAAAATTTTTACTATTACTTTAATCTTTTCCAAATTTGGCATAGTGATTTCAAATATAAAGAACAATGCTTTTTAGGCAATTTTTTTATTTAAATATAATTGATTTATTTTAAACGGTGTTTTTCAACTAAAAAAAGGGGTTTACGCCAACACTTCTAGCATAAAAAGTCTTACATTAATCTACCTGAAATTTTTCACAGATGCTATTTCAATATATATCTGTGCCATGAACCTCTAACATCTGGTGTAAGTACACAAGTTTTTTTTTTAATGTTCAAGTGTAAGTTAATCGAAAAAAATCCTTTTTTTTTGTGGTTAATTTATAACATTTTTCTTAAAACTACTTTTTTTGTAATTTGTATACAACTCTAGAGGGTCATTGCATGCATCAGTTCAAAACGAAGAATTTAACAGATAATTAATGTTTATAGGATGAAAATTCAATGTGGTAAACTTGTTAGCGTAAACCTTTTTTAGTAGAAACACACCGTTTAAAATAAATCAATTATATTTAAATTTTAAAAAATGCCTAAATAGTATTATTCATTATATTCGAAATCAGTATGCCAAATTTGGAAAAGATTAAAGCAATAGTAAAAATTTTAGAATTTTGGGAAATTTTGGGTATTCGCCTACCTTAATAATTTTTTCAAATATTTTTAGTTCACTGTGGTTTCACGTGAGGCTGACCACCTATCTGGGACACATGCCTAGCACCTCAGCACTCTCAAAAATTAATGCTCTACAACGACGAAAATTTCCTTAATTTTGACGATTCCGTTTACTGGCAAATGCTCCGAGTTCTCAGTTCCTCAAAGTGAGGAAATTTGAATCGTCAGTTTTATGAAGATTTGAATGTCGTCTAATCGAAAGAAATATTTCGTCATTTTTGAGCATGTGAGTACAACAGTGAGATTCAGTTTCCTCAAAATCAAGATACAGAATCGTCAAATCACGATCGTAAAAGTGAGGATTCGCGTTTGTTCAAAAGTCACGTGATAGTTTGACGAAACAATCCTCAAAATATAAGGAAATGAGGCTGGAGGATTCATGAATCGTCAAAAATGAAAGTATTATTTCTGAGAGTGAGAGCCCTTGGTCAAACAAGCTGAAATGAGCACGGCAGGCCTTGGCCCACTAACGGGCTGTTGCACTGAGGAGTTTAGTTAATTTACAGAGGGTGTGATTGTGATTGGGACAGTGGTGGGGCAATTACCACAAAATCACCCCCCACCGGATACACGCTCGTGATTAACTGCCCCAAAATCTTTCGAAACAACACCCTTTGGAGGAAGAAACTTTCTCTTCAAGATGCAGTTACAGATCTTCCCATTAAGTAAAATACCATACCCTAAAAAAATGCATTACAAAACAGCGTGGTGTGGAAAGTCAACACTGAGAAACGTACCTCCTAACCCACTTACCCAAAATAAAATACAAAACGGGTATTCTACCTTGTAGTACCCCTCAATACCAAAAGGGCAAGCGATGGGGTATTTGGGTTGTTTAAGGTAACTGATACTCCCTGTTCACGTTACTTTTTACTTTTAAATATACTTTTGACGGATACTCAAATTGTCAGATTTGATTTAGTTTAATTTAAATAATCGTCGCACTAGAGATACACGAGGGTTATTGGCGACGGGCGTCGTACTTAAGAACCACAGTCAAATGACGAGCAGACACTTGAGTAGGCACCCAACGCAACCGTTAAGGGCGACATCGTAGGCAGCGTTAGGACTTTGAAGGATATTTAACGTGCATTTCCTCTTCACGGGATATTATTCGTCGGACATTTTTGGACGTCAGTATTTTTCAGAGAGGTATAAGGTAATGAAAGTATTAAAGTGGGGTCGTAAATCCGAAATAGTGACTGTGTTATTTCCTACACGATTTTAAGGATGCTGATTCTAAGGAAGTGGTTCTCAAATATGAAGAGTACACGGGAAGAAGCGTTTGATTTATTAGGCGGGCAGCCGCAATTGTCTGCTTGGCGACATAAAACGGTTTCTCTCTTTCTTCTTCGCTTGGTCCAAGCGTCGGTATCGCCAATCGCCTGAACTTGGTAGCTAGGAACCGCACAGAGATAGTAGTTAAGTACTACAGTGGCTTATCACGTGACCTACAACACTGACTTCATTGGGGCTCTTCTGGGAGCTCTTTGCGCTTCCCGTCGTTAACATTGGAGGTCACGTAATCTGCCACTATATTATTTTAACTATGATATCTACGGTAGGAACTGGTTTCCTTACACAAGTTTAGACGATCATCGCCAAAGTGGCCTGCTAAGGAAACTTCTCTGAAAAATCAATCGGTTTTTCCCGCATACTCTTCATATTAGTCTGTCTGTCTAAGGCCCTTCTATATCTTGAACCTCGTTTGGTAAGGAAGATTTTAAAGGTATTCATAGATGGGGTTTGTCTTTAAAATGTTTAATCAGTAATTTTGAAAAAAAAAAATCAATTTCTATTTGCAATTATTTAATATGAAAATCAAAGTATTACCATTGGCCGATAGGGTCGATATACGAAAATAGGGATTTCGTGTTTCATCACGTTTTGGAGGATGCCGATTACGAAAAAGAGGATTTTAAACATTGGTAAGTCTGTCTAACAGAAACAGCTCGAACTAAAAGAGCTATGGACTTCAAACTTGGCTTTACTTGAACTAGTTCAGATAATATGATTTCAAAATTAATTCATTATGATGAACATCCGTCCTAAAATACACATTAAAAACAACAGGATTATCTTTTCCTCACCATCCCATGTTTAAAAACCCGACGCGGTTCAAACAATCCCAAGGATTTTGAGGGTACTTTTTTCATTGCAACAAAGGAAACTATAGGGGGTGACAACCTGCGGGAAGGTTGAAGGGTGTTCCGCAAGAAGGTGTCTGTACCTTTCATGGTCATGGATGGGTTCGAACCGTGCATCAAGGATAGGATGAGAAAGTGGCGGGGGGGTTGAGGATATGCGTTACCACACCAGGAGTTGGGAGGACACCACACACTTAACTATTACCATGTGCAAGCGTTATAACAACAATTGAAGAGCTAAGAGAAAGAACTTGCCAAGGGATATGTTTTTTTTTTAAATTAGATTTTATGTGTCAACTAGCAAATAAATACCCGTTCTTTGCACGGACTAAAAAGAATTCAAATTGATCCTAGTATATGTATCGTTTAATCCGTTATAGGACAATAAGCTTTTGTTTATTGTTAACGCTCAAGTATAGAATCTCGTTACTTAAAATTATATTACCTTAAAATTCCAAATTATAAATACGTTAGAAAATTCACGGATAAATGTTATCGTCATTTTCCACATTCAATCCTTTTAACTCATTTGGCGCGTTTTTGCCAATTTGTCGAGGAAAGGATATAGCTACAAACACACCCATTCAACTCCAGTGCGATGATCTTCGCACAACCAACCAGTTTATAAATTATTATTATTTTTTTTTTTGCTCATTTGGCTCGTTTCATATAATAACTTGGAGATTTTGGCAAAGAATTTGGCAAAAAAAATGAAAACATAAAACCCTAATATGCAGCTCTAGTGTGATAACTTGAACAACCAGTCATTAACCAGTTAGGGACTTCATTTATTTATCATTTTCCTAACGAATATCCCAAAAATGAAATGAATATATAATGGTTCTTTGAGTGATTGTCAATCCTCTAGATACTAATATCTTATTTTTGAAATAACACTGTCAATCAAACTATTATTTCAAAGGGAAGAGCCGTAGAGGGTTAAAAGGGGTAGAGGGGGGCTGCAAGGAAGGTGTCTGTACCTTTCATGGTCACGGACGGGTTCGATCTGTGCCCAAGGATAGGATGAGAAAGTGGCGGGGGGTATAGGGTATGCGTTACCACAGCAGCCCTGATTTGTATGGTGCTCAAACAAAATGGTTCAGTGGATTCAAATTCTAACTCAAAATTCAATAAATTACGTACTCATACAAAACATGGTCATTTTCCGAACAATCACATTTTTATTCTAAATCGAAAACAAAAACATTTACTGTTGCCATCACAATTTTGGAAAAGTTGGATAACAAAGATTGGAAAGTTGGGTAACAAAGTTGGAAAAACAAAGATTATAGTAAAAGTAGAGGCATCCTTTTAAACAGAGCTCTAAACAGTAAGAAAATCAAAGATAATATTCAGACAAAGTAAATTTATTTCGCAGCAAAAACAAAGATAATGTTCAGACAAAGTAGAGAGTTTATTTAGCAGTTCCAAACAAGCCCTTAGGCCAAAAATTTAACTTAATCAATACTATTCCCATGTACGAGGGTGGTTAGGGTATGCGTTACCCACCCTAAGCAGTTTGGAGGCCACAATTTAGAGTTTACTAATAATGCAGGCTTTTTTTCTTTTCTGATACTTCTTTGTTATGCGTCACGTTTTAGTTAGTTTCACTTTGAAAACCTTTAATTCGAACAAAAGCTTTTCCTTCAATTTTACATTTTAAGTGTAAGAATCTGTGAAAAACCATCTTCCCCTACCGCACACCCCAAAATCTAGCCTTTACAGACTCTACACATTCTTAAAAACTGAGAGCAATTTTCTTGATGCACCTCTCTAAGTGACTCTCGATGCTAATTTTGAAGCACAGATTACAATGAATCTGAGCTCTCTTTGGATGTTAAAGTATGTCGAGATTTAATTTTGCCGAGAGAACCCAAGCTCAGTAGGCCCTCTAGGGATCTTTTACATGCCACATATGACATGCGTGGCCAAGATTTTCAAATCCAGAAAATCCAACTTGAGCTTAGTAGGCGGGCACGTTTAACCTATCAGCTACTGAGCCAAATAATTAACCAAATTAATTATTTAGATATTTCAGTTCATTTTCGAATGAATATCCCAAAATTAAACTAATATTCAACGGTTCCCAGAGTTATTGTCTGTCCCATAGACCTAATGTTTAAAAAAAAAATGTCAGTCAAACTACTGCTTTACAATTCAAGCACTGTTTCACCCTATGTTTAAGGGGGTAAAGCCGTAGAAGGTTGAAGGGGGTTGAGGGGTGCCGCAAGGAGGTGTCTTAGACCTTTCATGGTCATGGATTTGGGGTGTTCGAACTGCTCAAGGATAAGATGAGAAAGTGAGAGGGGATTTAGGGTTATGAGTTACCACAACAGCGAACAGCCCTTAGCAGTTTGAAGAGGCCGCAAATTTAAATCCATTCATACTATTTGCCATGTGTGAGTGTTACCACGAGGCACACACAATTTAGAGTTTGGTAATAATGTGATTTTTTTTAAATCTTTGTAAGGGTTCTTAGTTATGCGTCAGGTTGCCATTATTTTTATATTTTTTATGGAAAATTAAATAAAAATCTTTATTAAAAATAAAAGCTTGTCCGTATTTTTTAAAAACATTTTAAGTAGGCCCTGTGTAGCCCTGTGCATAAATACTGTTCGCCGCACTTCTAAAGCCGACCCTGTACCACATTAGCCAGTTACGGATTTAATTATTTTCCACTCAATTCAAATGAAGTGAATCACTCAAAATTAAATGTTCCTAGACTTTTCATCAACCTTATAGCTTCTTCACTGCCAAAAAAAAGTCCAACGAATATAATCTTTATATAACTATATACAACCTATATACAACCAATACTTTTACATATAGTGATTTTTTAAAAAAAAAAATTTATGAAGGGGCCCAAAAAATCCTCTTGACACGTAAAATAAAGATAGTTAAAAAAAAACATTTTAATATGTTAACGAACTATCCCCCTATTATACACCACAAAAGAGGCTACTTGCTTCTCACAGTTTCATTTTTTTTTTAAATATGAAAAGGTTCGACTTTTGTCCTTCATAAAAAGTCACAACATCATTTCTTTTCTAGTTTAATTTCTGGATATGGAGCACAGTTCTCAAAGATACTCATCCATGTCAAGGTGTGGGAGGAAAAACTTTTCCATTATGAAGCTGTTTTTTCCCTTCTAGTTAGGAGAATGAAAAATGATTTGGTCCATTCACGGGTTTTATTAGTGGATTTATTGATCACTCTTAAAAATGAATGCTCAAAAACGACGAAATTTTCCTTAATTTTGACGATTCCATTACTGGCAAATGCTCCGAGTTTTCGTTTCCTCAAAGTGAGGAAATTTGAAACGTCATTTTCATGAGGATTTTAATGTCGTCTAATCTAAAGAAAAATTTCGTCATTTTTGAGCATGTGAGTACAACAATGAGATTCAGTTTCCTCAAAATCAAGATACAGAATCGTCAAATCACGATCTTAAAAGTGAGGATTCGTGTTTACTCAAAAGTCACGTGATAGTTTGACGAAACAATACTCAAAATTAACGAAATGAGGCTTGAGGATTCATGAATCGTCAAAAATGAAAGCATTATTTTTTACAGTGTAGTATGTAGTGTAAGGGTCTCTTCTACACCACTACATAACTTTCAATTCTCCCTCCATCAAGCCTCCCCGGTGGCACAATCGTTAAGACGCTGGCCTTTGGAGCTGCTGGGGTCGGGTTCGAATCCCGGTCAGACATGGATGTTTGTGACCGTCAATAAATGTTGTTACTTGTCTATGTGTTATTCCTTTCTTTGTGACTGTAAAAATTCTTTCTGTGTCTGTCCCACTTGACGAAAGCTTATAAGCGGTTCTCTGAACAAGCACACAAGCTGGAATATATATGTATCATACCATACCATACCCTCCATAAATCAATATGCTTAAAGATAATTATAAATCCTAGAAATTAATTTCAATAACTTTAAATAATAAAATGTTTCATGGCAGCTGCCATTTGCGCATTCTCGAAATTCTCTCTTTATCTCCTATTCTCTTTGGGTAACTTTTTAAAGAGTTTTTCGAATAATTAATTCAATTATCTATTTTATTACTTTTCCCAATTATATGGTTATCAATTATTTGAGGCTAAATTGATATTTTTTATTAAAAAAAACTTTTCACTACAGGAATTTTTTTTCCTGATAAAAATAAGTTTGGGAAGCTTATTGGATTTTCTGCAATCTCTCCCACGACAAAACATTTGACGCCACTTAAATTTCTCTAAAACTAATATTTTGGCGCTTTTTAATGAAATAGGTTGCAGACCACTAAAATAGACCCTTCATATAACTTCATTTTGGTTTAAAAAAATCATTTTTTTTCTTATTCTGACTTAAAAACAATACACAAAACTTGTATTGTCCACCCACATAGTAAAAATAACATTTAAAAGATAAAGCAAAGAGTTAACTTTATATCCGTTCCACCACATACATCACAAAGGTCAAGTCCAGGAATATTTCCTCACAGGCTTCTTCTTTCAGTAAAATTCTGAATAGATAGAGTGTAATGGGTAACTCTCCTATATAATTGACCCCTTTTTTGCGTTCAGCCATTCAAATAATAGCGTCATAAAACTCTTGAAATGACGTCTCAGACTAAAAAGGGTTTTTTGTGTGATATAAAACGGGCTTGTTTAAATAGGAACACTCTTGATAATAGAGGTGGTTGTACCCTTATCTTTAACCCTTTGCAATCGGGCAAAGCTAACAGGGACAGACGCATTTTTGCCCATATGTCAACACGTGGTAAGCGGATGCTAGAAATCGGGCGCTTATCTGTGTAGCTGTAAAAAATGAGGTTTAAATTATTTGTAAAATTTATGTTGACCTATGTTTTTTGTTCTGGTGGCAATAAAGTTGAACTAAAGGTAAACAAGGATTGGGGGGCCGTGGGTAGCCTAGTGGTTAGCGTCTCCTTCTCGGAAGGTCCCACGATAGTGTCCCGACACTACTGAAGACCCTAGAGACTATTTCCCTTCCCCTCAGGGACATTCCTGAATTGCGGATGTTTTGATAGATGGCAGTATCTGTCACTTATGTGTGTGTTGTGTCTGCCTTACTTGACAAAGGTTTATAAGCGGGTCTCTGACCAAGCAAACAAACCTGAAAATTCATGTCTACCAACCAACCTAAACAAGGATTGCAAGAGCTTTTGGCAAAATACCTAGTTATTTTGCACCGCTGTCAAGTGACGTGGCCTATAAGTTAAAATGATTGAGTCTGGAATGCGTATACCAAATTTGAAATCTGTAGATTGAGTGGCAGAGTGGTTTTAGGTAGACAGAATGACAGACGGACCAGTGTTCACAACAACCTTTTTTAGAATCAGCACCCTCCAAAACGAGTAGAAAGCATTAAATCTTTATTTAGGATTAGCGATCCCAACGTAATGACTTATGACTTATGACTTCTTTGGTGGGGGGCAAGTTCGCCGAACACTGCGACCTTAGGTCTATTGTATTCAACCCCAAGAAATGATACAGTCACAAGAGACACACAAAGAAAGAGACGACACAAACACATAGACAAATAACAACATTTATTGACGGTCACAAACATCCATGCCTGACCGGGATTCGAACCCGACCTCAGCAGCTCCAAAGGCTAGAATCCTAACGAGTGTGCCACCGAGGAGGCTCCCAACGTAATAATTGCATTACCTTATATTTTAAATAAAGTAATTGAAAGAAGTAAATTAACAAAGTTATTTGTTGATTAGAAAAATATGCACGTTTTTGATATTATTATATACACTCAAAATATGGAAACTTATAAAACAAAAATAACTTCAAATACGTAAAGTAACGTTTATTTACCTAAGATATGATATAAAATCTTATGGTCAAAAACTGTTAGAGAAAGCTTCATTTGAAATTTTAATTATCAACAGAAAGACTGTTTGTAAATTTACAAACAATAGACCTAACGTTTTTAGGAATTAATTTAACTTCATACGAGAAGATAGTTTTTTATATTGCGAGAGGGACAATATTTTTTATATTGCAAACAGTTAGGACAGACAGCTGTTTGTACAGACGGACGAAATGCAGGTGATTTTTGTAATGAGCATCTGTCCTTCTAAGGGCTTAAAAAACAAGGGCTATCAAATTATTACTGTACAGATGGTGATTATAAAATATAGGCAGAATCACTAAATATAGGCTTCACTAACTTAAGCAGGGTCGTGACAACCAATACGTAATAACAACCTGAATTATAATTTTCAGAGTTGACCTATTTATGGTACAAAAAATACGTAATTTTAATTATTTTTAATTAGTTACTGTTCCTAGCAAAAAATTTTTTTTTTACGTCGACCATTTTCATTATTGGAGTGTTTAATGTACATATACGGTTGTAATTGCAAATTAAATTACTTATTCAATGTAGGGTAGGTATAAATATATTCCGGCTTGTGTGATTGTTCAGAGATCCGTTTATAAGCCTTCGTCAAGTAAGACAGGCACAGAAAGAATTTTTACTGACAAAGGAAGTACAGTACACCCAGGATGGAGGCGGGAATCGTACCCGCACACGTTACAGCGCGCAAACTACTAGCGTAATGGTCTGATATCCAGACCACTCGGCCATCCGGGCCCCGATTCAATGTAAAAATTGATATGAAGAGTACAGAGGAAGAACCGCTTGATTTCTTTGAGTCTTTCCGTAATTGTGTCTGCTTGGTGGACATTGGCGACCGGAACTCGGGTTTTCTTTCGGTTCTTCATTCGCGGTACAAACGTGTAACTCGTATCCACTGATCTCTGGCATGAATCAGGGTTGCCGCGAAAGATAAACAAAGCGAGTAACAAGTTTCTTTACACCAGTTTAGGCAATTCTTGCTGTCCTCCCCAAAGAGGCTATTAAGGAAAGCCTTCTACGAAATAAAGCGGTTCTTCCCCTGTACTCTTCATATCAGTCTGAATTCTGTTTTGTTTCGATCGTGTTGTACTGAGAACTCATAAATTATTTTGTGATTATCGCAATTGCGCTTAATTTCAGTGCCATCTAAAAAACATCAAATTTAAGTACAATATACGCCTTATTACACCTCTATTAGTGATTTAGAGTTAAATTATGATAAAAATAATAACTAAATTAAGATTAAGGCTGGATGCTAAATAGGGTCCTGTAAATGTTGTTCTCTTTCTATAGAACAGTATCCACAAGAAAACAACTTTCAGGGTGCTTATTTAGGATGATAAACTTAGGGGAAAAAAGGTATTTAAAGCTGTACTAACGTAGACCATTTTAACTATACGAGAACTAAATGTAAAAATAAATTTCTGAAAAGGAATAGGATAAGAAACTGGCAATTAGAAAAAAATTCTATTTGTTACCTTATTATTTTTTTCATTAAAAATACAATTCCGTTCATAACATTCCGTAAAATGTGCTTAAGACTTTACATTACAGTTTTTTAACTATATTTTAAAGTTTTAATCAATGATTGATTTTATAATTTAATTCCATCGTCAGATCTGTAACGCCTCATGACATCTGTAAATTGGCACTTTTCATAATAGTGGCCCTCAAATCCTTCTATTTTCTATACATGAAATACTTTAAACCATTTATCTACCCATTTAACCTAAAACCTATTATTAGACCCAAAGAACACAACAAAACTAGATTTCATTGTTAACTAATTCCCATTTTGGTGGGATTCATCTAAACAAACAGAGCGCCATTCAAGGCCAACAAAACGTGAAATCTTCTTTTTAAATAAAATTGAACACCAAAAAGAACTAAATATTAACCTCGATGAGTCTCATCTGCCAATAGTGTTCTCGCTTTCCAAACAAAAACGTTCTTTTTTATTCTAGTTTCTATTATTTTATTCTTTAAATAACAAAAAAAAAAAAAAAAAAAAAAAATCCGAAAACCCTTTCTCTTGTCGGGTTTTCTCTTCCAATGTGTTTCAGCATCCCGGGAAAGGTTGCCATAGATATTGGATATTCGCTGATTTGGCTACATTTTGTAGTTGGATATTTTATATCATTATTCTACAAAGTAACTTTTTTAGTAGAATATTACAACAAAATATAATATTATTATATTAGTTTGTTGTAATATTCTATTAATAATATTCCATATAAATTACACAAACTAATATATAAATTGTCTTCGTATAAATAATTCTTGTATATCTTTAAAAATAAATTGTGGAATTAGAAATGCTATATGTTTATAATTCTTGCAATAAAACTGTTCATCACTTTTAGTTTTTAGTAAATGCTGAATGCAAAGATAACTTTATAAAAGCTCCTATTTATCAAACATACTTGGCGTTGGTAATTTTAACATATTAAAAATACGACAGTTTCGATTGTTATTTAAATTACTAAAATGAAAGAAACATATTTAGGTATTTCAATAAAAATATATATGCAACAAAAATTTTCATCATTTTTTTTTAAATAACACCTTAACTCTGTAAAGATGGTGGTTAAGAAAATTTATCATGCGAAAAAGGAGCTTTCTGCTGAAATTTATCTAAGAAAACAAAATATAAATCAAATGAAGACCTTAGTACTGAAAAATTTATGCGGTACAAAATAAGGTACACGAAACACGAATATAAAAAAAACTTCGAATTTAAGAAACTTAATTTTAATGTATTTATACGGAAATGAAGTCGTTAATGGTGTTCACAAAGTAGTCGTTAATGGGTAAATAAACTAGATTCATATATTTTCATATAAGTAATACGAGCGTATTTCAAGAACCTTTATCCACAGTTCAACTGAAAAGCGAAATTACAAAACCAAAGAAATATTGTTAAAATCACAGTTTAAATTATTCCCTACAACAAGTTCACAAATCCCTCTAAAAATCAACCTGCCGGGAAATTTGGCGTATTTTCCCACTTGGCGGCCGCCAGCAACCATCGCCACTCGGAATTATGTCAATGGGTCATGACGTAACACCGCCAACCCTCTCCTTCCCCTCTCCCCCCACAAAGTTCAACGATCTCGACCAGGGTTAGGAATAACGGATGAAAAAGATGGGAATAACATGGGCTGAGTTCCTTGTTGTTTAGAGGTCAGGTGAGGCAGTATAGTATTTGCATAAAATGAATGTAAACTAAATTGTCCCATTTAAATTTTCGTAAAACCTTTAAAAATCTTTAACATGCCACAATACAGTAAAAATAACACAATTTTTTTCTAAGAAATATATAGAAAACATCATGCAGTGAAAACAAGTTTTAATATTGGTATATATCTTTTTTTTATCTCCTATTTCAAGTTCTCTGAATTTTTGGTTTAAATTTAAGAGCAAAATTTCAATTATACTCCTTTTCAAGTTTCACAATATAAAAAAAAAATTAAATGCTTCAAGTTTTAAGCATGAAAAATTGGAGAAATTATATATTTAAATAAAACTTATTCTAGAGAAATAATTATTTATATTAAAATAATTATTGCACAAATTACGTAGGATCGATAAATAAAAATAGGCAATACCTTTCAGTACACGCTACAAATATAAAGCCTTAAACCAAATTATACAAAAATATAAAATAACAATAAATAATGATACAAATAAAATAATAATAAAAAGCAACCATAATGTATCATAATATTATTTAATTATATTAATAATAATATAAACAATAATAGACAATAAAAATAACTAATAAATAATAATAATAATAATTTAGTAATAAATAATAAATAATAATAAAAAATAAATAATAATGAATAATAATTAATAAATAATAATTAATAATAAATAATAAATAATCAGTAAAAATTAATAATAAATAACAAAGGTAATTAAATAATAATGCAAGTTAAAGGAATAACCTAAAAATAACAGTTCTTATAAAAATAACTGCATTTCCAGTCGCCCGCTACCAATAATCGTGCAGAGAAAGTTGGAAGTCTCGCGAACAGCCGCGCGCGGTCGGCAGCAGTGGGTTACAGATACAGTTAGAGCGATTTACCGTACCGCTCGCATACCCCGCGTGGTGTGGACTTTGTTGACATTTGTTGTGATTGACATTATTTGCATATTTTAATTTCCCCCTAACCATGCGCCATGTTGTGGGCTCATGTTGTGCCGTCATGTTTCCTGTGCTATGAAGAATTTCGGATTTTTGCTTACGACTGGATTTTTGTGTTTGTGAAGATTTGTTAGTGTTTGTTTGTTTTTTGTGTGTGTTTGTGTGAAAATATGGTGGACGAAGACTGTTCGAGCGACCTGTTCGAAGAACTGGTGCCAAATGTCGCTCAGGACGGTGTGATCCAAGTGCCAACTGAACAAATCGGTAAGTTTTAAAAATATTATCATTTTTTAGAATTAATTTTTGTTTACTTAAAAAACTCGAGTAAAATCCACCTAAACGTAAATACATATTGTAAGCATTACTTAAATTATCAATAAAGTAATTTATTATATAACAAAATTTTAAAAATATTTTGTTCAAATATATTCATAACATTAGAGAATAAAGATAGCATTTTCTTCATATTTAAATATAATGAGAATATTGACGTTTAAGAAAAAATAAAGAAATTTTATGAAAAATAAACAAAATAGAATATAAGCTTTTTAATCCATATTTCAAAGAATCTAATTACAAATATTTCATTTATGAAAAATTTGCCGTCTAAACACCGGTACCCCCTAACCCTCTCCCTACTGACATGTATGTAAACAAACACACAAACATAAACAATCATTGGAACTTATTTCCACATCTTAAAACAACTTTGAAATTGATATTTCATTTCAGATGCGGTGTAACTTAAAAGACTTTCTTAGTTCTATTTTTCATCATTAATTCAAAAACATTAAACGATGTTCATGTAAACAATGTGTTGTGCAGTTATTGCATCGTGCCAACAAATGCATAAGGAAAATTCAACAAATAAAGCTAATTTTAGGGAAAAAATAGACATAGTTTTTAGAATTAGTCAACCGACTTAAAACTATTGTAGATTTTTTACAACAATAAATTATTACCATGCTTACATGGATTCCAGTTTTCCCTGCAATACACATTATTTTTCTATTGCTTTTAAGTGTTGGAAAGGTTTAAAAGTTAACTTTAACTATCATTATATCCTAAAACCAAAAATAATAAAATAGTTAAGCATACTTTAAACCGGTAATTTGTCTTTTAAAATAAGTATTCTTTCCCGTGGAAACAACGTTAATTGTTTACCATTTACAGTAAAAACAACTTTACACTCAAATTGTTTACACTATACTATCTATAAACAAAACAGGTGATTCTTAATTCCAAATACTTTTGTATTAATACATTTTTAGAGTTCTTCCCATGCTTAATGTATACTTTTATTTCCAATAATTTTTAATAAATAATCTGTATTTTTGAAACTTTAATTTGGCTTTTTAGTTCTTCTTATTATTTGAATAGTAATGCACTTTTAAAAAATAGTTTTTACAAAATGAAATTTTAATAGGGACTTCATAAGAAATATAAGTACAATGCATACCGACAAAACACTTGAAAATAAAATAAAGGTTATTAAACAGTATTTAATCAGTATGGAAAAAATAACTTACTCTAGAAAATGAAAATTTGAAGTTATTTTATTAGTGTTATAACACTTTTAACGCATAGCTTTATAAAGCTAATTTTGAAAGGGTGTTACATTAGGATTTATACAGATTTTCAGGAAAGCATTAGGTAAGTATAAATAAATAGTACTGTGTTTACAGTACAAAGGGTAAGTATTTTCTATTTTCAGCGCACTATATGGAACTACCATGAACGCATATTTTATTTAGGGTAAGGTGGGGTAAGTGGGCCACCTTTTTGGCATAATTCAACTTTAGACCCTCATACCACTGGATATAATCGGCCTAACAACTTATTTTTTTTTTGTGGTCCATTCTTTCATATGTTATTACTGTACCCATGACAACCTTAACACAAATTGGCAAAAAATAAATATAAAAAATATGTTTTTCATTTTGGTCATCCGAGTGGCCCACTTGCCCCACAAGGTGGGGTAAGTGGGCCACCCCCCTAATATATTTTTACACATAACTGGTAGAGATAAGGCTGGGCAAGTGGAATAATCTACATGATTTTTTGAGTGTTTGAAAAAAAAAAGTAATGATGTATCCTTAATAGTTCCCCCATAGCAACTTTTTCTGGCTTGCAAGCTTACTACAAGAAAAAATACATTAATTTTCATCTTGTCATTTTTGCATGTAGTGTAAAAAAAATGTTAGGGCTGCAGATTTTAAACTGGCCTATGTCAATGAATAGGTCTATGAATAGTGTATATGACTAACCCTATGAATCAGTAAATATGACTTTTTTTAAGTATATTAAAGAGTTGTGGCTAGTGGGCCAGGGGTGGCCCACTTACCCCGCCATTGTGGTGGCCCACTTACCCCAAACGCGGGGCAACTGGGCCACCCCAATTTTCTTTTAACTTTATCAACATCACAAGTACATGACACTACAAAAAGATACTATGTTTTATACACTTTCAAAATATATAACATTTTGTTTTGTATCATGAACCGTTTGGAAATAAATTTAAAAATAGTATGATGGCATGAATTACGAAAAGATGCAATTTTAAAAAATTTCACAAAAAGGATTGTACCTTGTTACATACTCAAGTGAAAATGATGCCATAATGTTTCCTGCATCTATTGGGGTAAATACGTAAAAATATTGCAACAGATTTTTTTTTACGTCCATAATTCGGGAAATGCCAGGGGGGTGGCCCACTTGCCCCAATGGCCCACTTACCCCACCTTACCCTATACGTCACGACTTATTTACAATTAAACCAAATATTTTTTTATTTTACTATTTGCTAATAAATACGATTGTATTTCATGGGATAGGATACTAAATTGCCTTACTTATTTTATGTGAAGATAAAAAAAAACGCTGTCAGATTCTTTACTATATTTATTTTTCCAAAATGAAAACCCAGAAGCGTAAGAGAAATTTTAAATATATTTTGGAGAATTAATTTCGATAAAAGTTTATGTGAAAACTTGTTATCATGAAACATCTGAAAGCTAAAAGGAATAAGTCTTTTCAAGATTTCGAGGAAAAATCTTCCATATTTGCTACCAAGTTTTTCTAAAGACTTCACACATCCCTGTTATTTCCTACTATTGAAATGAATTACAATTTCGATTGAAAGTTAAATTAAAATGCTTGATTTTCTATAAATTTTAATTGTTCCAATAAAATAATTTTTCAAACTTCTATAAAATAGGTATTCTTAATAACAATTATATTCTTTTACAAAAAATATTTGAAATGTTAAATTTTGATTATGTATCATTTTTACCTTTAGTTTTTAATAGTTTTTTTTTTTTAATATTTAAATGCTTTCATTTCTGGATATCATTGGTTGTTTCAATGACAGGTTGTATGACATAGTAAGCTCCGCCCACTATGTAGATTAGATGTCACGAGGACGCAAAGCAAGATTTAAGACTTTACTTTCATTAGTGTGGAACTGTTGCCACTCAAGGCTTGGAGTATGTCCATTAAAAAATTTAGTTGTTACACTGATTTGTAAAATTTTCATTGAAACGTAAGAGTTTAGCCTCAAACTCTAGAAATTAAATATTTCTACAAATCCAAACGATTTTATTTTCAATAATTTATAATATTCCATTTCGATTACTTAGCCCGCTGTGGTTTACGCTACGGTGTTTTTTACCCCAATAATATTTTTCAAATGACCAAACGATTTCATTTTCATTTCAACCAAAAATGAAATAAGAAAAACAATAAAAGAGGACCTTTCTATAATATAACAGCTTTTACTAACGAAAAATATTCTTTATTTTTTCATGTTCGATTACGACACCCACTGTTTCCTGTGCTACTGCGTTTTTATTTTTTAAAATAATATTTTACAATTGACCAAACGATTTCATTTTTATTTATATCTTCAAAATAGAATGCAATAATAAAAACAATGAAAGAAGACCTTTCTATAATACTTTTACAAACGAAAAATATTCTTTATTTTTCTATGTTCTATTACGATTTCTTAGCAGGCCGCGACCTATGCTACGGTGTATTTTTAATATAATATTTAAAAACGACCAAACGATTTTATTTTTATTTATATCTTCAAAGTAAAAAAAAACAATGGAAGAAGACCTTTCTATAATACTTTTACTAGCGAAAAATATTTCTATGTTCTATTACGATTTCTTTATTGTTGGATTCTTATATGGGTTATGGGTGCTGAGTTCGACCTACTTGGAGTGTGTTGTCCTACCTAACTTCTGACCTTAATACAGACGGAGGCGTTTTCAGTTTTCACTTGTGGCCTGTGCTACAGTGCTTTTATTTCATTTTATTTGCATGTCTTTTGCTTTTTTGGTTCTTTTAGAAAAGGAAAATGATGTTTATTGTCTCAGTAATGTAGATCAGATTGGAAATGTAGGGATTTTTTTGTGTGGGGTTTTCCCTTTTTTGTTTAATGAATTGGGGATTTTTATTGTTAAATTTCGATCACTTTTTTTAATTTGATTTTTTTCAGGAACTGTGTTTTTTTATTTGGTGAAATGTTTGGATATCAAAAGCAGTTGATATCGATTAGTTTTTAAGAAAAGAATATTTACAAATCTTTAGTAAGTTGTTCAAACAAATTTACCAAACAATATTCAAATTAGGTAGGTAATTGGCTTGTTTTAGGTGATGTATTTCTTTCCAGCTTCCAGTCTTTGCCTTCTGCGATGGGTGCTCTGTTCCCACATGACATGTTAACCCATTGGGGCTCAAGAAAATATGTAATTTAAATTTTAAAATTTAAATGATATATGATTCTACATTATGATTTCTTTTTAAAACATATAAAATCGGCTTTTTTTCATGTAGTAGTTTTGAAAGTTTTGTTGATTGGACAAAAAATGCAAGCGTTTTAATTCTAAGAAAAAAAATTCTGTCAAAATGTCTGACAGTGCAAATTTTAGGAAATATTTTGTAACACAACTGTTGGTTGTTATGGATTAGTTAAATAGAAGAAAAATATTTAATGTTCACATCTATACACTCTTAAAACAAACGAGCGATTTTAATTCAGTCTGAGTTAATTTTAATTCCTCCAGTCTGGAAAATGCTCTTCCCCTGTAGGAGTGGATCCCTTGTGTGTTAATCCTCCGACAGGATCTCTCCAAACGAGCGTTTTTTTAAAACTCAGTATGAGTTAATATTCATTCCTTTCCAGTGTCGAAAATGCACTTCTCCTAACAGGAGTGGATTTCACTCTTTTGTTTTAAGAGTGTCGATTTACTTTTTGTAAAAATCTTTACCTGTCCCAAAAAACCACACATAATTCTCAAACTTTACAACTCTAAAACTTCCCAAATTCACTCAAACCAAATACAGGATGTGAAAAATCACATTTCGAATTCGATTCTCGCGTCCCTGAAAAAGAGCGGATTAAAAAAAATACCCAGTTTTTTTGCGTACCCGTTCCCACCCCGCGCGCACCAGATGATCAGTTTGTTCACCTATTTTTTGAACCACCTTGAACCCACAATCTGACGGTTACAGGGGGGACCTGCTTACCCCCTTGGGTACCCCAGGGGATGGGGATATAGAGATCCGGTTGTGGGTATGTAATATTTGGGCATGCATTTAAATTGAAATTGTAATTTTTTTTAATAAGTTAGTATAAAAGTCGTTTAATAATTATGAATAATAATAATGAATAATAATAATAATAATAAAACTAGTAATGATAAATTTAATAATACTAATAACTAATATTAATAATACGAAAATTATAATAACAACAATAATTATAACGATAGCAACTATAATAATAATAATAATAATAATAAAAATAATAAATTTAATAATGCTAATAAAACTAATAATAATGATAATGATAATAACATCAATAATTATAACAATAGCAACTATAATAATAAATATATACTATTTCCTATAATAATGTTTTGCCCGTTTCAAAGAATAGTTTAAAACAATGACAATAATTTTGCATTGTTATGAAGTAATAAAATCGACTCTAGCCCAAAATCGTGATTTAAAACAGAAATTTGGCTGACATTTCTTTTAAAAATTGAAAATATATAAAAATATTTTGATAATTATTATTCTTTTTCATTTATGCTTTGATAGTTTATTTATTAATGTCTCATCCCAAACCAAATTATTGATTTTCAAAGTACATCGTTTAGGATCGTCCTACAACTTTGCCTATCCAACTAACACTTAATAAACATTTACTCGTATGAATAGGATAAAAAAAATTGTATGGTATAGTCATTTATAAAAAAAAATAAGGATTTATGATTTTAACAAAGTAATGATTATATTGTAATATAGTGTTTTTTAATCATTTTTTTACAGAACACTTTTTAAATGTTTTGCAGCGAATTATTTTAAATTAAAAATTATCCACAGCAGAATATCGCCATTTTTAAATAAAGTTAAAGAAAAACTTACAGAAATCCCTTTTAAAAGAGGAAAAACCAAGATTAAAATCCCTTCAATAGGGAAACCAAGGCAAAAATCCCTTTTATGGGGAAAAATGAACAAACTCCATTTTTTGCATTAAAAAAACCTTCACCCTTAAAAAATCCCGTTTTTAGGGGATAAAAAAATCCCAACTTGTCCAACCTTGAACCCCCACACACGGAAATGACGTACTATTCCCCTAGCTTTACCCCCATCACCACTCACTTTTTTTTGTACCATTTCCACAATGGTGGAAAAGTACAAAGTGGCCTTCACCCCGTTACAGGGCAAAACTTGACAAAAAAGAAGGGTAAATTGAATGCTCAGTTATATAAATAGGAAATACACACTTTTCGTCCGTTGGGAAGTATTGAAATGGATGAAAAAAGGATTATTTCATGGGTTTTCATTTATTGTTCGGTTTCCGGTTTGGTGTTGTTAGTATTTGTTTGGAAAAGGAGAGACTTAACTAGACAGACAAAAATTATTTTTGTATGTTGTTTGAAGTTTGTGTTAAAAGTGGATATGAAAAATATTTTGTTTGTAGCACAGGCGATTTAGCTTGTTTGTACTAAATAGAGAAAGTTTTTAGTGTTTTATAATGAAAAGTTTCATTTAAACATATCGGATTTTTTCAACTTTTTTGTTGCATTACATAAATAAAACCCACTGAAATTCAACATTCAATTTTTGAACTTTTAAATTGATTTTAATAGAAAAAGGGTCAAGAAAAAAATCGAATACTTCTTCCGGAAAGTGTCGGCTCGTCACTTGCCTGTGGTTCTTAATAACGAAGACCATCGCCAATACCCCTCGTGTTGCTCTAGTGCGACGATAATTCAAATAAATCTTCTCGAAAAATTGATCAGAAATTCGATTCTTTCCAGACCAAAAAGTCGATTCTTCTCATCTTCCGATTACCTTTCTCCAAGAAGGATAGTCTTTCTCCGAAATTTTCAAACACCGATTTTTTAACCTATTTATTGAGTGCCGTTTGTTGAGTAAAAGAGATTTAACGAGGGGTGGCAATGCCTCCAGGCAAACCGTAAATAACTCCACTCGGCCGACATAAAAATCTTTCTAGAAACCCGGAAGTTTATTCTTTCTTTTCTTTCAAGAAAGAAAAAGATAATGCCCGGTAGACATGTACTTAAGACAAGAGGATTATGGGTACATCTTTCGAACACTTTTTAAACCGATCCGGGGAAGTGGAGAAAGTGAAAACTAGTTCCGTTTAGAATGTATTTTACTTCCTCTTTATGGAACTAATTGATGTCAGAACATCGCGTGAGAGGTGTCATGTTTTGGAAATCGTTCTTATTATGATATCATTAGCATAAACTTATTTGAAAAATATTTTAATAATTTTTTAAGTACTACAGAAGCTTCTACTTGTTTCCAATCTATTCTTAATTTTAAATAAAATTCATTATGGTTTTGCGCGTATTTTATTTGATATAATTTACTGTCACAGTTATTCGATAACTATCATAGCGTTAATGTTTTCATTATTTATGGGACTCAAAGAAATGTTGCAAAATCCAAAATTAGCATTTTAGAACAAAAAACATCTAAATAATTTATTATATTTATTCCAATCTCCCATCAAACAAAAATGTCAAGAGAATTTGTTGAGGAAAACAAAATTTTTATATCGTTTAAAAATGCTGTGTTAAAGATTTTTTCTCCTAGGCGATTTCAAGTTAAATTAAAATAATTGTTATTTTGTATAGTTTCATATTTTTAAGCAAGTTATTTTCATGCTTCTATTAGCTACATTTTACATATAAAAAATTTAGTATTGTATTTTATTTAAAATAAACATGGAAATTAAAAGAGACGTGACACAAAACCTTAAAAATATTTTTTTACAAGCCTTCAATTCATATTTAAAATTTAAAAAGAAAAGAAAAACACCTCCTCTAATCACTTCACTTTCACCATCGCGACCTTGTAACACAGTTCCCCCTAGCGGCTAGAATCGGCGTTGCGTATGCAATCGGTGTGTCACGTGAGTTTTGGGGTCACCGAAAGCGTGTCACCTCCGCGAGTTCGTTGACTTGCCTATGACTACGTGCGATTGGCTGCACAGCCAGTGACGTGAATAAGGTGGCCCCGCCTTTTTATTAGTTTGGTTTGCTTTGAAGATTTCACTTTCATTTTAATGGGGCAAGTGTTATGGGTTTTTGTTGCTTTATTTTTTTCTTATGAAAGTAAAAGTTAATGTGCGTTGTGAGGAAGTAACGTATTGATAAGGAAATAGTTTAGAGGGTTCCTTTTTGGAATGGGGTTTGAAAGTCTTTTGTGATAAGGTCTAAGGTGGAAGAGCTTCCACTTTTATTGAGGTTCTGTTATATAAGAAAATAAATATTACAATATTACAGAGATAAGTTGATTATAAAATAAAATGTTACAAAACTTGAAACAGAATCATTTTCGTAAAATTACGATATCAATTCATTTTTGACTCGCAATTTTTATAATGTAACAGAAACTAGAAAAACATGTTTGCTAATTTCTGTCAAATGGATGTTAATGGATTCTGTTAATGTTAATGGAAAACAGTACAATCAAAAATTTAGCAGTGATACTAAATAAATGCCCTGTTTTAAAGATAAAATGTTTTTAAAATTTTAAATATGTCGTAGAAAAATAAGTTTTTGATAACTTTTACATTGATAATGTTAAAACGTTAGATAAAACAATGTTTCACGATAAGTAATGATCATTAAAGCTAAAACTGTGGTAACTTGGTGAGTGGCAACAATATTCCGTTATTCAAAAAATAATTTAGCACAAACCATTTTTACACGATTCATTACTTTCCTTTACTTTTTGCTTACTATTTTAATATTTTTTTTGTGAAATGTATACACTTCGATAGTAAAAAAGTGTTTTCTTATCTATCAATTATGTTTAAAGATATGTGCTCGGAGCAATGTAATGTAATTCCGTTTTTTGCTTTACTCAGTTAGCGAGTTCTATTCTC
Source organism: Hylyphantes graminicola (assembly GCA_023701765.1). NCBI lineage: Eukaryota > Metazoa > Arthropoda > Arachnida > Araneae > Linyphiidae > Hylyphantes > Hylyphantes graminicola. Next base: position 61,513,443 of record CM043121.1, on the reverse strand, counting down.
TCTTCAATTTATTTTCTTTAATATCAATTTCATATTGATTTTTATTTTTAAAGGCAACTCTTTTGTAAAAGAAATAATAAATGTTAGTTTTTACAACCCAAACAACACGGGCATATTATCCTGCTATATTAATAAACCCTCAATTGAATTTCATACAACACTAACTCCGCATCAATGCCCATTTATTTAGAACAAGTACAACTAAAAATCTCGAATATATTTATAAAAAAAAATCCCTGTGGAACAAAGGGCTGTATGTTTTCCCCTCTAAATAAGGGAAATATCTGATTATGCGTACGCAGTGACGTAAAACCCTGTTTTTGACCTAACTTTCTCGACGAGTTGAACGAACTCCCCTGCGTTTTTAGGTCGAGTGCTTTCGCGGTTGGCCGCCATCTTTTATTGCGAAGGATTATTCGGATCGCCATATTGGATTTGCACAGAGATGGTCGGGTTACACAGCTTGGATTTTTTTGTTAGGTTTGATGAGATTTTTTGGGTTTCATGTATTCTGGTTTTTTAATTAAAATTATTAGTAATAATTAGTGTAGGTAGAACTGAGAGAAATAACTGAAGAAATAGTTAACGTTAAGAACTGCTTCTATAAGAACTCGTATATTTTTATAATGCGTGATATATTTTTTAATGTCTTTTAGAATTAAATTTCTCTCAATTTACACTGTTATTTGAAACATTTGTGGACAAAATTTGTTACTCCCATATATGCCAAGATAATAAAATAACAATATATTGCTATATAAGAAAACTTTTTTTACTATGTTCTAGTGTATAAAGTTGCTATTATATTTAATTAATATACAATATAGCTTGTATTTTTGTAAAACTCCCCGATGATAAAAGCAATAAAAAACCATCTAAATTTAATACAAATTAATCTAAGTGAAATTTAATCAAAATACACTTATTTCGAATAAATTTACTTAATTTTCTCCAATAATACTCAAATTTTTAAACCTTAAACGAAATAAATTCTTTAAACACAGTTATAGGGATTCGCAAGTATTATGTGGAACTCTTTGAACCGTCATTGGTCAAAACCTCAAAACCAAGCAACTAACAAGCATTTAATGATCTAAGTGTCGTAGTGGTAGTGAAATCGTTTACGGCTGCCTATTTCTGGCCTCCATCAGGAGCTTTAACACAGCCAATGGAAATTCGAGCGACATCGTACGCTGACGCCGTCGGGACTTTGGACTCCACAGATTTAAGCACGTCTGTCCCAGTGTACTCGGACCCATCCGTAACGAGTTGGATTTTTTCTACTGATCCGATTTATAGGATGACTGGCAGTAGGTGGGATTCGAACCCCCGCACTCCTGAGAAGGCTGAATCCTGAGGCGGATGCTTTAACCACTCGGCCACGGACGGGCCGATTCAGGTGTCTATTGCTTTGGACCACTGTTATCATAAACCTTTCATATGATGCACGACTGAGAAAAAAACCTTGCCGTCTATCTCCGAAATACCTGTATTGCATAGAAAAAACCGCATAAGAATGGGATAAAAAAATATCCTCGAAAGTAATTCTCACTTTTGTTACGAAATCAAGAACTTCGTTCACAAAAGGTGAAATAGCAGCCTTGGCATACAAAAAAATAACATTACTATTCGGAAAAGAATTCGAATGCTTTATTCAAAGCGTCATTTGATCGAAGGTTTTTTGTTTCCTATGAGGAATTACATTTGGTATTGTACTTAAATTAAGGTGGCTGTATAGCATTAAAAACTCTGTGCCATTGTAAATTATGGTTGATGGTTTTTTTTATTGAGGTGGTATTACTCAATGATTTGAAGAACATTTCGAAATTAACATTTGTTAAAAAAGCGCTTCGATTATTTCACTTAAAAATAGTTTATTATTACCTGTTTATATAAGATTTCAAAGTCGAAATATTTAGAAATGAAAATTGGAAGGAAATAACGTCACCTCAAACAAGCCAATTTAAAATGTATACCGAAAATGATTATGATGATCAACGTTCTTCGGTATCTGAAGAAAGAAATCTTGCCACATCAAATTCGTATTGTTTTAGAACAAGAAACATGTCATCTTTTTAATAGCATTTTCACCAATCGCGCCCTTCCTTTAGGTAAAAATATTTAGTAAGTAATAGCCCAGGGTCAAGCCATTATTGAGAAATTCCGATCGGCCATTTTGAAATCGGATGTGTTCGAGATAGCATCAAAATCCTTGATCTCAAAAAAGTACAAAACCCTTAATTGTAACACATCTCCTAAAACTGAAACATTATCGTTTGCGAAAACTCGATCTATAATTGTCAAAGTTTTCATTTCCTCCTTTCCTTTGTTCCGATTGCAAGTAGAAGTAGAAGTGTTCCGATTCTTTTGGGTCATTTCGATTCTTGGAGGTTATCGTTTGGTTTCCGATTTTTTTTTTTAAGGTTACTGATAATTGTGTTCGATTCTTAAAGGATAAGTAACATTGTGATGAATGGAGTAGTGTTGATGCAAGGAGTTTAGAATGTGTTTTTTCGTTGCACTTTCTGATTTGCTACAATTGTTCAATGAAAGAATGATTTTATTTCCGAATATTCGATTTTAGTTGTTAATAATAAATCGTACTACTTCAAAAGAATTAGTTCTATGAAAAAAGATAGATTAAAAAAATAATCGATTTCATATGAAAAGAATAGAGTCTTGGACGACATGATTTTAGAATAAAAATCTAACTTGAATTAATCAAATAATAATCAAAAGATGCATTGCCAAAATGCAAAATTCCTCATTGGCTGATTAAATACACTTAGATTTTACACGTCAAACTCTACAAAGAAATACTTCAAAGAATTACTACACTCCGTATCAACCTAACTTGGGTAAAAACAAAGAGTAAAAGGCAGTGGTAAAAAGCGCAATTGGTCCATTAGTTGGAAACTCTCGTAAGGTAATATTTACATACAAAATGATCTGAATACAATTTAACCAAAGTACACTTTACGTTTTGATAAAATTGCCACATTTTCTCAAATAATATTCAAATCTGTTAGACCTTAAACGAAATTATTGTTTTAAACATGTTTTCTGGATAGATTCACAAATAATTTATGGAACTCTTTACATGCGCGGAAGGATCTTCTCCATGGCATATTTCTATTTACCCAATGTAGGTTGGCAAGGAGTGTTAACAATTTTAATGTACCAAAATATTCCATTTAATGCAAAAAAAAAACCTTATTATTATATGACAAAAAAAATCTTTTTAAACTTAGAAGTAAAGAACTAATGAAAAAGTTGATATTTGCTTGTTTCTTCTCTTATTTGTTTTCGGAATATGGGGTATTCAACTCAAAATAGGAACAAAAATATCTTATCTACTTGTTATCCGGAAGACGAATTTGAAAGTTCAACAAACTAGCACGGCTCATCTTTATTGTAGGCGTTTGTATAAACAAAGAGAGATTGTACAGAGTTGCGAATGAAACAGTTACATAACAGATTTCGAGAGAGATAGAGATGGAATTTTTTTTGTGGATTATTTTTTATGTAATTTAAAATTTATTTGTTGGCTTAATTTGATTGCTTAAATTGTTTCGTTTGTTAAAAAAATTGTTCGTTTGTTAAAATTGTTTTTCGTACAGTTATGAATTTTTTTAAGAAAAATTATGTAATTATTAGGTTACATGATCGCAAACACTTATTTTTTAAATATAATTAATAATTTATTTTTAACATAATTAAACTTAAAAATTTTTATACTTTTTGTTGCAACATTTGTAAAAAAATAATTAAAAAAACATTCAATTTTTAAGGTCACGTGACAGCGAGGAAACACTGACTTTGTTGAGCAATCAATGGAAATAATAGTTTCTTACTAAATTTAAGAAAGTTTGCAAGTACAATTTTTTTTATTTTATTAAAAATATTAATAATATTATTATTAAAAATATTTATTTAACTTTTTTGGATTACAATATTTGTATGCAATTTTAAATTACTAAATTTTACATTTAAACAAAAAAAACCTCGTAGTTACAATTTAAAGGAATTTTGGAAGATTTATCATAACTAATAAACTATCTGGGTTAACCAAGAAAAAATACCACACACACACTCCCAACTACAAAAAAAGTCAGTCATTCACATTTTTTCCTTGACCGTATTATTAATTATTCTCTATTGCGTAAATAAACCGATTCCCCCGTTGCCACTCTCAAACCGACAAATTCAATATCACAAACCTCGGAGCAAAGAGGCCACATGTTTGGCGCGAAATAAAAAAAAAATTGCTCCCTGAAAGTCGCCAAATAAATTGCGTCTAAGCAGTCCGTACTCACAATGATATTTAAATTGTAAGGTAAACATTTTTAATGTATGTTTTTGCTGGTAATTAAGAAATGAAGATAATTGGATTTTGAACTACTGCATCAAGCTGATTACGAATGGATTATGCTATTGTGGAATGTGGAATTCGAACACCAAGACTATGGTACCGAAATCAGTGGTAAGGTTGGTAAAGTGGTGTCCGGCAGATTTAAATTCGAGTTGTCAAATTATTTTTAAGTAAAAAAAATATTCAATTAAAACTCAAAATATAATTACTATCTGAGAAATGTTGTTATAAGGTGTGATATGAAATATTAAAAAAATTAATTGTAATCTAGTATGTAGTACACCTTAAAATTAAATTATAGTTCAGTTTTAATGAAAAAAACCCACTAAAGTTTTGTCCTACTCTTATTTAGTGAACAAAAATATCCGATATAATACATTTAAAATATCTCTAAAACAAAAAACAAATTGCCATAAAAGTTCTGCATTAAACTATCGCTAAAACGTTCGCCAAGGGCCGATTTATCAGGCGATGTATTCTCTCTTCTTATGGTAACCCGGGTTTGCACTCTTTCCGATATTTTCCTCTAGCCTCGGAAGAAGTGAAGCAAGTGAAAGTGTGTCATTTCCCGCCAGGGGTCGTTCACCGCTGCCCCTAATGAGTTTATCTCTAGAAACAGAGAGAGAGTGGAAGTCTTGAAAAAAAAAAATATCGTTTGCTAGAGTAAAAAAAATAATAAAAATTGTTCCGAGAAAAAATGTGTTGAAACTTTTACGGGCGATGTTCTTGTTTTAAAGCAAAAAAAGTTATGATAATTAAAGAGCTTATAGTGGAAGAACGTGCAAAGTGACATTTTTTGAAAAAATAGGGATTTTTGTGTCAATGAACAAATTACTAACTCCTTTAACTATAACAAGTTTACACTTTTCATAAAATTTAAGTTTAGTATATTTTTTTAAGGTTTGTAAGTAATGTTTTTAACACATCTGAGTGCAAACGAAAAACTTTGAAGCTAATTTTCTCGTTTTCACCTTTTTGTCACTCAGCACGTTCTTCCACTAAGCTCTTCAATTTTGGAAGATAACAGGGAAAGTGGAAGTCGTTCTTGAATTACAATATTGTTTTAAAAACAAAATTTCTTAAACGAAAATGCAAAGTAAAATATAAACATTTCTCAATACTTGCAACCTAATAATGAGAAACACAATAATAAAGAATTCTAACAAAACATAATTTAAAACTGATTAACCCTTTCAGTCCCAATGACAATTTGGCATCATCATTTTATAAATTTTTTCTGATCGTCCATAGCCAGTTATGATATCAAAAAACAATTCATTCGATTCTTCAAACTTTTCTCTATTAGAAAATATGTTTTACTAATCCCAATAGATGTCAGCCCTATTTTTTTAAATTTAATTATGATCAGAGACATGATGATACCAAATGGCATCACTGGGACTGAAAGGGTTAAAACACCATCTTTCATTTCTTTCTAAGAACACATTTTCTTAAACGAGCATGCAAATCGAACCCACGTGACCACCGGGCTATCACGTGACACGTGATCGAGTTGAGTTGTACTAAAGGTTGTTGTACCCATTGCCTACTTTTCGGTGGGCAGTCGCTAAAAAATCACGTTTGCAGAAATGTGTGTCGGGGACAGGACGGCAGGGTGTTATTGCAGACGATTACACAAAGAAAAAAATAATCACTTTCGATCGTTTGAAAGTAAAAAAGAACAAATTTCCCTTTCGCACGAGAGTAAGGAAATTGGAAGCAATTGCTTAGATGCGATGTTATATGAATTTTAATACAAAGTTGAAATTAGTTTATATAACGTTGGTTTGGATTTGGTTATACGGTACATAATCGTTTAAATCCTCTAATGCATACTGTTGCCATATGGCAACAAGTAGCTTAATCCACTTTATTCTATTAAAGTAGAGCTCCCCCTCGACAAATCTGTGTTTTTTCATCTATTACACTCCATTTTTAAGTTTTAGTTACTATTAACCCTCATGGATGACAGTAGTAAAAGTGTATTCAAAATTAAAGAGTGAAGTTATTAACTGTTTTGAAATTACGTCGTTGGTAGAATTCAAAGTATAATAATATTTGTGTTAAATACAAATGAATTGTATTGAAAAAATAATTATAGTTTAAAAGGGTTATTTAAAAATATATTTAGTAGTTTTCTAATTATTCTTATCAAAATTGGAATTTTGTAGTTGGTTTTGGCACATGTCAACAATTTTAAACATTGAAATTATGTAAATTCCAATGCAGTTAATTTTTCTTCAGTATTTCTTTTTAAGATAAACTTTAAAACGCGTGATGAACTATTGACAAAATTTTATCCATAAATTAAAGTTCTCTTTAGGAAATATATAATTTTAAAATTTTACAAAACGTCTCAAAATTCTCCTATGTAGCTCTAGTACGACGTTATTAAACCAAACCATAAACACTTACCATGCATTTTCTTCACCACCTAACCAAATTACCATATCGCGAATAATGCGCTACTTAGTTTACCAGTATTTCGTTTTCCCCTAACTAGCCTCTACTAGCAGTGAAACACGTTTTACAGAAACCTACTTGGTGCGTTTTTGCATAACTCAGTTTGCATTTTCCCTTAGTTTAGTACGTATTAACTTATTTTGTTTGTTGAAATAATCAATTAATGCTTTTAAAAATTAATTATTTGGTTTATAGTGTTTATGATTTAACACTAATTAAAGATGCATGTTCAAATTGTACGGATTATATTTGTGTATTGATTCATTGTTTAGTAAAGTTTTTAATTTTTTAATTTAGTATGTATAAATCTTCTTTTTTTATATTAAAATACAATAAACTGTATTGATTCAAACTAAAAATTTACTTCTATTGTGTTCCATCTAACACAGAACATTGCAAAGTTTGAAGATTTTTAAAAGTATTTTCCCTTTATTAGCATTAGTACTCTGTTATTAAGTTATAATTCAAAAGTTTTTCTTTTACAAAAGAAAGATCTGTAGATGAATCGGTTAACAGAGTGAAAATGATTTATACCTAGTAATTATTTCGTCATTTTCACCCCCCCCCCCCGCTTGATTAGTTATTAATAGTAACAATATTGAAATATTGGCAAATATTTCATTAAAGTTTGATTAATTAGAATTTATGTTCGGCTGAGTTATTTTGTAACACGTAAAATAATAAAATATAACAGGCTCAAATAGTTAATTAAACTAACACAACTTAACTAGTCATAATTTTTTTATCACACCAAACCGTGATATTTAAGAGACCAAACCGTGATATTTAAGAGACCAAAACTAGACAATCTAAAACGTCGAATACTATTTTATATATTACAAAAAAATGTTCCACATCGTCAGGCTTCGTGTATATTTAAGCTAGATAGATTGATTTACGTACACTAATGAAATATAACAAGCTTGAAAAGTCAATTAACTTAACACAACTTAACTAGTCATAATTTTTTTCTTACACCAAACCGCGAAACCCCATTTAAGAGACCAATGTAGACAAACTAAAACGTCCAATACCATTTTGTGTATTAAAAAAAATGTTCCAAACTGTCAGTCTTCGTGTATACTGTATATTTAAGCTATATATATTCTATTAGTTTGCGTTCATTAATCTATCTAGCTTAAATATACACGAAGACTGACAGTTTGGAACACTTTTTTTGTAATATATAAAATGATATTGGACGTTTTAGTTCGTCTAGATTGGTCTCTTATATGGAGGTTTCGTGGTTTGGTGTGAGAAAAAATTATAACTAGTTAAAATGTGTTAATTAACTATTTGAGCATTTTACATTTTTTTTTATCTTGCATACAATTATCTAATACGCTTGAATATTTAATTAACTCAACGCAACTTAACTAGTCATACATTTCTTGTCTTACACTAAACAGCGAAACCCCATTTAAGAGACCGAAACTAGACAAATTAGAATGTCCAATACCATTTTATATATATAAAAAAAAATTCCAAATCGTCAGGCTTCGTGTATATTTAAGCTAGATAGATTAATGTACGCAAACTAATATAAAATAACACGCTCAAATAAATAATTAACTCTACACAACTTAACTAGTCATAATTTTTTTCTTAACCCCAAACCGCGAAACCCCATTTAAGAGACCGAAACTAGACAAACTAAAACGTCCAATACCATTTTATATATTACAAAAAAAAAGTGTTCCAAACTGTCAGTCTTCTTGACACACTTACCTGTCACTGGCCCCTGTGGCCTTCCTTCGAAAGTGAAAACGCCGATGACCAACTTTCACATTGTAGGGGAAAACAATTAAAGAAAGTAGGGAAAGTGACACTCTTTTTTCCCTTTTTCTATCTTGGTTGACGCCGAATATTCTAGATTCGTCATTTCGTAAATATTTTATCATTAATTTTGTGAAATGATCACTGGTGGACAATTGCTAAGAACGATGCGGTTTTTTCAATATAACTAAGTACAACAGCTTTCCAAATCAACAAATTTAATACCGTAAGATCCCCAATACGTAAGGACATGTATAATGTAAGCAACACTTACTAAAAGAGAAACAGAGGGATAAAAAAGCTTTTTATCCCTCCATTTGATTTCCATTCCATGCAACTCCGCATTGGAGATGAATTTTTGACTTTTACTTACGATAGTTTCATGAGTGTGCCATGAATATCGATAATCCAGTAAAACATTAAACCTACCTATATAAATCATAATCTAAACCTATTTATATTTTATAACGAAGGGAACAATAATGTCATCTTATTATCTCAACGGATTAAGTGGTACATATACTTAAAACGATTTCCAATTTGTTTATTCCCTGCTGAGAACGAGTATTTATTTGCTAGTACTTATATAATTGAAAGTGAAAACGTTGAAATGCAAATCTTTAACTCTTATCCTCCCTTCCCCCTCCACCATCCAAAATGGACTCAACCCACAAAAGTTCCAAAGAGGTAGTTCCAGACAGACAGAACAGAGAGAGTCGGTCGATAGCAAGTTCGTTGCACCCGACCTAGAAAGCGCCACAGCACTTTGCAGGCCTCGTGTTTGGCATTTAGGTCCCGACCTCCACTTTCACTTGATTCCAGCTTCCTTCCGTTTTCCCTCTCGGGAGGGAATGTAGGGAAGTTTTTTCTCCCCTTTTTTTTAGTTGGTTTGGTTTGGTTAGAGTCACTCTATAGGGTTTGGTGATGGAAGAGTGGTGATAACGTGGGCGAATAACAAGTGTTTTATATGAGTATACCATGGCATGTATGATTGTTGACATAGAGGGAAATAAATTGGTACTGGATTGACTAGGGGTATTAGTGCAAATCAATATTAAACGACTCCATCGTATTTTTAAAGTATATCAGTATGAAACACTTTTTTTAAGAGCATGTTAGGCACAAGTTTTTAAAATATAAATGATAGTTGCTCGTTTTCTAATATCGAAAAATATTATATGTTTGAGCAATTGGTCCAATTGGCTTGTTTCAAGTGATGTATTTCATTCTAGATTTCATTCTTACCCTTCTTTCGAATGGTATTCTGTTTTCCCATGTAACATTGATTCTCCAATCTTGGCTCAAGATCGAATTTATTTTCATTCAACATTTCTGTTGCCACTCAAGACCTAAAGCATGGCAATTCTTCTCATTGCCCATTCTGTCTCAACTAATACGTTTTGTATAGATTTGTGGATTTTCAAGCAATTTTTAATATTTGTTTCATATTTTTACCATAACAAATCGAATAATTTTTCTTTTAAAAAAAAGGCACGTATTACTCGTATGTTTTAATTAAATTTCATATATATATATTGAGACATTACAAATTTCAATAACTGAAATCTATTTGTTGAAAAATGTTTACGAAAATGCAACTTCACGAAGGAATTTTAACTACCGCCATTTAAAAAGGGAAATTCGGGCGACACGAAACACTTTCTACAAGGAAGGAAACAAACCAAACAAAAAATTCCCCAAATTTCCCAATTGAGTGGACTTAGGTCACTTTTCTCTTCATTCTTTCAAAATAAAAAAAAATCCCGCGGCTAAATTCAGAGATCTGGGTTAGGAGAGTGACTTCTCAACTCGAAAGTTCGTTGACCCACTAACGCATCCGCGCATGCGCATTGAAGTGTTGCCATGGGAACGCGGTTTTCCCCTTTGGTGGAGTTGAGTGGTTTCTGTGCTGCCCATCTTCATTTAAGTGACAGTTGTTGAATGGGGGGTGTTGTATTGATTTTGATGGGGGTGCAGAATTTAGTGTACTCATTCCACACTCCTTGCCAATATAAGTTGGGTATATAGAAATATGCTATGGAGAAACTCTTTCCGCGGATGTAAAGAGTTCCATAAATAATTTGTAAATCCATCCAGAAAAGGTGTTTAAAACATAAATTTCGTTTAAATTCGAACAGATTTGAATGTTATTTGAAAAAAATTGGTAATTTTTTCAGAATGAAAAGTGTATTTTGGTTAAATTGTATTCTGATCATTTTATATGTAAATATTACCTTACAAGAAATTCCAACTAACGGACTAATCGCGCTTTTCCCTCTGCTAGTCCTTATACTCTTTGTTTTTACCCAAGTTAGGTTGGCACGGAGTGTAGTCACTGAGGGGAAATGTTTGAATACAACGTTATTAAAATTTTTTTCTTGAAATTTATAAATAAACAATTACTTGATTGGGAAATCTTGTAAATGATTAAATATTTTAAGACTGAATTGTTGTACCGTGAAATGCCACAATAGAAACATTTAGGTAGGGACTTTAACTTTAAAAAAAGGAACATTTGAAATCCAAATATAAATTTATTAAATTAAAAAAAAGTAACAAGTTATAAAAATCAAAGTGTATTAAGTTCATAACATGAAATAATGTTTATTCTTATTTCATAGGAGTTCGTATTTTTGTTAAAGTTTTTTAATCGTTTTGGAACTAAAACAATGACAAACAACATATCAGGAAAATACAGTTATTTTAATTGTTAATCAATTTCATATTTAATTTTTTTAAAGGAAATTTGAAACAACTTAGTTCGTATTAAAGTAAATTTCAATTTATCAAATGCTAAATCAGTTTAATTTTTACATTACTTCACTTTCAAAACACAAAGATTTAACTTAATTCCGAAAACAGATCACCATTTGTAATTCAAAAAAGGGTGTTTCCCCTAAAAACATTCGCCACGATTAAAAATTCAAAATGAATAAAAATCATATGCTAATGAAAGTATTCATCGAAAAGGGAATAACTGTTACACCATACACTTTTTTTTTATTGTTAGGAAAAAAAACACCTGACCCCGCGCATTATCGTCTGCGCAAGTGAGAGTGAAAAGGGGGTGGAGAGAACTGAAATGAAATCATGATCAGGTCACTCGTACATCGACCCCAGTGAGAGGGGAAGAGAGAAAAAAAGTTTCCAAAACTGTGTCAATATAACTCTACTGCGTTTCCGCTACTGTATTGAAATGCTAACTAGTGCTGCCATCTTTATATTTTAAATCATGTTAAAAGTTAATTTGTAAAATAAAAAGTTTTTGTTATTTATTATTTTAATTGGTAAATGGATTAAAAATCGCGTTGGGTGTAAATATGTGCTTCATAAAATATATTAAAAATGCATATACAGCCGTCACTGAATTTTTATCAACTTTTGTGTTTTTAATTATTTAAATTAATGTTTAACGTATAAAATATTAAAGAAACATTTATTTTGTGTTTGTTAATTATCATATTTTTTGTTAGCATTTTCTAATTAACTATACATTCTAGAATTAAAAATTCACCAATAGAAGAATAAAATAGTTTGAGCATGGGTTGGTTATCATTATTATTTAAGAATTGGTTTTTTAAATGTAATATTCTGGGATATCTGTTCTTGTATTTAAAAGTTTATTTTATGAAAACTACAAATAATCATTGTAATTACCTTACGAAATGTAAAAGTATTCACTTAACACAAATGCATTTGTACAACCTTCAATAATTTTCTAATTAAAAGTTCCAGAGCAAAATGAATGTGTTTAACTCTATTTTATGGAACAAATTATTAATAAAAATTTATTTAACAAAATAAAATATAGAACAGTTAATTAAACGAAGCGCTATTAGAAATCTAGAGGACCAAGCTAGCTTAAAAACTAAACGATGTTGCGTCAGTCTAACTAGTCTGAACATATGCTACACTGTGTCTCCCTCAGTAAGCTGAAATAGACACAGCAGGTCTAGGCCTTTTATGAACTGTCGCGAGGAATGTTCCATTTAGTTTAATAGCGTCAGACAGCAAATATACTAAAAACTATTTCTTTTATTTCCTTTTACCAAATCCGATGACGGATCAATTTCCTTTTGATAAAAAAAAAAAAAAAAGCCTTACACAAGTGCAAAAAAAAAGTACATATGCGCGTAGCATTACTGCGTCGCCAAATCGAACCAAGGTCGCCTCGTCCACAGTTTTGTCGCCAAACATCCCTTTCACGTGTTTTCTCGCTATCGCACGAGAAACTGCGAAGCTCCAACAAAATTCTTTTTCCTGTCAAATTGTTTCAAGTTTCGCGTTTAAATTCACAAAATAAATTTTCTGTCATTCGTCTCTCCCATTCTCTACTTTAAATCGAGTGCCAAAAAACTGTTCTCGATCACGTGATAGGCTGTCATGATCTGAATCCCCGATTTTTAATTGGTCCGCTGACGTCGAATCAGAATTTGTCATGCCAAAAGATAATCATCCGGGTGAGTTGAAATTATTTGTTTGTTGTTTATTATTGGTTATTTAAAGTTTTTGGAATGATAATTTTATTGTTAAACACCGACTTCTACAGTAATTATCATTCAAAATTATATTAGTATACAATAAGTATACAACACATAAAATAGATAACATAATACTAAGTTATATTTTTTTTTGTTATATGCAAATAAAACTTTTTTAGAATATACATACATTGTTTATATTTTACTTTTACAAAAATATATATTCTTATTTGAACTACTCAATGTCTTCAGAACGTTTTCGACTTTCTATGAACTAATGAAGTTATCAATTGTTTAATAAAAAACCATATATATTTTTAAAGCACCACATTTCTTGTTATTTTATCATGATACTGAATATTGCTAAAAATTAAATATCTATACTCTTCGTTTGAACTTCTAAAAATTCAAATGCATTTTTTAAAATTTGGTTTAACTGCGTATTGAAGTAAATAAATGTTAAATTGAATTTGTTCCATTAAACTTTTTAAGATTTTGGGTAGAGAATATAGGTCTAGTTGAAAAAATTCACATTCTCTAAAGTACGAGTAATATATATTTTCCAATTCGTTCAGTGGAGACTTTTGAAAATGGTAAATTCAATTAGATGAAAACGCTAATTAAATTCGAGCTCATTATATGATTTGAAAACTTTAAAAGACACATTTACAATAACCAGATTATTGGAAAACCTAAATTGCAAAATTTATAAAATTTATGTATAAATTTTATGTAAATAATTTTTTTAATGGCATTTGATATTTCAAGAACGTTTTCAAATAAACAAGGATTTCTGAAAAGTCTAGATGGAAAAACAAAATTAATAGAATTTTGAATATCATCACAATTGAAGAGTTAGGGGGAAAAAAACCACTTGATTTCTTTAGTCTTTCCGTAATTGTGTCTGCTTGGCGGACATTGGCAACCGAAAACCGGTTTTTCTTTCGGTTCTTCATTCACGGTACAAACTTGTGACTCGTATCCACTGATCTCTGGCGTGAATCAGGGTTGCCACGAAAGATAAACAAAGCGAGTAACCGGTTCCTTTACACCATTTTATGCGATTTCTCGCTATCAGCCCCAAATAGGCTATCAAGGAAAGCCTTCTACGAAATAAAGAGGTTCTTCCCCTGTACTCTTCAATTTATTTTATTATTTAAAATTTTATAAAAGTTAAGGGACAAGAGGCTAACATATAGGAGCCGGCACCTTCCTTGGCGACTTTTGATAATGGTATATTCAAACAGATGAAATTGCCAATGGAGGGGCCGGGGCCCTATACTTTAGTTAAACTTTGTCGAGTGTTCATATTTGCAACTGGACCCATATATTTATAGGTAAGGCAATTAGTTATTTTCTCGAACTTTTAAAAGTGTTCATTTTTATTCTACAATTATAAAAAATTAAAAGAACACATCAGGCTTCAACTGCATAGTAACTGAATCCAAAATGGGGAAAAAATGAGAAAAGAATATGTCGAGAAAAAAAATTAATTCTGGAATTCCGCCAATTCTGCCGTTATGCGCTTGGGAAGGTCATTTTTCCTATTTTTATTTCTGTACTTTTCGTGTTTATTTCAAGGTTCGACGCCATTTTCGCGTTCTTTTGCAGTGATGTTCTAATTCAAGGTCGAACTTATAAAGTATTGAAACAGAGACGCACTTTTTTATTTTATAAGAGGGATGTTGAGTCGCTTAATTAGGTGCTCCATGGAGTTAATGTAGTTGCTTTTAAATAGCAAAGTCTGCGAAAGAATTGCTTTGACAATATTGACATGCAAGCTTTTTTGTCCACCAGATATGAGAATCGTCAAAAGAGCTAAATTAAAAAAAAAAAATGAAATAAAAATAGATTTTATAATTGATTGAAAAAGTTTAAAAGTAGTTTCACCCTCACAAATATATTTCAAGGAAAAGTAAAAAAAAAATTAAAAATTATTAAATAATCAAATATTTATTCTTCTACATATTTAATAGCGACGCAGTGCGATACAGTGTTTCTTTATTATCTAATAAAGCGTAAAAATTAATAATGAAATAACCAGATGATATTTCTCTACCTATCTAGTTGCGACGCAGTTACAAATACGGTGGTTTTTTTTCCTTCTAAATTCAAAACGAACATATTTCTCGGTTGGTAATCTGGAATTAGAATTTAATTAAAAACAATTGACAATTAAATAACCAGGTGATATTTCTCTATTCCTTTATTATCTCTTTGCTACGCAGTTACAGACGTTTTTTTTCTCTCGAAAAGCCCAAATAAAACATATTTCTCGAGAGTGCTGATCTTATGTCTAGGTCTGATGACGTCACAACCGTCTAAGTTTTGGTTGTCTAACCTTGAATTGAGTGGAGATATGTGTGTTGTCACCAATGTCCCGACAAAGTCAAGTATTCTATCTCTCCTTCTCACCCCTCCCTCCCCCCTGTCTGGAATCTCCAGATCGTCTGCGAAATACTTTTGCACAATTTCACAATTTCCCGGAATGGGTAAACAAACCAAACGACATTGCACCGAGTTAGGGCAATTCTACATTATCCGCCAGTAATCAATTGTCGTCTGAAAATTGTAAAAGAGGAAGTAAAATTAGAATGTTTTTTGAAACATTGTATCGTTTGGTATCGATGAGTCAAGTGTATTTTATCAATTACTCAAACAAAACTCAAACTATAAAAGTCTTTTAAATAATTTAGAATTTTTATTGTTAAATTATGTGCAAGAAGAATAGGCAAATTATGAAATTTCGACTAAAATTAGAACCATGAAGAAAATATGAGAATGTTTTTTGAAACATTGTATCGTTTGGTATCGACGATTCAAAGGCATTTTTATTTATCAGGTACTCAAGCAAAATGTTGTTGACAGTTAAAAATTAATTGACAGTTAAATAATTCTCATTACTATGCAAACACAAAAAGTATTAGTTACCATGAAAATACTTATCAATTATTCTAAGAAATTTTTGCCAAATTATGTGTAAGAATTGACGGAAAATAATAAAATAGCGACTAAAATAAGAATCTCGAAGAAAAATTTAGAATGATTTTTTAAAAAAGAATTTCTTATTTAACGTTAACCCATTCACAAGGACTTTGTGACCCCCTTGACACCTATATTTTCGAATAAAAACGTTAACTTTAAGTTCTTTTATTCGTTTTTCATGTACCTTAAATTAAATACAATTAAAGATATTAGTGGAAGATCGTTCTAAGTAACATTTTTGAAAATAAAAAAGATTTTTATGCCACTTTTTTTTAACATATTACTAACTTCTTTAATATAACAAGAAGTTGCTCCTTTTTCATTAAGTTTGCAAGTACCGTTTTGCAAGTACATTTTTAAGTTTGCAAGTACTGTTTTGAACAGATTTTAGTGCAAACTAAATACTCTAAAGCTCATTTTCTCGTTTTCACCTTTTGTCACTTCTTTCACTAATCTCTTCAATTGTTCAGGACTAAGGTCTTCAATTTATCTTATATTTTCTTTACTTACACAAACCGAAGCATAAAGCTCATTTTCACGTCGAAAATATTTCAGCATATCACCTTGAGTGAGTTAATGAGGAAAAATTCTATTTTCATCATCTTACCAAGTTTGTCATCTTATTTCATCTTAACTTAACACAATAAACCCATTATCCTCATCCTCAAACCTAATAAAAAAAATAAGAAAACAATCAAAAAATCTTTCTCCAATTCTGATAACTCAATTACATCTTAATCATATATCATCTCTTTATTAAAAATAACTTTTTTTTAATATAGCGAGATAAAGCAATAAAATCTATGTTTAGGTCTTTAGCCTTGAACTATATCTTCCTTTGTTAATCTTATCACCTATTCGTATCCACACAGCTTCAATAACAGTCTACCCTTGGCGATATTAGAGGTGACTTTAAGATTTATAATTAGAATGGTCTAAACTTTGTTGCTGAGATGTTATCGGTTTTATATGTTTAGGATTGATATTCAAATGAGGATTTAAAAGGGTTGTTTTCGTATATTTTGTGTATATTATTGCGATGTGGTTCTTTTTAGTTTCACTTACTTAATATGGAATATAAGGCAATTAAAGTATTGCGATGGAGACAACCTGAAATAGATATTTTTGTTTTCTACACGTTTTGGAGGGTGCTGATTCAGAACAAGTAGTATTTGAATATTGGTTTGGCTGTCGGTCTAAAACCACTCTACAGCTCAAACTAAAAGAGCTAAGGATTTCAAATTTAGCAATATCTTTTGCATTCTCAACCAAACATAATAAGTTATTCTTGATGAAAAGAATTTCAAAATTTTATTTGAAATTAATATTATTGCTTAAAAAATTATTAAAAATCAGTTTTTAACTTTTAATCCCTTTGCGTTTATCTGTTACATCTTTACCCGATTGGCGTCGCTACATTCATTAAACTATTAAAACGCAGACATAGTAATAAATCTAATTTAAAAAAAATTAAAATACGTAAATTTTCATAATTTATAAATTAAAACTTTGCTTATCCATCTTAGTTTAACACTAACAGCCCCAAAAAATAACCAGAAATTATTTGAAATCCCTTCAAAACAACTAATTCATATTTGAAACCCTTCTAGAACAAAACGGAAAAACAATGCGAAACACAGCCAAATGCGGCAACCCCACACCGGAATCCGGGGTTAGTACAACCCTGCATCGTCCTTGGCCTTGACCAGGAGAAGAAGAAGAAACGCTACAATGACGTCATTCGAAAGAAGATGGCGGCGCTCACTGCAGTATAGAGGGTTTTGGGTACATTAAATTTAATTAAATCGATTGAAAGACAGTCTGGTTTGTAAATAAATGGTTAGATAACTGTGTCGGATTTGTTATTTTGTATAAGTTGATGTGTATGGAGTTTTGGATGGTGGAAAAATATTTGAACATTTGTTAAATCTTTAGTATGTGTTGTTCTAATTTTTTTTTTATCACGATCGTTTAAATAATGTGTCGAAATTTAAATTAATATTATGACTGGAAAAAATTACGTGAAATAATAAAAAAAAAATACTGCTATTAGAAGATATCGTGTGATAAAAGTTTTGCTGTACATTTTTACTCTAACTTTTTAAAAAGAACATTTGAATAATAAAAAATTATTTTTAAAATTATAATTAAGTTCTATAAAATAGTGTAATAGCAATTGACGTTTTTTTTAATTCATTTGTAGGAGCACCATTCCAAATTTTTGTTTGGAAAGTCGAAATAAATTTTATTCATTCATAGCTTTTGTAATCAATATTTAAGAGAAAAATATATTCTGAAAAAATAATTGTATGCTTGCAATATCATTTGCAAACATGTGTTTAAAAATTACATTTAAAATGTTTGTAAATTTATTTTAAAATATTATCTTATTCACTTCCCTTCATTGATTTTTCTTGATGTTGGAAAATTTCGATTTAGGCACACAGTATCAAGTAATTTATGATTTATTCAGTTTGCGGGTTTCAATAAAATATTAAACTTTTTTAAACAAAATATTCGTAAGGTTTTAAAATTTAAACGTTTCAGCTATAATTACACATAAACGATATTATCAACACCTCATACGGAAAACATATGTTTTAGAAAATATTACCAGAGAAAAAAACCCCATATTTTGCACAACAAACCTTTCAGAAACTGCCTGGTAACGATTTGCCTTAGCAACAAAAATATATTTTATGACAATTTATTATCTATGGCGTCATCAGAACCTTCATTCTGCCAAGTTTATTCACATTTAGTGTTATCTGTTTATTAGCCTGTACTTAAGTATGAAAAAAATTAGGGCATTTACCCCTTTGATACTGCCCTGATGGTTTCAGGGTCATAATATTAAGTTTTTTTTTTTGTTGATAATATTTCTTTTAATGAGTTAATTTTGCTCCCAGGAAATATGGTATATGGATTTGGAGTAATCTGAACAGTTAATCGTTGTTGTTTTTTTTTTGCTGCCCTTTTTAGATGTTTTGTATATCTTGAATTCATATTTTTTATCTTGTTTCGCATCATTTATTGTAATATAAACAAATATTTAAATGTTAATTTAAAAAATATATAATTTCGTTTTTTTTTTAAAATTACATTTATTGCTGTTAAAAATTATTCGTAACTATCAAGTATATATTTTTATTTTCTTCAAAAAATGTGAACTTTGTAAACTAGTTACTATAGAACCAATTTATTTATTAAATTGTATTTTTAAATTCACTTCTTTATATATTTGCAGTTTAATGTTGCGTCATAAGTAGCACATAATCAATGATACAATTATGAACATCACTATTCTTAAATCATTTATATCAGATTATTTTTTATTTATATATTACAAACTTATATTTTATTTACAACAGTTATTATTATGGTTATATTAGTA
This sequence comes from Hylyphantes graminicola, assembly GCA_023701765.1. Classification (NCBI taxonomy): domain Eukaryota; kingdom Metazoa; phylum Arthropoda; class Arachnida; order Araneae; family Linyphiidae; genus Hylyphantes; species Hylyphantes graminicola. Next base: position 61,493,972 of record CM043121.1, on the reverse strand, counting down.
ATACATAATATTATATAAAATATATTTATAGTAAGTTAACCCGTACTGCCATCTGTTGATCATGATAATAAACTTAAGTTAGGTTAAAATAGTATATTATTTTTTGAATAAATAATGAATAATAACTAGTATTGTCTAGAACTTTTTATGAATACTATTTATTAGTGATGTTTTTTATAATATTTTGTTTGCTTTCTTTGTTTATGTGGGTTAAAGTGTTTTTTTAGTGCTGAAACTTCTATCTTCTACTAATTCCAATTCATTGGATGAAATAATCAATAATTCTGCATTAAAATGTCTGAAATTACTTTACAAACAAATTATTTTACAAAATCTAATTGCTTTTCTGACGAATATTTGATTGTTGCAATTTAAAATCAATAATAACTCTGGTATTTTCTTACCTTAAAAAATACCCTGAGAATTAATTTATAAATTTTATTCTTTTTTTTTTTGTATTTCATAAACATTTCAACAATATTAATCACAAAACAACACATTAAAAAAAAACCCCAAAACTTCTTAAAAATCCCATGATAAAGGATTACTTTTCAACTGTACCGTTGCACAGCGCCCTCTACCGAGCTTGGCCGCAACTGCCAGCTCGTGCGGGTTCTAGTGTCAACGTACTTGACCTACACAGGCGTCTGGTTGTCGTTATGGCAACTGGAAAAAAAATAATCTAAGTTGGGCTGCGTTGGTAAAGGTGGGGTTAAAAAATATATCTGGGCGGTGGCTTTTTGTCGAAAATTAGTTGAATAAGTATTTCTGTGATTCGACCAGATTTGTATATTTCGAGCACGATATATATATTAAAATAATTGTTGTGTTGAATTTTAGAATATTGATCGAGTTAGGTTAAAGATAGATCAGGTTTGAATTTGTAGATGTTTTTGGCGGAAAATATAAAGTTGGTGTATTTTACTAGAAAATGAAAAATATAAATTATTATCAGCTTTGATAAGGATAATTAATATTATAAAAACTATCGCAAACCAAAATTTTAATATAGGGTAGACTGACCAGTGAGTGAACAGGCCCCAGTGAATGAACATTTGGTAAATATCATTAAAAAATAAGGATTGAAAATCATTCCAGTAGATGGTTTGGCAACACTGACTTCCTCCCATCTAGTAGGAAGCTATCTGACATATGGTTGGTTGCCCTGGTCATTATATCTTGGTGTTCATTCACTGGCATTCACAGCTCCTTAAACGTTCATTCACTGGTTAGTCTACCCTATTCAATTCTGTATAGAAAAAAGTGCTTAATTTTTTTTAATATTATCCGAGTACTCCCCATCTCCCCTGTAACTTTTAACCGTATTGCATTTGGTTATTTGAGTATGTTTACCATACATCAATGGACAACTAGAACAGCCACGCCTACGGAGACGTCACAGCTGCGTCATACATTGCCATCTATCCCACAAACATGCGGCTAAAGTGCAAACTATTGCACCGCTAAAAACCACACACATTAGCATACGACCTACCCCACAAATACAAGACTATGTCAACCTCAAAAGCCACTGTTCCAAAATAAATGGATGAATTTTCCCAAGTTGCAACCATCTTTTTATCGCAGGAGAAACTTCTCACCTTTTTAGCAACGATTGCGTCATGGTTTCCGCTGATCTTGCCAATGACTTTGGGTTTGGAGTTTCCTTTTGAATAATAATAAGACAAGGAAAGACGTGAAGGTCAAGATCGTTTTGGGCTTACGTCAGTCCGTACGTGGAAAAATAAACTTTGTTTACATTTTAAAGAAATCATGACGTTTATTACCATTTTCTGGTGTATTGGATGGTTAATTTAGTTAGGCAATGGCAACACCTTAAATGCCCATTGTCCAACTAGCCACTGAGCATAGACACTTGCTTTAAAAACAACTTAAACTATTTGTCTTTCAATTTTCTTTAGTCATGACTACGTTGAATAATCGTCCACCTAACACTGTAAAAACTAGGAATGGTTTTGTTTGATTTATCGTCGCACTAGAGCTACACGAGGGCTATTGGCGACTGGCGTCATATTTTAGAAACCTGAGTAGGCACCCAACGCGCGCAACCGTTAAGGGTGACACCGTACGCAGCGTCAGGACTTTGAAGTATATTTAGCGTGCACTCCCTCTACTCGGGAATTTTTGGCTGCACGGGCCTTTTATAGGTCGGCAGTTATTTTGGCGATGCGCGGACCCGAACCTGATGAGACCTTTCGCATGCTAGGCGAGTACCTAACCGACTGGGCTCCCCAGCCTCTGTATGTATTCAAACCAATAGACATCGATTTGTGAGCCTCAGTTACATAACAGAATGCCAAATAAACACATACTAGTCACTCGTCATAGACAATTGCTTTAATAACTACTTCAGGCTTCATGGTTACTGAAAATGTATGCGAACCGACTCTTTTGCATTAAGTCAATGACAGAGAATGCAACATGACAATATTATAATAACAACTCCCAAGTATACCATAATTGCGTAATTTTACACTGTCCTGCCAATGACATTAATTCAAGAAAAGAAAGAGAAAAAACTCAAGGAAAATTTTGAAGGTTAAGATCTCTGAAACAAACATCAAAACTTTTTTTCTTCTGTCTTAGAACTTGGCCCTCGTTAGGGGACGCATTTAGAACATTTGAAGGTTCTTGAAAAAAGTTTCGAAACTTTGTCGCTTGTGCAACTGTTTCGAAGGTTTTGTTGGTTTGTTGATTTGGAGTGTTTATTTATTTGAGTATTTATTTTTGAGGTAAGGCCAAGGAGAAATTCGAAGGTGCATCGGAAGAAACCGCCATTGTTTTAAGTTTGTAACTTTGTAGACAAAGGACAGATGTTATTATAGCATGTGATGTTGGCTCTTTAAAAAAATACAGAAGTTATGAAGTTTTTTGGTGATATAAAATTGCTGCTTAGTTTTGATTATAAGTTAGGTTTTGAATTATCGTCGCACTAGAGCTACACGAGGGCTATTGGCGACGGGCGTCGTATTTTAGAACCACAGTCAGGTGACGAGCCGACACCTGAATAGGCACCCAACGCAACCGTTAAGACCGACATCGTACGCAGCGTTTAGTTGGAGGATATTTAACGTGCACTCCCTTACACGGGGTATTATTCGTCGGACATTTTATTTTGCTGCACGGGGCCTTTTATTGGTCTGCAGTTATTTGGCGATGCCCAGATCCGAACTTGGGACCTTTCGCATGCTAGGCGAGTGCCTAACCGACTGGGATCCCCAGCCCTTTTATTATAGCAACGACCTTATGATACAAAGACAAAACAATTACTTGAATATTTATCACAATTTCTTAAAAGCGAAGAGTTTTGGAAAATCGTTTTCAACGAAAATATACAAGTAATTGTAGCAAAACTTCGTTTTATCAATTATTATTATTATTTTGCTAAAAATGTCCGACGAATAATACCCCGTGTAAGGGAGTGCACGTTAAATATCCTTCAAAGTCCTCACGCTGCGTACGATGTCGCCCTTAACGGTTGCGTTGGGTGCCTATTCAGGTGTTGGCTCGTCACCTGACTGTGGTTCTAAAATACGACGCCCGTCGCCAATAGCCCTCGTGTAGCTCTAGTGCGACGATAATTCAAACCTAACTAAACCTAACTAATTTTTTTGCTTATCCTGATATACAAATAAAAACGTCGTACAGGAAACAGATCGTAACATAGAACACTTATTTTACTTTTTCTTCATTTCACTTTAAACGTAACTTATTACAGAGAAACTTAAAATATTCAAGGTGAAAAACATTACTATAAATATAAACTTTTCCAGTTACAAACACCAGAACTTCATTCAAATATTAATTTTACATCAATTAAAAACTTTTATTACTTTAACCTCTCAAACAAGAAGGAAATCCCGAACTTTCACGAGGTCAGATCACGTGTCCCTTTTTAAAACAAACAGGCGACTGTTCACGTTGCCACCAATAATAAACCTAAAATAATAAAATATCTGTATCGTCCGAAAAATCCCGACTTCCTCAAACGAGCGTTGACCTCCATTGCTAATATCGTCTGCGCTATCGAGGGGTTTCTGCTCCACTAATGGACGGGCAGTTTTTACCCACCTGGGTTGGGGTTGCACGAGGGGTGGTTGACCTAAACTAGAGATGTGGAAATGCCATTTTAGTGTATTTTTTAATAAAAAAAAGTCTGGAAAAGTATTATTTTTGGTTTAATAAAAGTTGATTATGATGTGAAATTATTATTTTTTGTTTTGTTGTGTGGAGTATTTGAGAAAATGTTCGTTTGTAAGGGGTTCAGAGAGAGGTGGAATGGGGTCATTACCCCCTTAGGATACTTGTTTCAGATTGTTAATTTAAAAAATTGAGAAGCTTTAATCGCAAAAAATATTTAAAAAATTGTATTTAAGATTAATCAAAGCATCCGTAAAAAATATTGGACATTACATTCATAGTTAATGGATCAAATAAATAGAATTCAATATTTACCCTTAGTTCAAATAATTGATTACTAATCATAATAATGTAGCTAAATGCATTGGGATATATTGATTGTTTATGTTTACATTTAATTATCACATTTGAACCGGACCAATTGAACCGGACAAACAAAAATGAATGTAAAACAGTGGAAATATTAACTCAGTTTAAAATTATATTACAAACAAAAAAAAAGGAAATAGATTATATAAAATTCCTCGAATTAAAAAAGTTTGATTCCCAATCATCTCATCTCTTTAAACTTTGACTAAATGTCCTGAAATTATTTTTAAACCTCAATAATAACTCATGTTACATAATACTTCATAAAAACTAATTTTCGTTATAATTATAAGAAACAAGAATCATACTTACAAGAAAATATAAATTCATAATTAAATAAAACCTTATAATCATAACTATAATAATTACAATCAAAGTTATTTTATATTATAACCAGAAAAAAATAATTTTATAAATTACAGTTCATAAATTTAAAAACAAATCATTCATTTTAATTCATCAAACTATTTTAGTAATTAAAAAAAAACATAGTATTTTATCGCAAACTCCATATTTTTTCTTCTACGGAGATCATTGACACCAGGTATGTAATCCACCTTTTCCCAGCCGTTCTCCCCAAGTGGTGTGGGAGAAGAATCCCCTCTTGAGGCCAGTGTTGATGATTTTCAAGGTTCCTCGGTTATTGAACCCCGAGCCATACGGGAGAACCAAACTCTCACCGCACTATGTCGGCGAACCAGAGCAAGTTTTTTTTTTAATATTTAGTTAAGAAATGTTGGTTTTCTTCACGGATAATATGATATTAATTAAAATTGTTGTATTAATTTTGATAAATTTGATATAAAATTATGATTCTCAAGCTCTATATAATACTTTTAAAAATTTAAGAATCCAGATTCTATAGTTATATAATTATGATTTTTAAGTATTAAAACATCATAATTCTAAAGTTTTCAGAAGAATATATGAAACTTAAGAATCATAAATATACAAAACTTTAAAATTATAATTAAATAAAACGTTATGATCATAACACCAAAAATATAATTATATCTATATTACAGACAAAAAAAATGATTATAAGAATTGCGTAAATATTTTCTCGCAAAATTGTGTGGATTGTTTATTCTGACATTTTGTATATTGATTTTAGTATTGGTTATTTTTGTTGCCTTTGAATATATAACTGATTCACAAATGAAATACAAATCTACTGCTGTAGCACTATTAAAAACTTAATTTATTGGTTTTAATTTATCAGAAAAACCTTAAATTCTACTGTTGCGATATTATTGTTACGAAAATTCACAAATAATTTACTTCATTCAAATGGAGTAATAATATGAAGTTAAAAAGATTTTATATATAAATCAAATGTTATCGCACAACGCGAGATGACATTTTCTATAAAACTAAATTTCCCTCCTCTATAATATTTATTCAGATATTAGTCTTCAAACAAGAAATATTTCACCAACATGCTATACCAATCAACCAAAAAGATTGGTTTGGTTTGGTTTGAATTATCGTCGCACTAGAGCTACACGAGGGCTATTGGCGACGGGCGTCGTATTTTAGAACCACAGTCAGGTGACGAGCCACACCTAAAATAGGCACCCAACGCAACCGTTAAGGGCGACAACGTACGCAGCTTTAGGACTTAGAAGGATATTTAACGTGCACTCCCTTACACTGGGTATTATTTGTCGGACATTTTTGGCTGCACGGGCCGTTTATAGGTCGGCAGCTATTTTGGCGATGCCCGGACCCGAACCTGGGACCTTCCGCATGCTAAGCGAGTGCTTAACCGACTGGGCTCCCCAGCCCCTCAACCAAAAAGAAATGTCCAACATGAACCAAGAAATTAGACCAACATCCTACGTTGGCGTCCAACACGCAACCTCACAAAAACCCTTTGTTTCTCGAACTCCAACAGGTGAAAGGTTATACGGTTGCAAGAGTGGACGGAAGTTAAGGTCGCAGTCAGTTTTTACGATTTGGACTTGGTAAGAAAGTCGATGACCTGAGGAGTGAGTCTCCGAAGAAAAATCTGTATCAAGGCTTCTTGATTTTCAGGTTTGGAGGATGGCACAGTGGCGTATTATTAGGAAGGGTAGGGACGATGGGGTCAATGATTGGCGGATTTTGGATGAGTTGAGGCTTTTCAAGGCGAAATCGGAGGTTTTTGCTGTGGGTTTTGGGCTAAAATTTAATGTTTTTTCTTTAAATTTTGACCGGAATAATTGGCATATGTATTGGTTTTAATTTTGTTACGTCCGGCAAAATTAAAATCAAAATATGCTGGTACATTATTAGAAAATTAGAATTGCGTACAAATGGCTTAAATCTTCTGGACGTTAGACCAGGACTTTTTTTTTAATATTTTAAGCAACACGATTTCTAACAATAGCAATAAATTTCGAATTTTATAAATTTTGAATTTTGATTGATGTTCTGTATTTTCCATTTGGAAATGATTTTAAGAGAGGGTGACCATTTGTTTCAAAAACAACCTATTTCTGATTTTCTAAACAAATAAGATGATTGAAAAATAATTTTTAAATTTACTCAGAGGAAAGCAATCGTACATTTTTGTACATTTCTAGGCCATTGAAAGCTAATTGAAAAATTAGAGTTTGTTTACACAAGAATTGATATCGTCTGATAGCTTAATCATGCTTTTCTTTGAAGTTGGAAAATTCTTTAGTACTAGCAGCTGACAATAAATTAAAATACCTCGCAATGTCGTTTTGTCATCGTAATGTCATAATGATATCGCAGAGATTCCTCGAGCGATATCTTCGAGCTACTTAGGATGGGTTGGTATTTTAAGAGGAAATTGTGGTAAATGTGGAATCAATATTTAGATTATTGATTGGAGGTTTTTCTTGGAAGAAAATGGTTTTGAGGTTGGGAATTGTTTAACCCTCCGTTCATATTTAGTGGTTAAAAAAATTACCATGCAATTTAAGGATATTGCTCCAAATTATAGGGAAAAGAATAATAAGAAAATTAGTAATAATAATAATAATAGACTTTGCCTAATAGCCCTAGTGCAGTTATAGTGTAACGACAATTCAACTCAACTTGAATAACTTAAATCAAATGAAAGGGCACGTGTTTTACTTATTATTTTCGAATTTTTGTTTTTCGCGGCCCAGTGGCTGAGGAGGTTAACTTGTCCGCTTCGTAAGCCCAAGATCTAGGGTTCGAGCCCCGGCTGAGTCTTCGGATTTTCTGGATGGAAAAATCCTGGGCACGCATATCATATGATTATGTGACGGGTAAAAGATCCCTGGAGGGCCCATTTGGCTTCAGTTCTCTCGACCAAATTAAATCTCGCCATACTTTTAAACATCCACAGAGAGCTCAGATTCATTGTAATCTGTTCGTCAAAAATCGGTAGCGAGAGTCGCCTACATGGTGCCACGAAAAATGACTCTCACTCTTTGGAATATGCCGAGTCTGCAAAGGGTTGACAGCCAATATTGTAGAGAAAAAAGAAAGAAAAAAATCGAATTTTCGACTTCATTTAGCCATTTGCGAATAAAAAAAAAGCGACTTTTAGGAAACGAAAAGTCATTGTCAAGTAACTTTTCCTCTTTTACAACGGACACGAGCATAAAATATCACATAGCCCCCTCCAGAAAATGTCTATTTCCGATTTCCTCTCTGTACAGAAAAGTACTTAAAAGTACTTCCCAAACCGACAAAGTGAATGCCCTCGCGGGAGAAAGTACTTACAACTGGACAACAAACACGCTGGTACCACTTCCGCCTGTAATGCCGTTTCCTTCTTCATTTCAGTTGTCTAACTGCGAAACGACAAAAATCGTCTGCACCAAATAAATAAACAGGATACCACAAAAGAGAGGCGCCCGTAAGGTAGATGGTAAGGAAAATAACAGTTCGGTTGTGGTGGGAATGTTATTAAAATATATTGTGTCTTTGAATTTCGAATAAAACTAAGTAATTAAAAATAATATAAAAAGTTTATATCAATTTTTTGGTTTATGATGTGAGGAACGAACCTTTTGGCTTCCATAAATTGTATGTTAAAATTTCTAATTTCTTTTTTTAACACAAATTACCAACTTTAAAAATAGTTATTTTTAAAAAATTGTTTTCTTTTTTTCTCAATCGGAGACCAAAGACTTTCTAAACTTGGCTATGATATCCTTGACGCGTCAATTTTTATTTTAAGACCACCTCCAAATTTTCCCATTCCAATGCCCAATTTCTAAAACCTCTCTCCATACCTGCATTTTTATAAATAAAAAAAAACATATACCACCCCAAATTATTCTTCAAAAAACACTCTTTTATACATTTACAATCCCACAAACGTAAGAACTCCCAAATATCCTTATACAATTCTTTTTCGGTCTGTAGTATAAGACCACAACTTATGTTTGTTTCTTAAGCCCCCCCCCCCCCCCCCTTTCCGGTCGACACAACTCTAGAAAGAGAGAGGGAGAGTTTCTGTCGCAAGAGGGCGTTGTACCCGGTTCGGGGTCAAGGCCCTATTTGCTGCAGACGATTTTGAAGGGGGCGAGTCAGGGGATGCTGCAGGCCATACTATTCCAGAGCTCGCCCCCTCAATTTTTTTCTTATTCGTTAGTGGAAGAAAATGAAAACAGGATATGTGTCTTTTGAGTTAATTGCGAAAATGATACATGGGTATTGTCTAAATATCTATTTTTCGAATTTTTTTTTAATAATAACCTGAGGTTTTGACTCGTTAGAGTAACTCTTCCTAACACCGACTGTGGTAATTAAGTGCCAATTTAGTTCCCTTTTTACAGGGGTCTTTTTGGCTTATCGCGAAAAATGATACTTTTGGGTAGTTTTGAATTGTACCAATAACTAGAAGAAAGTCACAAAATCTTATTGTTGTGACTCGTTAGAGAATGCTTCCTTTTGCCTCCAGAGGTAATTAAATGCCAATTTAATTCCCTCTTTATCAGAGTCTTTAGGTTTTGTTGCAAAAATACCTCTGTTTGGGGTAGAATGACTCCCAATACTTGCAGAAAGTCATCAAAAACCCGTAGTTTTGGCTAGTTGTAAATACTTCCTTTCACCTCTCGAGTTAATTTCCAATTTAGTTCCCTCTAGGTCAATAGCAGGTATTTTTACGAAGCAAAACAATATTGGTGGACGCAAGTTAATTACCAAAGATGCTCCAATATCCAGTTACTCAAGAAAACAGGATGTAGATAGGTGTCTTTAAGTTGATTGCGAAAATGATACATGGGTTGGGGGCATGGAAAAGTGATAATAGTGTCGGTGGGTGGCGGAAATTGGGTAAATTCTAATGTTTCGAAAGTTATCCATCAAAATTGGTGTCAAGGCGAAGAGGGTATCGTCAGACATTCTAATTTGAAAATCACGCTTAAGTTCTCTTTCTCACTTATATCTGAATTGGCACAGCCGTGGTTAGAAATCTTGGATTGGACAAATTCTATTATTTGTTGACAGATCATTTCCTCAATAAATAATGGAATTTTTTAGACCCATGATATAGATCCTTGGTAAAAACCCAATAACCGAATTCTATCGAGAGCGAACTTCATTAAAATTTGACGTCTTATTTTATATTTTAAACACAAGAAAACAAATTAAATAAAATATCAAATTTTTTTATGTTTCAAATTTAAAAGTAAATAAATTAAATTTCAGTCCATATTAATTTATTCTCAAATGGCCGATTCTTTATTCTTAAATCTGACAACGAAATATAAATTATATTAAAGTGTATCAATGTTTTTTCTTTAACAAAAATACACTCTAAAACTAACATTAAAAATATATGTTTATAAAGGGTTTTGGATTAGTTTTGTTATGTTTCAAAAAGCTGTTTAAAACTGGAACTTATTTTTTAAAAAATTGAAAAGTACTTCATTTTTTTCCCGTAAAGTTGAATTACTATTTCGCTTACAGTCAAATACAATTTTTCAACCCTCCAAAATATTGAAAGATTCCATCCATCGAGGAAATATAACCTCGGTTAAAAGTTTAAACGGCCAAAAATATAATAAGAAATACACATACTCAAACTATCTTTATAAACTTACCATTCAACAAACCCAAATAAAAGGTTCGAATATGACAACAAATCTTTTGAATGTTCCCCCGGTCAAGAGATATTTTTTTCTCTCTATGTTAGTTTACCCTTTTGTCAAGTTTGATATTACCAAAGATTTGTTTAACAACAGAGCTGAGATATTTTGATATTAAAAATAAATAGCCAACATTTGTCAAGAACCGTTTATGCATTAATGTTTTTAACCTTAGCGAAGTTTGAGTTTTTGCACCCTGTAAAACCGTTTTTGTTTTTGTAAGACACTTTGCGCGGGGAAACAGTGTTAAAGGGGAAAAGTGGTTTCAAGGCGCACGGGATTTTGTGTTATGTGTTCAAGGGATAAAATTGGTTATTAATAGTAGTAGACAGTGATTATAAATATAAACTATTAGTCGTTAATAATAATATTCAGTCATTAGCATGGACTATGTGTCGTTCATGGATAATGTGGGAGATAGGAAAATTGCCTCTTAACTGTCTTTTGTTTTTAAAATGGTAGTATTTTAAAACCAATTCGTTTAGTTATGATTTGAAGGTGATATATATATATATATATATATATATATATATATATATATATATATATATATATATATATATATATATATATATATATATATATATATATATATATATATATATATATATATATATTATAAATGATGAGGACATTTTTAAAACCTCCCCACAAACAATTAACACGTTAATTAGTTCGTAAATTGACCTGTTCCGATGGAAGAAGATCCAAATATCAATTTTCAGCCTTTGATTACTGGTATCAGTCATTTATTTCTATAAAAAAGGAAGTTAAACGAGGGTCAATATGATATTAGCTCTGAAAAAAAATTCTAACTTTTCAAAAAGTTCTTTAGTAGTTAATTTTTAAAGGCATTTTGCATTAAAAACATGTGTTAAAATAATCTGTAACTTTAAATAAGTGATACGTCCTTTTTGGTTACATTTATAGCACATTATTGTGTATTTTTAGAGTTTAAGGCGTGGTGTCCCTAAGTAACTAGAAACATAATCTGTTAAAAAATGTCTTTGAAAAACATACTTTTTTGCATATATTTGTATGAAAAGTATGTTTAGGTTATAAGAATATACTTGCAGGATTTTGCTCGGGTCTTAGGAGGATATGTGTGCAATAATCGTATGTGTAAAACCTTTGTTTTGAATATCTTCCTCAACCCGTATTCGTTCTCCCTTTAAAGTGCTAAAAGTAAAACCAACCTAAAAGTTCAATGTGCCCACAAAATATCCAACACCCATATTACGAAACTCATTGCTAAACACAACGTTACATCAAACACTCAATGACAATGAAACTTCGCATTACAAAACTACATAACACATTACACAACGCTTTCTCGTAATTTCCAACTACCCTATATTTCTACATCTTAAGGGGCCCCAATAGAGGCCCTGATTTCAAGGAGACGGCCCCCCCTCGGCCCCTTATCCTTTAAAAGTGTCCTTGGATCTAGAATTGGAGGCCCCTTAGAGAGAAGTTACATAAAACTTGTACGTTCACCCCTATTAGATAACCTTGGACATAAGGGTGGATTTTGAAGGTTTTTGTAGACACCTGTCTAATAATTGAATGACTTACCTTGGATTGGAAGTACCTGTGGATTTTTATTGAGACAGGTGAAATGTTTAAGGCAATCGAATACCCAAAAGTTTTAAAATTTTTACTATTACTTTAATCTTTTCCAAATTTGGCATAGTGATTTCAAATATAATGAACAATGCTATTTAGGCAATTTTTTTTATTTAAATATAATTGATTTATTTTAAACGGTGTTTTTCAACTAAAAAAGAGGTTTACGCTAACACTTCTAGCATAAAAAGTTTTACATTAATTTATATGAAATTTTTTACAGATGCTATTTCAATATACATCTGTGCTATAAGCCTCTAAATCTGGTGCAAATATAGTAGATTTTTTTAAAATGTCTAAGTGTCAGCTAATCGAAAAAAAATCTTTTTTTAGTTCATTCATAAATTTTTTACTTAATAACTTCTTTTCTTGTAATTTGTATGTAACTCTAGAGGGTCATTGCATGTATCAGTTCAAAACGAAGAATTTAACACAGAATCGATGCTTATGGGAGGAAAATTCAATGTGGTAGACTTGTTAGCGTAAACGCCTTTTTTCAGTAGAGAAACACCGTTTAAAATAAATAAATTATATATATTAGGAAAAGATTAGAACAATAGTAAAAATTTTAGAGTTTTGGGTATTCGCCTACCTTAAGAATGTTTGGGATTTAATTTAATAAATATCGGCGTCACTTGAATATAGTTTTAAATTACGAAGTGTAGTTTGGCTGTGTTAATGCTCCGTTTAGGCTGGAATTAAGACATTTACAACAGCACTCAACTATCCCTAACACAGATATAGGAGGAAATTTGAATCGAAACGCATGTTTTGTTGTACTACTAAGTCTGATGTTCAAGCCTGATAAAACCAAAAGGAATAATCACTATTGAGACTTCATTATTCAATGAGACATGCTTTGATGTGTTAATGCTTAATGTTACCGAACCAAAACCAATAAATGTTTTCAGATTTCCAAAATACAGTTTCTCAGAAAATTTACGTGGAATTTCAAACACTGAATAAACAACGGTTTATTTTCAAAAATATATAAATCCCCCAAAAATGCTTGGAAAAAGCTACACACGAAAGTATTTTGTAATGTAAACATCACAAGATTTTCGCAGGAACTCTGTTGATTTTGTAACCAATCTATAATCGATGGAAAACATAAAAAAAACTATTCAAGTTGTCAACCCTTTTCTAGGAAAAATAAATACCAAAGTGGCAACAGAATTTTTGATATTGATAAACGTGTAACTGAGGTTTTTGGAGAAAAATTATTTTAGGGTGTTTATAAACATAATTATTTAATGTGGCTTTTTAACCAATTTTAAAATTTTAATTAAATAAAAAATACAATACAATTCGACAACAATGATATAATGCAGTTTTATTTTCTTAATGTACACATGAGAACTACTTGAACACACAAATAGTTTTAATTCGCTTCCAAAAAATTTCGTTTAATATTATTGTCAAGTAAAAGTGAAGGAAAAATTCTTGGTATTGTAACGAAAAGTTAATAACCGTTTTCAAAATTGTTTTTCGCTGATTTAGATGAGCAAAACTGTTTCTATTAAATGTAATAGAGTAGGACGTTTTCCCGGCTTTCTAAGTGTTAAAAAGTTTGGTAGTTATTTCCAAAAATAAATGAATATTCGTGCTAAAAAAATCTCTAATTTTTCAACTAATTTCAGTTGTTATACTTATTTTAAAATTATTATATATATTTTATATATTAAAGACATTATTTTTTTAATTGCATTATGACTTTTTTTCAATTAACTGATTTGTTTTGTTAAAATTATTTTTATCAAAATCACCCTAGTTCCACTTAAGATTTTATCAACCCAAAAACGAAGTTATTTGTTCAGCTGGGTTTCATCTAAACCATGCAATATAATATGTCGTCCGAGGTTATATTTTTTATCGTCTCTTTTTATTAAAACTCTGTAAAAAAAAGGTTCATCAGTATCTTTGAAAGGGTTAAGGAACTTGCTCGTAGATAAAAGATTAACAGAGGGTTTCGTGTGACAGTAAAAAAAAATATACAGTTTTCGGAGATAACGAAATGTTTGTTCAGTGATATAGTGCCTATTCGGGGAACTGTGTCGTTGGAATTAGTGGAACAATGATTTAGTTGAAGTAATTTTTTTTTATTAAATGTAACAATAGATTTCATTTTCACAGATTGTATTATACTGCATTGGTTTTCTATACTAATTAATGTTTAAAATCCATCTACGTCTGAACTCCAAAACATAGAGATATAGAAAATACGCAGAATAAAACGGGAGAGTCATTCCGCTACTTTAATATTTTCTGCATAATTTCGTTCGAAAGTTTTGATTTTTAAAAAAATCGATCTCATAGACTTAACATAAGAAACAAACATTTAAAAAATATCTTTATAGTCTTTCTAAATGACAGATAAAAATGCAAAAGCACTTATGTTAAAATGGAAATATTGTAATTTGAATAGATAAATTATTTAGTTTTTAAATGGAAATTGCGCGTGTTTGTTAACTAAACTTAATTTTAAAAGTTTGATTTGTGCCAATATATTTTGAATAGTAGATAAAATAAAAGTGTATAATAAAACTAAAAAAACTATAACTTCATCTTATTTCCACGTAAGTTATATCTATAATTCATTGACTTACGTTTCCACGAATAACCAACGTTTATTATTACGAAAATATCTATAACCGTTATACAAGCTGTCTATATAAACGGACATTCTAAATATAGATAATTCCTATAACTGTAACGTATGGCACGTTCACTTTTGTACAATTGACAAAATAGATTTTACTATTTAAAAAGTTTATTTTTGTCTGCGGAAATTACTTTCGCATCTGTCTCCCTTAGAAATAAAAAAATCTGTCATTTCCCCCTCAAAAACAGATTTATTGTGCACATTTGTTTATTTCCACTTCAGCTGCCGCTGCACGGGTCGAAATACGATAAACAACAAACACCGTTACAGTTACGCAAGACGCTTTTTTTCCTTTCTACTGTTGCCACCCCCTGAAGAAAAGAAATAATAAGCTATAAATAAATAAAAATCCTCGTGTCGGATAATCAGACGATTTTTCGGGACGTCCGACTTCTGTTCGATTTTAGAACGTAAACAGGATTTTAGGAGTGAAATGAAGAGAAGAAAGTCGTCTGCCACAATCGCACGTGGCCGCTACTTCTAGTGAAAGCTGCAAGTGGTTTTTGTTAAAAGTAAAAATAAGGAACACGGGGTCTTGGTACGTATGGACCCCCCTTTTTATTTGTTACAGCTGGATTGGGATTTAAAAGTTGTTTATTTAATATAACAGTTATTCAATGTTATTCCCGAAAATTGTTTGTTCAAGTAATTGTAAAAAAGAACATCTGGTATACTAACTATAACATTCAGATCTAAACTAAAACAGTCACAGTGGCGACAGTGACACCACAGCTACAAGCATTGTCACTTTCAACAAACCGCCGAATTATCCATTGAGTAATTTTAAATTAAATCAAGTTTATCTTTGAGAACTTTATTTCACCAGAAAAAACACAATCTGTTCAAAAATAAAATTTAGTCAAAAATAAAATTTTAAATATTCTAAAAACTATCATTTTAAAACATTTTTTCCTAATAACCCTTTAAATTC
Source organism: Hylyphantes graminicola (assembly GCA_023701765.1). NCBI lineage: Eukaryota > Metazoa > Arthropoda > Arachnida > Araneae > Linyphiidae > Hylyphantes > Hylyphantes graminicola. The sequence continues at coordinate 61,478,143 of CM043121.1, read as the reverse complement.
AATATTTAAGAACCTAAATAATATATTTTTAAAAATTCTGTTTTATTACAAAACATCCAGCATCTCTCTCTACATACACACAAATAACAAGTATTACTCAACTTTACATTTCTCTCTTTAACACCACCCCAGCTGCATTTCTTCAAAAATAAACTTATTTTTACTCGCGACCGGCACGCGTTACCACCTGGGGGGTGTACCATGGAACATAGCAGACGATAGCAAACAAATACCGTTCCTTATTTCCCTTATTTTTTTTAGGGGGTGGGAGGAAAGACCGACACGTCCGTTATTTTTTGAGCTTTCTCTCCTTGTCGGATGTTTGTGATAATTTTCTAAGGTGGAAAATATGTTGTTCAGTAACAGGGGACCAGTTTTGGTAGCACGCGCCATTTTCTTTAAAATAAGTTTCACCTGGTTTCCTTTTTAGCTTCCACACTACGTTTATAACTTAAAAAGTGGAAGGTATTATAATCGTTCAGTTCGTCTGTCTGTCCGTCACCCACCTTGTTAACCCAAACTACAAATTCCACAGGAAAGTGTGATACGTCAAAAAAAATTTAGCCCATAAAAATTGGAATACATTGAAAATTTCAGAAAAGAATTCGAATTCGTCAATTATTTTTTAAAAAAAACTGCAAATTTTAAAGCTCATTTAAAAAGCATAGAAAGACATTTTTATTAGAATTAAATGGCCATTTGCAATAATCGCTCGGAAACTTTAATTCATTTAGACAATAAAATTTATTTTTGCGACATCGATCAGCTTGAAATGACGTCAAATATATTTCACTATGAGATTCTTTGTATATTTATATGAAATACTTTTATGCTATTTAAAAGCGATTAATAATGCATACTTATTCTTTGAAATATAAATTTATTTTTGCAAACGATAAGTAATAATTATTGAATTTTCGAAATAAAAAATTCTGACGGAAAAAAAATCCTAAAAGAATATCGATTAAATGTATCGATAAATGACGAAACCATTTAAACAGACGATAAACACCATAAAAAAACCCATAGAATAATTTTCATTCCATCAACCCCTTACATTAACATGACACTGGGTTTATATACGTCTAGCGGCCGCTGAACGTAACGCTGGAAGCGCTTTGACCTCTAGCGATTCGACCTTTGGTTGGCGAGAATTTGGCGAGTGAGATTGTAGCTCGGCGATTTTATTCATTGTTTAAAATCAACTAGATTATGGATGACGAAATTTTGATTGCTGCTTGTGTTTTACATTTAGAGAGCTTAGATAATTATCTAGAGGTAATTAGAAAATCCCCATGTCTCGGATTGTTTATAAACAGAGGAGGTTATTCACCACTCCATATTCTTTTGAAAGCCCCCGCCCCCGTAAATTTCGCTCCCCGACACGTCAAATTTCGATGGGGAGAAAGGCTAAAAAGCCACAGCGTTCTAGACTGGTACCAGTATTTGTGCCCCTCTACTAGAATAAGATATACCCTATGCTGCAAAAAAACCCTGTAAATTTACTTACTTTTAATTTTTAAGTGCAACAGCCGTATTTGGTGGAAAACGGTTTGACCCACTAAATAAAGGGCCTTATCTCAAATCTCCGTATTTTTACAGTTTTTAACTGTTTTATACCATCTTTAAGGGACATGACTGTTTGAAAAAACAAAACAAAAAAAAAAAAACAGGACATGACTGTTTTTTAACGGGGCATGACTGGTATCTTTGCTGCCGGTCCCTGCCCATTACTAATATTTTACGGGGAATTTTTTTTTGTTTTTAAGTGTATAGGAAAGTGCATTTTTTTCTGGATTGTTTTTTTGATGACTGTCCTTTTCCGTACTTATATTTAAAACTTTTAATGCCGGAGTATTACTGATTAAAATCAGGTCAAATAAAAAAGTGTTTTCAGTATTGTCTGCCAAAAATTTAGAAATTATATGTATTAAAATAACTGATTAAGCTATTAACTCCAACCAGGTTTCAGTATTTTAATACAAAATCTTGTTTAAAAATTAATTGTATTGATTACGGGTAAGATATAAATAAGAGTTTCAATACTTTTATTAACATAGAAAGCATTTTATCATCAACATATTTTACAGTGTCAAATTTTGAATTTCATTCATTTATGTGATTGAATTTTATTTTATCAAAATATTGAATGCGTCCTTCTTTAAGTAAAAAAAATTAAGAAAAACTCAATACAATTCAATTCGATGTTTACATACTTTTTCGAAGGATCACTTAAAAAAGAGATAACACGCCAATATGTTTGCTATTTTCCTTATGGCAACCTTTCCTTTGATCTTGACCAAAAAAACCGACAAAAGTTGGGTTGGTGGCCTTGAGATCCAACTTCAGCGAGCTTTCGAATAAATACGCATAAAGCGGTTACCTTGAGATTCTCAAGGTAACCGCTCGAGCAAGTTGCTAGACGTATATAACGACGGTACTAGACGTATGTAACGCCGGTATAAAAATTCACCGTTACTTTTTCCTTCATTCCCGGCCCCTCTCATTTTTATAGCAGACGATAAAAAAAATGTGGGGGCAACAATAAAAAAAAATCGACCATGAAAAAAGGGGAGAAACACCACCCTTTTGGAATAATCGAACGTTTTCCTCGCATTCGAAGTTGTTATTGGGGGTGTGCCGCTCGTGTGGCGCTTCCAATTAAATATCGTTTGTCATCCCTTCGCTTCCGTTCTTTTTGGTTTGACCTCGCCCATGTTTTTGAGGGTTTTGTGATACCCCGTTTTTGTTGTGGTTGGGGGTTCGTGCGGTTGTGTCATCGGTGTTTTTAATGGGTTTGAGTTATGTCTTGGGGGTTTCTAGTAGGAAGTTTGTGACGTTATTCGGCTGGACGTCATAAATATTTTAAAGATTGCTAGTACGGAAGTTTTTGCTGCCACGTAAATGCCATAGAAATAGCATTAAAAATTTGTTAGCGAATGACTTATACGGTAGTCGTTATAAATATTTTCAAACTTTGTAATACGTTTGAGGGGGAGATTTCTGTTGCACCTGTAAGTGCTGTGGAATTAGCATTGGCGAATTATATTAATAAGTGCATATTTTTTAACTGGCGAATTATTCTAATAAGTGCATATTTTTTTTGTGCTTCTCCAAATATGTTTGTGCACATATGCAAAATAACTAAAACGTTGTGTTATTTTTTTTACTTGTAAATTCTAACAGAGAGTCGTAAGTGATTTGTCCTACATTTCTACAAAGCCATCAATAAGAAAGAATACTCATTAAAATAAGCTAGAAAATTAAATTCGGTAAAGTACCAAAATTTTTTATAAGTATTTAAGGTTATATTGTTGAAGATTTACGGCTATACAGCTAAATACTTTAGGAAACTAAAACCTTAACTAAAATAACTCTACAAGTCACCTAAAATTTTATATACCTTAAAATAATAATTTATCGTTTAAAAAACATATTTTAATCTGTTTTTAATTCATTCCCAAGACCTTAAACACCGATAACCCAGCTATTTTATCACGATGTTTGTTCCAATAATATACTTTCGCAATCCGCTTCTAAAAAGCCTCAACTGTCAACGACTGCTCGGTTGTTCCATCCTCCCTTATCGTCACTTGCCCCCAAAAATATCGTCTGGGTGAACGATCCCCTCATCTAGAACGATAATAGAACACACTCTTGCAAACGATAATGCGGTCCCTTTAACCCGCCGTTGTACGTCTTATCAATTTGGCATTCTTTAAATTATAAAAACAGATGTCGTAAATTTAGACTTTAAAGGACTTCTTAAAATGCAAATTGTTTAGGTTTATAAAATTTCTACGAACAATCCTAGAATAATTTATTATGTATTCATATTAACACTTTATGCCTTATGCACCGAATTTAGTTTTAATTTTAATCGTTTGTCTTTGAATATTAGAATAACTTAAGTTAAAGTTTTAGGAAGAGAATTTACTTTAACTTTATAAACTTTTATGTGCTAAAACAAAGCATGTCAGTCTATTAGTTCCATATTAAATTTAGTATTTTTTTTAAATTTTAAATTGAAATCTAGAAAAAATACTTATTCCAACTTTTTACAATATTTTGTCGCATCACCCTTGCCAACGATATTCCGTACTAAAAATATTTGCAGACAAACAAAAAAAGTTTACAATCAAATTTTCCACTTTTTACGTTACATACGCAATATCGAAGCTAACGTTTTATTATTTCCACTATGTGACATTGAAAAAGTCGCCCACTAAAATTCTATTTATACTTATTTCCCAATAACCTCTTAAATTTAATTCCAGACAAACATTTAAAAAAAAATAACTGCGCACTACAAAATTTCGCAAAACTGAAAACTACAATATAAAACCTTTTGTAACACTTTTACGACCAAAGTTAAACAAAGATATTTTGTAACTAAATCAAGAAGAGGATTAACTCAAATTCTTTTATTTTTGTTACAAACGACAAACTGTCTGGAATGTCGTCTGGTCCTAGATAGACGCAAACGATTTTGCAAGAATTAATATTTTCTTCTTACAAAGGATAATAAAAATTATTTTCGTTCTATGTCTGGTCTTTTTTTTTTATTTTCCCGTTTTGAAACCTTTTAGCGACTTTGTATTTTTATAAGGCTATTTTAGGGTTGCTGGGAATATGAGGTTTAATCGATTTTGGTATCCTAGGCAACACAAATGGATAAATGCCTTTAAAAAAATGTGTGGTGGCATTGAAAAGTTATTTGGCTTTTATTTTGTTAAGCACAATGCAAAGAATATATTTTATATCGTTTTTTGTTTGTTGGTAATTGGATTTAAATAGATTAGAGATTTAGTAAATTTCATATTGTTCGAAGACTCTTTTGTTGTAATTTTTTTACTCCTATAAAAGGCAATACAAACTAAAATAAGAAAAATCTTTTTGCACGTGTAACAACCGATATAAAAGATTTTATATTTTCTACCCAAATATTTCCAAGTTCTTTTTATAAAAAGTTTAAGTTTCCAGTTTTTTTTTATGTCAATTTCTTTCTATGAGAAGTTTTTAATGAAAAACAATGAATAAATAATTAAATATAATATTTTCTCTAACTGCAAATCTATTATTTTAAAATTATCTAGAATATATTAAGATTTCAGCAAAAATTCTATGACACCTAATAAATATTTAAAATATTTTTTTTCCACAGTGAAGTATTTTCCATTTAACTCTAGAAAAAGGTTTATTTTATATAAGTTCCAATTTCTTAATTCAGATGCTTATTCTAATTTATGTAATTATTATGTTAATTAGAATATATTTCATCCCGGTGTATATTCTAATTTATTTAATTCTGATGTTTATTCCACTTAGTTCAATTATATTTTTCTAATTTATTTAGTTCCTATTTTATCTAATTTATAGAATTTTTGCTTTAATTTTAATTTATTTCCGATGTTTAACCATTTATTCACATTAAATAGAATTTAAATATTCGAAGAACTTCGCCTTTCGTTCGTGACGTCACAGCGTGTTTGGGTTTATTCACCTCCTTTAGCTTGTGCAACGTGCCATTGACCCTATTACCGCTCGGAAAAAGTTGTTCTCTGACTTATTTTTTGTTCACCTTTTTTAAATGCTTTCATCATAATGAATTCGCTTGAAAAGGGTATTTTTCTTAAGAAAATAAAGAACTGTTTTATGTGTTTTCTTAATGTCCATGCTAGGAAGATGCCTTAAGTAAAAGCTGAAAAGACGTCATTAAAAGTGGAAATGTGGTTCTGTGTATGGAGGTTATTGAACTTTTGTATGGTTGGGGTACATTAAATATGTTTTGCGAATTTTAATGTATAATTTAAATAAGTACAATTATAATTTAAATGCCTATTTTAGGAGCTTTTTTTTTAAATATACATGAAAGCCATTTTAATAATATATCCATAACGTTTTAAATGTTTGATTTAAATATAGAAGAATATTAAAAAATAGTTTTTAAAAAAAGAATATTTTTAGAGAAAAGTTCAAATTGTATTAAAATGGGAATTTTTTTTAATAAGTTTTTGATTAGATAAGTTTTGGAAGCTATAGTAACGTACTAATTTGTACAAAATTAAAAAAAAAAAACTTTAAAAAACTACAACCTTATAAAAAGAAATTTTATGAAATCAGATATTATAATTAACGCCATATAAATTTAAACGTTCGGGGGTTTGGGACGTTCTGAAGTTTTTAAAAGTTTTTATTGACAAGATTTAGAACATTCCAAGAGTAATAGGAAGTTTCGATTTACAAAATCTAAAACATTTTAAAGTTAAGAGAATTTTTGATATACTAAATCTAGAACATTCCAAGAGCAATTAAGAAGTTTCGATTTACAAAATTTAAAACATTTTAAAGTTAAGAGAAATTTTGATTTACTAAATCTAGAACATTCCAAAAGTAATTAGGTAGTTTCTATTTACAAAATCTAAAACATTTTAAAGTTAAGAGAAATTTTGATTTACTAAATCTAGAACATTCCAAGAGCAATTAAGAAGTTTCGATTTACAAAATCTAAAACATTTTAAAGTTAAGAGAATTTTGATTTACTAAATCTAGAACATTTTAAAGTTAAGAGAAATTTTGATTTTCAAAATCTAGAACATTCCAAGAGAAATAGGAAGTCTCGATTTACAAAAAAAATCTAGATCATGCTACAAAATATAAATCAATCAGACTCAAAAATAGGAAGTAGTTCTCTAATTCCTCTTCGAGAGAGCTTTAACCTGACGCTAGCGGGGACAAACACTTGTTTACTTTCATTTTCGAACAAAAATCATCTTCCTCTTTTCAGAGCGGTCAAACACGAGGGAAGCCATTGACCTCGATTTCGAACCCCCCCGCCCACCTCCGAACACTTCCGCGTTCGAAAAAAGAACGAAAAAAAGTTCTAGAACAATCTACTAAACATTCGAACGAACCAGTGCACAATAACGAATGTTTCCGCATTTAAATGTTCAATGATCTCTTATTTAGCGGTTAATCCGAAACGGAAAAAAAAGAACGATCACGAACAAAGAATCGATTATGTAATTAAAAGTATTCGATTGTTTTTGTTTTTTACCCTTCGGAATGCTTGGAAAGAATTAATTGTGATTTGTTGGGGGATATTAACCAGTTTTAGCTTTTTCTCTACTATTTTTCAGTGTTTATAGATTTTATTTTATTTTCTCGAATCGTTCTTGAACTCCAGTTTAATGAAAGAATCGATGTTTTGGTCACTCGGAAAAAAAAAAGATTGGAAAGGTCATTGGCCGACTGAGCTAAGTAAATCTGTCCGAATGATTTTTTTTTTAAGAAATCGATTTTTTTTTTCATGCTCGTGTCATTCAGTTTCGGTCAAGTGTTTAATCCCATCGAATTGTTTTGGAATATTTTATATTTTATATCAGTGTCTAAAGAGTTAACGAGGAATTTGTTTATGGAATGTGGAAAATTGTAGTCCTTTTGCATCAATTTTATTCTTTTAATACAAGAAAATTTAAATAACATCTAACGAGATCCATCTTTATTTTTATTGAGACTAATTTAGTTTGTTTCTTTTAATACAAGAAAATTTAAATAACATCTTACAAGATCCATCTTTATTTTTATTCAGACTAATTTAGTTTGTAAATTGTTTATTTTGAAGCGAATAATGTTTGCATGTTTATATCTAAAACTTTATCCTCACATTACAGTCAAACAATTATTTAAACAAATTCCATGAGATGTTGTCTAAGTGTGGAATTTGAGACCTTTTGAACAATTGAACTTCCATGTTGTGTGTGTTTCGTCAACTTATATCACAAACAACACACTTAGAACGATGTTTTAGGAATAAAATTGAAGCATTTTTAAGGTATGTTTACTGAAAGAAATTAATGTTATTTAATCTTTTTAAATGCTGTAGTCCCTGAAAGTCTTTGCAACTATAACAGGGTTGCCACATTTTTTTGTAAAATAAAATCAAAGTCTATTTAAGGACTTTTCAATGATATATTTCTTCCTTTTCAAGGACTGTATATTCGAACAAGCAACACCTAAATTACACGATAGTTTTTAAAAATTCATTTAGAAAACGAATACGAGCTCTCGAACTATCAAATGAACTTATATATAATGTTAAATATATGTTGAAATAGGAACTGATTCGCATTGAAAAAGTGTTTTTAATGAAGCCAAAACTAGCATTTGCAACACTTCAAGATAAATTTGTCAGCCAAAAAAATTAAGGGCTTTTCAAGGTGGATAATGTTTTTCAAGCACTTTCAAGACGGTGAAAATCAATGGTTTTGTTTTCAAGGTTTTTAAGGCCGTAGCATCTCTGTGTATATAACAAATTGGAATCGATATTATGCTTATAAGTGGTTCTATTATATTAGGTTCTAATTTTATTAAGCTAACATGGCTCTACAGCTACACTAGGGCTATTTATCATATGATGACTTCCCAGGGAGCCCCGAAGCATGTTTTAGGAACCTCCATTATAAACCAAGTAAATACAGTAATCTACAATCCAAGTTACCGATAAAAATGTAACGTTTTCTTTACCTTCTCCACTCAGTGGGTCAATGCCCTCCATCTTAGATACTATCTTGCAGCTTCTTATTGTAACAATGTATGCGTAGATGTTGGTATTACTTCTAATTTTCCAATCTTCGGTATTTTTTTTCTTTGCATCAAAAGTTGGGGCTCCTTCCGCGTTATATGACCTCGTGTTTCTGTTTTAAAAAGAAAAAAAAATCGTTTATTTTATTTTCGAATGTAGTTTTTAGATGTGATAATAATTACACTTTTTAAATTTGCTTATGATATCGTAAAAGATAAAATGAATAAAAACTAAAAACTCCCCGGTGTAACAGCCCGTTACTGGGCCAAGGCCTGCCGTGCCTATTTTTGCCTGCCTTCTCTAGCTTTTGTGACCTAGGGTTCTGGGGTGCTAGGCATATGTCCCAGTAAGGTGGCCAGTCTCACGCGGAACCCTCAGTGTTTAGTTCCCAAGCATGCTTGGTACCCATCGTTTATTTATTTTTTAAATGTAGTTTTTAGATGTGATTATAAGTACACTTTTTTAATTTGATTATGATGTCATAAAAGATAAAAAGAATAATGATCTGTAAAATGTAGTAAAATCGTACAAATGTTTTTCAGTTTTCTTTCACATAGAAAAAAAGAATAAAATCTATCCGATATTACAAAAAAATCTTTAAAAAAATCCAATTATATTCAAAGTGGAAAACTAAATGACAAACACTCTATGATAAAGGATTCAAAATACATTATAATATTAAATGATAAAAGAGATTATGATTTAATATATACATTATGATGTAGAAAGAACAAAATACATTATGATATTAAAAATTTATCCTATAATATCCTCATATATCAAGACTGTTTCTTAAATTCTCAAAACATTAACTTAAGAATACTAAATCCTGCTAAAATAAATTAAAGATTGATTCAACAACAAAATAATTATTTTTAACTACAATTATCGCTTTTATTACACGATGAAAAAAAATCCATTATTATAGTTTTTACTCTAAACCTAAATTCGCTTCATTCCATAAACAGATAAATTTTCCATTTAACCAATAAAAGAAATCATAAAAATGTATCTTAGTTATTTCATTTGAAAACTTCTTGACCAAACTCGGTTGCGTTGGGTGCCTATTCAGGTGTTGGCTCGTCACCTGACTGTGGTTCTAAAATACGACGCCCGTCGCCAATAGTCCTCGTGTAGCTCTAGTGCGACGATAATTCAAACCTAACCTAATCTTAACCAAACTTGTATTTATTTAAAAAAAAAAACTCTCAAAAATATGCACTTAATACTATTTCTCTCTCTTCACTTGGCGATGTTACACATTCTAAAAGGGCGTTGACCCCCAAACTGACCAAAATTGCACTAACCCAAAAAAACAAAAAAAACAAAAAACTCGAAATGCCCAAAAGGTCATGATGCCCAAAAACACGTGTTGGCCATTGTTACCATGACAACGATGGTTAAGAAAATATTCTAATTTTGGTTTTCGAGGCACGTTTTTTGCCTCGAAAGTTGACCTTTGGCGAAAAGGAAGATATGTTAATTTGTCACTTTCGAGTTATATGGCGGTATTGTGGTCGAGTGTTTTGATTGCGAATGCTGAAAATACGACAATTTGATTTTTTGTTGTTGATGTAATTTCTTCACAAGTGATGTGGATGTCGTTGTGTAAAGAGTTATGTGTGGTTGTTTTATTTTAAAACCAGTCACTCGTTTGGTCTCACAAAGAGCTATTTAAGGGTTTGTAAAGCAATGCTTTTTACCTTAATTATACAGTATAGTGGTGGCAATTTTTTTTGGATTGTGTCGGATTCGCATGTGCTTGAAATTTACAGCACACATGTTGATAAATGAAGTAATCTGATCAAGAAATACTTTACAAGATTTTTTATGACAACCACAAACAACTGCAACGTATAATTTCTTAATAAATTGCGTTTAGCGTTTATTTACGTAGTTTTAGCAAACCGTCGAATGTCTTAATAACTTGAAGTCTTAAACCTTAAGTCTTGTCTTAATAACTACTCTTTTCCTTGTTGTAATATTAGAAAACCTTTCACAAAAACTAATTAATCATGTCTCTAAACAGTTTTTTTAAATGATAAATGTAGCTAACCTACAAGTCTATATATCGAACTTTTTGAAATCGGCTCGAATTCTTTTTTTTAAAAAAATAATATTAATTTTTCACAAAAATTAGTCCTATAAATTTCAATATGTAGGATTAGAGACATGTAAGCCAGCTACACTTACCAAAAAAACAACGTTTGTAAAAAAATATTTAACCCTTTCAGTCCCTTCAGTCCCACTTGGCATCATTTTTCTGATCGTAATTATAACTAAAATAATGGGACTGACATCAATTGGAATTAATAAAAAATATTTTCTAATAGAAAAAAAGTTTGAAGAATCGAATGATGTGCGTTTTGATATCATAAATGGCTATAGACGATCAGAATTTAAAAAAAAAAAATGTTGATGCCAATTTGTCATTGGGGCTGAAAGGGTTAATACAACTGGGGAAATGTGGCACTTTGGTTTTTGGAGACCCGTGGTTATCCTGTCCCATTCCCCTCTTAAACACAGTCTACAAGAAACCCTAATGTCCAATACCACGGCACCGGCTGAACCTACATGCTGTGGGTTAGGTTAGGTTAGGTTAGGTTTGAATTATCGTAGCACTAGAGCAACACGAGAACTATTGGCGACGGGCGTCGTATTTTAGAACCACAGTCAAGTGACGAAGGATATTGAAGGATACGACTTTGACGGATATTTAACGTGCACTCCCTTACACGGGGTATTGTTCGTCGGAAATTTTTAGATTTGGAATTTTGCTTAGGATTTTGGAGACCCGCGGTTATCCTGTCTCATTCCCCCCCTCAAACACAGTCTACAAGAAGTCCAATACCCCGGCACCCCCATGCCGTAGAAAGAAAGTGCTCCGCGGCGGCAAGGTTGTTGCACCTCGAGTCAGCGACCCCACCGGTTCACGGTTTCCGCCTCCGCAGTTGCGGAAGATTATTACGGTAACATCCAGAACATTGGGACACTGAACTGTCGTTTCCAGATTGAACCTTTAAGTCCAGGGGTCATATAGTTGTGATCACCTTCGATTCATATTTTGGGACCTAAAGGGTTAATTTAGGGGCCTCAACTATTTCTTCTTCAAAGCATTTACTTATTTTTCATGTCATTTAAAAAAATAGAACCAAATATTTAAAAAAAAAATAACTTCCAGAACATTGGGACACTGAACTGTCGTTTCGAGATTGAACCTTTAAGTCCAGGGGTCATGTAGCTGCGATCACCTTCGATTTATATTTTGGGACCTAAAGGGTTAATTTGGGCCTTAACTTCTTTTTAATTACTCGCCTCCAAAGGTATTTATTTATTTTTAATATCATTTTAAAGAACAAATTAAATGCAAAAGAAACTTCAGAACATTGGGACACTGAACTGTCATACGGGAGAATATTGAACCTTAAGGTCCAGGGGTCATTACGTTTTGATTTCCTTAAAATTTGGCTCTAATTGTTATTTAATAACTCTTAATCAAAAATATTTCTTTTCTTTGATATTCTTCCAATTTTCAATTAAAGAATAGCATCCAAAACATTGGGACTCTAAACTGTCATTCGGTAGAAGATTGAACCTTAAGGTCATAAAGTTTTGATTACCTTCAAATTAGGTGACTAAGGTTTGAGCTTCATTTTTTTCTAATAACTCCTCTTTAAAAACATTTATTTCTTTTAAATTGTATTTTTTTTTTGTAATTAAAAAAAAATCTTTAAGAACATTGTGACACTGGACTGTCATTAGGGAGACGATTGAACCCTAAATCGTCCAGGGATCATAAAGTTTTGAACATTAACAAAAGTTTAAGACCCCTTAATGTTAAAACGTTATTAACAATAATTAATTAAATAATTAATAATTTTAATTTAGGTTAGGGTTAATTTAGATCTAAAGAGTAATTTGGGTTGAAGGTTTTTGTTTTAATTAATGTTTGTCAAAAACACTTATTTATTCTTCTTGACATTTTAAATTTAAAAAAAAATAATTCAGAATATTGAAAAAATGAACTGCCCTTTTTGGAAAAGATTGAACCCAAAGGCTATTTTGCTTCATTAACTTTCAATGAATAGGGTGACTTTTTTTTCTAAAGTGTAATTTTTGCCAGACAGTTGTAAGCAAACTTGATCGAACTTTTCAATAATTCTTCTTCTAAAACACTTATTTTTCTTGCCATTGTTTAAAAAAGCATCCAGAAATATGAAGCTCCATTGCTTCAATGTGATAACGTTGCTTTGTATGTAACTTTTTATAACATAACTTATTTTAAAAAGAAAATTTTCACAAACTCATCTATAAGGTTATGCAGCATTAACTAGTTCATTAACCTTTAAAACTATCCAGGAAATTGCATACAGTAATAATTAAATAATGGTAAAAATGATTAACCAAACCCTACTACTTCCCGAAAACTAAATAACCAAAACAACTGGTTTGTAATATTTAAAGCAATTCCAAAAAGTCTTTCTATTCCAAATCCACTAAAAGTTTACAACCTTATAAACCCTCTAAATCCAAAATCCCCTTCAAAGTATTTACTCTAAAAAACGAATTTATCTTTCGAAATCACCATTCAGCGTAATACCTTGCATAATTACACCTTCCTATGCTAAGCCTAATGCCAATGACCTAAATGCGATTAAAAGCTTGTCTAAAAGAGAGAAAGTTAAAAAAGCTTGTTTTTAAATTAATCACCTGTAGAAATGGTAATCCGGGAATCTGAGATCTTTTCTAGTTGGTGAGCCAGAAAGTAGTTATTGATATTTTTAGGTGTGGGAACAATGGTTTTAATTGTAGTTTTTAAGTTGAACAATCGTTTAGTTGTTACATTTTCGTGTGAAGTTTTTTTAACATAAGGAATGCAAACCTAAAGATTTTAGCCTTGTGTTTTCTATTTCCATTTTTTTAAACCGTTTTTAGAAAAAAGATTGTATTCTCTATTTTATTTATATTGTTTAATGCTTTTTTAGAAGATTTTTAGGATATTTTTAGTTTTTAAATAAGGCGGTAAAATCTATAATATTTCCTGTAAAATTTAAAATACTCTTTTTCAATTCGATACAAGCTATATCCATTTGTAAACTAAGTGTTTTATTATAAAATATTAGATATTTTAATAAAATATGTGTGTTTTGATATTGTTTTCGAAAATTCTAGCCAAACGCACTCGTGAATATATTTCTGATAATTTTATAAACTTAAAAAGTTCTGTGTTAAATTTACAGTAATATTTATTTTCCCATTTAAAATTTCACTTGCTGATATGCTCATTTCACTTTCATTGTTTCATCACCTTAATCTAATTTTCTTCAAAACAATTACTTTCAAAATTTGTGGTATCATATCTTACATTTTAAATTGAATCGTAACTAATGTATGCATATTAAATTTGAAAAATAGGGATGGAAACCTTCATTTATATCTCTCAAATCAGGTCATTAACATCTAGACGCAAAAAAATACCAGTATTCGAACCCGGTAGCGCATCGTCAGAATACCATACAAAACGATCGAGTATCAGCATCCGACCATAGCCGCTATCGGACAAGCCATTACGCTACTAAAACGATGCCTAACAAAGCAGAACTCCTACAACTCAACCCAACTCGGCTCCGGAACCAAGAAGATTCGAATTCGAAGTTCATTGCCACCGCCGGATTTATTATTATTATTTTTCCGAATCATTGTTCCCGCGCGTTTTTCGTTCTTTTTGTTTTATTATTTTTATTTGCATCATTCGAATCCAGCCACGTAACACACTTTCACTGACGAAGTCAACGTTCTTCGTTGACCTTGCGACGACGACGTTGTTTTCATTTTTGCATAAAATGTTGGTGGCTCTGACGTCAGTGTTGACCCGTGGTGTTGCCATCTGTTTTTTTTATATATGGCTATTTGTGTTTGTGTTGCTATTGCTTTCACTTCTTGACAAACATGGCGACCAGGTTCAAGAACCTCTTCGGAAAGAAACCTTGGCCCTTGTGGATGGAATGCCATTGTTTTGGTTTGCTTTAGATTTGATTTCGTCATGGAGGATATTGCACCGTGGGGCAAAAGTGTTGAAACCTGTCTCTCTCCTCCTGAAAGGGTTAGGCCCGTAATTATTAAACTCGAGGTGTATAATGGTTTATGTGTCAATCTGCAATGGGTTTCTCGAGGAGACTATTGTTTGAGGTATGTCCATGACCGGTTGTTCACCGTATACAATGGGGAAACTCGCCTATTGGCACACAATTTTAAGGTCTGGCATTCGTATTTTCTATTGTTCCTCACTCACTGTTTGCATCACGTTAGTGAAGCATATGATGATGAACCTTAAATTTTATTACATTATCAAAACAAAAAGTCATGCTCACCATCATAATGTTGTAAACACACCATTTTAAATTCATAGCATTGGTTTTACCATGAGTAAACTAATCGTGTCGGATTTCTTCAGTTTCTGAAAGGTCTCGCCAAACGGGCAATTGATAGTTTTGTAACCACAAATAAAAATGGTTGCTTAAAGAAGTTAAGCTCTAGCATATTTAATGGCAGTTTTTGAAACAAAGAGAAGTCATTGATCCTTGGATCGTCGGAGTTCCTTTTTGACGATTAATTTCAAAATATCAGAACCGCCGTTTCAACTATTAGTTCCTTGGGGGTATGGCTACCGAATTTCGAGCAGCTTTTAATGGGCTTCAAAGGCCTGGACTTTAGGATTTATAAGTAACTTTTATAAGTGGTTATCACTTTCATTAAAACTGGCCGATTAATTTATGCTTTCAAGGTTTTACTGGATACAAATTTAAACAGTTTCCTATGCCATTTTATTACAACTTCTTCATAACTTATGTTAGCTACAATACAGCAATCATGTCATCAACAGGCCACGCGTCTCGGAACATAATTTCCGGTTGCACCGGGACTTTCTTTTATGTACCAAAACCTTTCACCACATAATTCATATCTTAAGGTGAAAGTCTGCGTTGCTGTTGTTGTGTACCACGGTTGTTTTTCCCTTGCACAGTCGCGTGCCATGGTAAACAACAATCAACCCTTCAGAGGAGGAGGGGGGGAGGATTGACAAAACAACTCTCCCTTGGTACTGCTTGTTTACCTCTTTTCTGGTAGTACTGCTGTTTGCCACCCCTTTATTTTTACAACAGGAAGGAACGGTTACGTGGTGTCTGTGACCGCGGTAAATGACCACCCCTTGTGGAAGTTTTAGGGGGTTATTGCCGCCGCTGGAAACAGCTGGTGGGCTTGGTGGTAGATCCTTCCTCGGACCAGCTTGTGTTGGGGAAGAAGGGTTTTTTGTTCTGGCATGGGGTTAATGGTTTTGTTGACTTGTTGTTGTTGGAGGAATTGGATTGCATTTCATGCAGCATTTCACAGTTGAAACTGATTGTTTGCCTATTGCAGCCATGGTAGTCCAGTTGGCCTCTGTCTCTTAAAAAATAGATGGATCCTCTTATGTGTGTGTTGTGTCTGCCTTACTTGACGAAGGTTTACAAGCGGGTCTCTGACCAAGCACACAAACCTGAATATATATGTCTACCAACCAAGCCATGGTACTCTTTTTTTTAAATAGGTTTGAGGATATTGTTTCAATGGACAGAAATAATCAATAATGTTCCAGTGATGTCACAGATACGTCCACATCCGCAAAAAAAAACAACACCCAGCAGATAAATCGTCAATATTAAAACGGACATATTGTTTGAATGGTAGAGATTTCTTTTGAAAGTGTTTTTAACATCTACCACCAAACTTAGGATATATCTGGTTTTACTAGGGAAGAGAACTGGAGTTGCGGGCTTAAGACATCCTCTTTGAAACACTAAATATTACCTTTATGAAAAACAAAACTAGCCTTCAGGATTTTAATGACTTTTCATCGAAATTTATCCTCACAAAATACAACTTAACCAAAGGGTGATGTTATTTTTTTCACACTAGAGCTACAGGAAGGCTATTCCAACAACTTTAAAAGAACCTTCCCTAGTTTCTTAATCTAACGGAACTTCGGTATTTATTGTTCAGTATTTATTGCTACATCTTCCCTAAAAATTCCTGCTTGCCTCATTCAACCCACAACTCGACAAAAGGGGTCCTCAAAATCGTAAACACCCCAAGAAAATAAAAAAAAAGGGCCCGTGCGATGGTTATTATTATTTTCTTATGACCAGAAAGCGACGCGTGTATGTTCACTTTATTTTTCCCAAATTTCTGGGGCCATCTGCCCTTGGTGCCCGGCTAAGCGTGGAATCGAAAATATGTTTCCCCCCCCCTTCCTTTTTCTGGTCATTGTTCGAAGGGGGTAAAAAGACAGACGGACATAACGGCACGTGTGGAAAGCGAGCAGTGGTAAATTGGTGTTTTTTGAAGGGGTAAATATGAACAGGATGGGGTTTGGGTTGTTGTTTACGTGTTGTTGTGTGTCGCTGGTCACGGGGAATTTTTTTTGAGGGAGTTTAGTAGGTTTTAGGGGATTTTGTTCTCCTTTTTATTCTTTAGTGGTAATAAACTCTGGGTTCATTTTGTTTGGGTAATGAACTCAAAGACTTGGTTTGTGTTGTTTGCAGGGTATCCATATGGATCCTAGAAAAACATCGATGGATATTTCTATAGATTTTAGTGCTTTTTCCAACATTATGTGTTCAAAATTATTAAAATTAATATTTTAAAGTAATTAATATTAAAATAAAATAGATGATGTACTTAAATTTTTTTTTACCTGAACAATGTATTCAATGAACCTTTTCTCATCTCTTAATGAAAACTAAGATACAAAGTATCAATTTAAACAAAAAATGAAATATATATTCACAAAACGATTTAAATTTTGTAGAAAATAAATATATTTAAGATTTTTTTTAAAATAAAATCTCCCAAGAAGCAAAATAAAATTATTAAAAAAAATATGTAACTTAATTTAGTGAAATAGATATTAAAATTTATAATTCATTATTTTTGAGCATATACGATACTTATCGGTTAATACATATTATATTATTTTTAATTCCTTTTTAGATATAAAATATATCAACCCCATTCACCAACCAATTAAAACCCAAAAAAACACTTCCTCAAAAACCAACAAACGATATTCGTCAAAAATCCCCCCCAAACCTTCCCCCCCCCCAAATACACCTTGTCCCCCCACACAAGTTCAACGTCCCCCTGCTCTGTGGCAAAAAGAAAACGAAAGCATCTTGAGAGAGAGGGGGTGAACGAACCTGCTTCTCTGTGCCAATGCCCTCATCGGAGTTATCGTCTGCTCGGAAAAACACCCCTCACCTGGTCAAGGTCTCGTGAGGAGTCGCGAGTTTGGTTTGGTTGGAATGTGTTGATGGTTGAAGTAGGGTTGGAGGGATGTGGTTTTGGGGGATTTTGACGGAGTGAGAAATGTGTGTGTGTATCGTTCATTTTTAATAAGATTTATTATGAGTAATCAAACATGATACATACATTATTTATTAATAATCATGAAAGCCGTTTACTCATTGTGTTGTTGGCTTATTTAGAAACTGTAGTACAATTATTACTATTACGTTGAGCAAGGATGTAAAAAAGCTTAAAATTAAACAAATCTAAAAATATGTTTGTAACTGTGTGTTCCTAGAATTTGTGGTACTTTGGGTCGAGTCGCAAACACCGGAAAACGGGAAGAAAAACGATAGCTGATGAAGAAGATATTAGAAATTTTTATAGTATTGATTATTTTATTAGGTTGTATATATAGGCTTCTCAAAAACAAGATTCTAAAAAAACAATGTATTCAAATTTAAACATTTTATACGCCATATTGCCCTTTCATTTAATTTTCTTTTGCAAATTTTAAATTTTTTTGTGTCCTGTTAAGAAAGTGGAAAATGTTTTCCTTTTGTATTACGGTTAAAATGGGTTTTTTAACTACAATTGTTGTTGAACAGTGTTGTCATTAAAACAAAAATAATTATATACGTATTGCTGAATTTGTTAAAAATTTTAAAATTTGGAAACACTACCAAATAACATTTTAATTGTGGAAATCGACTTTTAAATTATTTGTTTCACCGGAATCGGACTTAAATTTTTACACATTTAATCGATGTTTATTTTTTTTTAAAAATCAAAGTTTATATATGCATAAAAACAATTACTCAGTTTTCTCAAATATAGTGCCTTTATAATAACTACCTTCCGTTTTTTATTCTTAAATAACATGTACAGAAAATATCAAAGTCCACTGAACTTCATTTTTGAAACACCCCCAACGAAAATAACTCAAATTAAAAATATTTTTTAAAAAAATAATTACCTCACTAAACTATCTAAATATATTTTTTTAATAATTAACTCTCCAAAAAAATATTATATCACATAGATATAAAAAAACATAATAAATTAAAATGCGAATTCTTTTTTCCAAGCTTAACAAAAGGCAGGTAGCTCTGTCGCCAAATCCCCTTATTCAAAGGTCAATAACTCTTTTTGGCGGTCTGTTGGTGACAGGTAATAATGGCGGTCAAAATCGACGAATCGAAGCTAAAAAGGTCTTCGAACTACTAAAAGTAAAAGTGAAAGTATTACAATGACCTTTGATTGAAAATTCCAGAGATTTTATTAATATATATAAGCCGCTTTAAAATGCGAAATTAAATATTAAAAATTTTGCGTTGTTAAACCTCAGGAATTGTATTTTTTCTGTTATACTTGGATTTTGGTTTGTCGGCTTTGATCGTAAGGTTCATTGCCCTTGCATTAAAGTGCGGGGAAAATTTAAATATGGAATTTTTGCTTTTGAATTATATATTATAACGTTTCGGCATAAAATTAAGCTATAAATGTTTGAAAATATAGAAAATGACTTCATTAATAATGTATAAGAAATTTAAGCAAATACAAGTTAAATCAACAGGTTAAAAAAATACTAAAAAAACAATAATTTAAGATGCTGATTTATGAAAATAATCAGGAAAAAGAAAATGGAAAAAAAAGTATTTTAGGCTTCAGTTTTAATTATAAAATATTATTTATATTATTATTGCCTCTAAACATGGATTTTATAAATACTTTTCAGTTAAGCAAGACATGATTTAGATGAATTTTGTTATAAAGAAGTGGAGATAATATTTTCTAGAACTGGCTTTACAATTAATGTTATTCCTTATGCAGTAGTTTAATTAAGAAAAGAATATATACTAGTCTGTAATAGGGTTGTTCCACGGAGGATCTGGCAACACTTCGCGGTCTTGTTTTCATTTTTCTCGAATTACTTTTGTTTTTGTTCGTAATTTTGTTGGTAGACATATATTCAGGTTAGTGTGCTTGGTCAGCACGCAAACCTGAATATATCTCTACCAGCCAACTAAATAAAAAAATTAAGAAACATGAAAACAAGACCGCGGAGCTGTTGCCAGATCCTCCGTGCAACAACCCCACTATGTACATTCATCTTTCACAACTTTCATATTTCCTTTTTATAAAAATCTTAGAATTTATATTTGTACGTAAACTTTTAGATTTAGGATTTTTTTTTTGCAAACGATTTTTTTTACCTAAACATAACTTCAAAACGGAACTACTTTTATATAGAAGACACACACACGCAAAATCTTTTCATAAAAACCCAGTCGTATCTTTAATGAAGCAAAAACCACAGGCGGCAGTTATTCATTTTCTCCTAAAGCTAGTAATCTTCCAGAAAAAAGTTTTTTTTTTAGAACTTTTTTCAGGAATAT
Source organism: Hylyphantes graminicola (assembly GCA_023701765.1). Taxonomy (NCBI): domain Eukaryota; kingdom Metazoa; phylum Arthropoda; class Arachnida; order Araneae; family Linyphiidae; genus Hylyphantes; species Hylyphantes graminicola. The sequence goes on along the minus strand of CM043121.1, from coordinate 61,457,836 downwards.
TGAATCAAAAAGATTCCTCCCACCATTCTTCTTTGAAAATGTACAAAACGCAGACGATTTTGGTGCAGGTGAGAAGTAAAGTGAAAGGAAGAGGCGCATCTGAGGAGAGGGAGGAATGACCACCCAAGGTCATTTCCCTTTAGCTGGTGGCAACAACCCCTCGCGACTCCTGCTCCACAACTAAACCCAACTCGGCCCTCTTGATGGTAGATTGGGCAATAAGGAACTCAAAAATGTAATAATAAAATTGATATTTAAAAAATTGATATTTATTTATTGAATTTATTTGGGTTTGGTTTGATTTGAATTATCGTCGCACTAGAGCTACACGAGGGCTATTGGCGACGGGCGTCGTATTTTAGAACCACAGTCAAGTGACGAGCCGGCACCTGAATAGACACCCAACGCAACCGTTAAGGGCGACATCGTAAGCAGCGTTAGGACTTTGAAGGATGTTTAACGTGCACTCCCTTACACTGGGTATTATTCGTCGGACATTTTTGGCACACGGGCCGTCTATAGGTCGGCAGTTATTTTGGCGATGCCCGGACCCGAACGTGGGACCTTTCGCATGTTACTCTAGTACCTAACCGACTGGGCTCCCCAGACCCTTTTATTTATGTAAGAGTCCTTTTTCTAAAACGCAATAGGCATTTGTAATAGCATTCAGGTTCCATTCAAAATGTAAAGATATTTATCAAATTATATCTATTTAAGAAATAAAATTATTTAAATAAGTTATAGTAATGTTTTCATTGATTGCGCCAATAATAGATGCTATTTTAAATAACTTAAATAATTTTTTAATGATATTCATTATCATTTACTCGCCTTAAAACTTGATTAATATACTTGATATATCTAGAATTTTTAAATTCTGGCAATAATATAGAAAAAATTAATTTTAATATAAATATTGTCCTTTTATAAAAGTACCTAACATATAATCCCTAAACTTTGAAAAATGTAACACACAAAGTACTTGCAATAAATTGACGATTTTACATAATAATTGACCCAAATAATATTTGTTTAAATTATAACTTATAATATAATTTCATAATTTACCCACATTTTTTTAAATTAAAAAAATATGCGCTTTATTAAATTTTACTAATTTTTGTCGCAATAAAGTTTTTTACAATCCCAATTAAATTTTGAGTAGTTTTGCTATAAGTCGAAAAGTTACTTAAGATTTTAATTCAAATTTTCATCGACATTTTTAAACAACATTCTAAACGTATGGAAACATTTTTATTTGTTGGAAAAAGTTTTCATTGTGCTTTTAAACAAATTTAAAAAACAATAATCAAAATTGTACTCTTTCGCTCAAAATTTATAGTGAAATTACTGCGTAAATCTGTACCTTAAATAATTGTTATTTTCAATTTAAGTTAGAAAAACAATTTATTCCTCCTCGTATTCTTTTAAAACTTTAAAATGAGAAAATAAATCAATCGATCCAATTGAATTCCATCACTGCATTTCTAAACAAATGTACTAACATTAGTAGTTAAAACAATCGAAACAATTAAATTCCATCACTGCATTTCTAAACAAATGTTCTAACATAAATAGTTAAAACAATCGAAACAATTAAATTCCATCACTGCATCTCTAAACAAACGTACAAAAATAGTTAAAACAATTAAATTTCTTCATAATTAAAACAATTAAAATTCCCAATCAAATGTCCTTATTACATTCCAAAACTAATCACAACAACTAATTCCAACACAACTCCCACCAAAAACCCCTTACAGTCATTTTCCCCCCAATACACACACACTGGGTTCAATAACACTTCCTCGCCAAAAGCCGCATATTTGGCGAGCGATCTTCGGGTTCGATGTACCGCGCCTCAATTCAAGGTCACTAGAGTTAGAGGGAAAGTAGGCTGAACTCGGGACTCGTACTAGGGCATTGCACTTGGATTAGGGGGGTCATGAAGCGACCTCGAACTATGTCCCCCCCCTCCCCCCTAGTGGAAATGCCGATTAGAGATGTTTTGTAATTGTAGATTGGGTTGGCGAGTTTTAATTGTTAAGGTAGTGTTAATGAAGTGTGATTTGATTTGTGTGATTTGTACACATTGTATCCATAGTGTTTTCTTGGTAATATGATAAGTAATATAATTTTCTATTCAAATAAGAGATTGGCTTTAAAAATGTACTCTTGGCTATTAATTTGCTTTTATTAATTAATCCAAATAGAAGATTGGCATTAATTTGCTTTTATTAATTAATCCAAATAGAAGATTGGCATTAATTTGCTTTTATTAATTAATCCAAATAGAAGATTGGCATTAAAACTATTTTTAGTTATAAAAGGACATACTAAAAAATTGAGAAAAGTAAAATGGTAATTTAAATGAACTACTGTTCACCGAATTAATTGGTCATCGCATTGTTGCGAATTCATTGTAACAATTTTAACTATTGAGGACGGGCTTACAACAATGCATTAATTGCAATGTTGTGAAGACTACAAATGAAACCATGCATTCGAATTTATACATTTATTTACTCGAAATAATATTGAAATAACTGGAGAGTTTTTCATAAAATTATGGAGTTTCATATGCTGGAGAGATTTTATTGACATATCTTAAACTAAATTGCATTCTTTTCTCCATTATTTTATTTCCTTATAAACAAACAAAGAAATCAAATACTTTGGATCGATCATTTAAATGCACTTTACTTCTTTGTTTAGTACTTAGTTTGAAAGTGTCCACCTTTAGTTTTATGTTACTACTCTATTTATCTGAGGGGATTTCCAAAGATAGTTCAAATCGAACTTTTATTTAAAAAAAAAAATCGACGAGTTAATTGATGTAATTAACAATGATACGCTTGATAAAACTCCTTAACTTTGAAACTTTACCGATTACAAATTAAACTTAAGTTAAAATGATCGTTAAACAATTAAAAACAAATCGATAAAAACACACTATATCAAAATCAATAATACTTCCAAGTGAACTAAAAAGTTCAGGGACCTTATGGTATAGAGAGGGTTAAATTTGTTATTAAGTTTGAAACACTTACAATCCACAAATTGCCAAATTATAATAAAGTTAAATTGCCATTTAAGCTATTAAAATTGAACTTTAAACAAGTACAATTGACCGTGAAAACGATCAAAGCAAATGGGAAAAAACATAGTATAACAACACCAAAAATTCTTCCAAATATATCTACCAATAAGTTCAGTGACCTAATGGTACAAGTAGGGTTAAGTTTGTTTTAAACTTTTAAAGTCATTTTATAAAAAAAGTTTTCTTCTTAAGTTCGATACTTTTAAGATCAACAAATTGGAAAAAAATTAACCAAAAGTTAAATTGTTTGTTAAACAATTAAAACAAATAAAAAAAGTTTATGAACACCAAAAATACTTCCAAATGTAACCAAAAGTTCAGTGACCTGATGGTACAGGGAGGGTTACGTTCGTTTTTAAGTTCTAAAGAAGAAAAACTTATGAAAAATAACTTTTAAGGTAATACTTTATAATCAACAAATTGGTCAAATTGAGCTAAAGTCAAACAATTAAAACAAATCGAAAAAAAAACCCACAGTATATCAACACCAAAAAATACTTCCAAATATAACCAAAAAGTTCAGTGACCTAATGGTACATGGGGGAAAGGGGGGTCCCCAGTCTCGAAAATTCTCTCTAGGTTAAAAATTCCCCAAACGGAAGCTCGCTTCGAATGGAAGAAAAACTTCCAGAGTTTAGTGACCGCGTTTGGCAACTGTCAGGGTCAAGAACATTCGGAAAAAAAAATGGCTGACAAATATATTGACGAAACATTCGAAGAAAGCCATTGTTGTCATTCTCTGTCTTGGAAATAATAATTGTAATTGCTTCGCACTTTTCATTGAGATCGGTTTTTGAGATTAATTTAATAATGGAGGTATAGTTTTATTGTTCGGAAGAAATAAAAGAATGGGTTATTTAACCCTTTCGGTCCCATTGACGCCATTCGGCATCATCATGTTTTTGATCATAATTTAAAAAAAAAATAGTAAGGCTGACATCTAATTGGGATTAATAAAAAATAATTTCAAAAAGAAAAAGGTTTGAAGAATCGAATGATGTGTTTTTTGATATCATAAATGACTATAGACGATCAGAAAAAAAATATTCTAAAATGATGATGCCAAATTGTCATTGAGACTGAAAGAGTTAATATTTTTTTGAAGTCCATTTTTAAAAGTTTCGTTTTTGCCAACTATCGTTTGCTTTCTCTTTTTTTTTTTTTTGAGTTACTGCTTTGTAATTCGAGGGCAATTGTTGTGTAATTGTATTTATGTGCGGATTTTTTTTTAAATATTTCTTTTTAGTTTTAAATGTTTTATTACTTCCAGGGCATTAGCCTCTCACAATAGCTTTTTTATAGGAGTACTAACATTGTATGCTTCAAACTTTAGTTGGATATAGTTAGATATATTTTGCATAATATTCAGCATTAATTTCTTTAATTAATTTACAAATATTAAAAGAACTTATCTATTTCCCATAAAGTACTTTTTCGTTCTGCTATTCTACTTAAATGAAAAAAAAGTTTGCAAAAACACTATTTTTATAATAACGTTTAAAACTTTTCAATCTAAAACAACATCAAAAATTCGATAAACAAACGATTTCTTATTTAAAAATCAAATTTCTTTAATTTCTCTTTCAAATAGGTGGAACAATACTCCAATAATAGAAACACCAAAGAAAATATCAAGAACTTGAAAACAAAACGAATAAGTACCTCAAAATCAGGTCAAACGCGCCATTTAAGAATATTCATCCCATTATTTTTGTTTATTTCCCTGTCAAAGTTGGCATCACCACTTTCACTGGCCCCGTTTCGGCCCGTGTCTTGTTGTTCCTGGTCAAAAACGTGTACACGTGTTACATTTCCAAAGCGGGAAAAAAACTATTAATTTACTTCCTTTGTAATATAAGCTTTCTTTTCTATGTTTATAAGGTGTAATTTTGATATTATTGGGCGGGATTTTGGGGGGAATATATGATGCGATTAATTTTTCTGGAATCTATTTTTCCCTGTATATTTGTTTTATGGCTAAAACTTTGTTTTGCCTCTCTGTGTTTTCTTTAAGTTGCATGGAATTTCAAAACGTATTGAATTTTAAAAGTAGATATTCATTTGTATGAAAGTGTGATGAAGGTTTTGTAGAAACCTGTGACTTATCTATGCATTCGATTTTAATTTTTGTAAGTAATTTAATGTTAAATTTTAGTGGAATAGTTTTTTTGGAATTAAGATTTTAGTCCCTCAATATTTCAATAGTGAAATTTTTTAATAAATTACTTGTAACTTTTTCACAAAAAACTAACACATATTTTAAAAAGTTTGAAATTGCAAATTAAACCTTCAAAATAATTAATACAGTATTCCGAAGAAAGAAATAAAATCACGTAATAAAGTACTGAAAACTAACCTCGGTGTCAATGACCTTTCGCAAATACTTTAACCAGACACAACCACACACAAAAAAACCCTACCAATTTAATCATGAACTTCTTAGCAAAACACAAACAAATATCTCAAATACAAATCAACCAATTTGTTTAAAAACTAATAATTAAAAACAAAAACCCAAACTAGGAAGTAACAAAGAAACAACACGTGAACAATAATAACAAAGCCATTTCGAAATAATAAAAAAAAGTTCTCAAATTCAATCAGCTGTTGTACCTGAAAAGCCAGGCATGGAAGGTAGCTAACCCTTTTTCCAGAGTTGAACGAACTCCGAGTTGAAGTCAGTGAAAGTGTATCAATGACCTAGTCAACCGATCAGGAGTATCGGATACGCCAAAACGCGCCAAATTGATTAATTTTGCAGCATTTTGGGTTGATAAGAATGAATTAATTTGGGTAGTTATGATTGTGAAAGAAAATTTGATGATTTTCTATTGTGTAGTAAGAATTGATAAATGTTACTATTCTTATTTAGCTTTGACAACGCTGATATTCTATTTAGAATTGTAGCAAGATCAATGTATGTAACTTAAAAATAAATAATTTATGAAATATGTAACAAAAATAAATAACTTATGAAATATATAACTTAAAAAAATGACTTATGAAATAAGTAACGTTTAACCATAAAAAAAAGCTTATGAAATGTTCGAAATGGAATGAAGAATTCTTTTTGCAGATGCACACTAATGAAACCTAATATACTTTTTAGAGGATCCTTTCAAAGAGGCTTTAATTTTTAATTAAATCCTGAAAATAAGGAATAGTTTTTGCTTACTTAAATAATAAGTCTTTTTAATGTCACTGTATCATGGAATAACTCGATTCAATGCCACTTCCAGGTTTGCTATAATTTTAAATTAAACTAATAAATAAAATTTCAAATTTTATTAAATAAATTTAAGAAAATAATATTCAGAATTTTATATAAATTATTATAAATAACATTCAAAATTACATTCGCTTATAAGGCCTCTAAAAATCCCCCAAACAATTTACACTAAATTTAATTAAACGAAAAAATAACCATTGAATAATTTTTTGAAAAAATGACTCAACACTGAAAAATCAAACAATTAACTTAAAAAGAATTTTATTTAAAAAAAACCCCAAATTCAAAATTACCAAAAAACTTTTAATTTCCTTTTCAAATATTAACGAACTCAATAATAACCCTGCTATGTAGTTTACCTTACAATGCTTGGTGGTAGTACAGAGAAGAAAACTTTACGTGGGCAAAGTTTTCTGCGCGCAGGGCGATGAACTGTGAGAATTGGGAAAAAATAAGTTTTTCTCACAGGAAATTAGTATTTCGAAGGAAACGTTCACCTTTTCTTGCACGAAAATCGGATTTTCTGAAAATTCATTATTCGATGTTATAATGTGGTGAAGTATTGTTTGGTAGAAGTTAATTTTTGAATATTGTTCATAATATAAGAAACAAAATTCGGTATAAAAGTTATTATATAATTATTTGGCATGGTTGCTTTAAATAAAAAAAAACCTTCTTTGAGTAAAAAAATAGTGCGATTGAATACATTTCTGACATTTTTATTTAGAGATTTATTAAACCTTTTCTTGCACGAAAATCGGATTTTCTAAAAATTCATTATTCGATGTTATAATGTGGTGAAGTATATTTTGGTAGGAGTTAATTTTAGAATATTGTTCATAACATACGAGACAAAATTCGGTATAAAATTATTATATAATTTTTTGGCATGTCTGTAAAAAAAACTTAATTAAATAAAAAAAATAGTGCGATTGAATAAATTTGGGGCATTTTTATTTAGAGCTTTGTTAAATTATTATTTAATGATTTTACGCTTTTTTTATGTGTGGAATTAAAGTTTAATTTCGTGTTAAACCAAATTTTTCTTTATTGCCTAGCAAAATAATGACAGAAAACTAAGCAATTTCTTGACATTAAAATATTTTTATTATAACTCTGCACAAATAGCGGATATCTTAATGTGAAATGGATTGCGTAAATTACTACTAACTAATTATTTTAGTTCATATTTCGTTCAACGACTTTATTTATTCAGATATACTGTTGTTTTCATATAATGATCAATTAATAATAAGTTGTCGTACCTAGAGTTCCAGGTAAAATCATTTTTGTAAAGAGTAGGTTACGTGGTTCAACGGTCGAAAAAATAAGCTAAAATGTATGTAAAATAATTGTTCTGCTCCCAATTTCTAATTTTGTTTTCCTTAAACTTTTTTTTTATTCCTAAAACTTCGTGATGACTTTTACACAAATATCGAAAGGTTTCAAAAGATAAAGTTTTCAATCGAACGTTTTTCTCATTTAAAACAATTTGTTACGGAAACTTCGATTAAAAATGTGTCAACTTGATAAACAAGTACGATACCATCTTAATTTTCACAAAAAAAAATTGAATTTCACTTTTCCGTTATTTTCTAAAAAAAACTTTTGATCCATGAAAACTTCCTATTGAGAATAGTTATCTAACCCGTGCTTAGACTAAATATTTTTTTTCCTGTCACTTTCACTTTCAGACGATATTTAGGTTACGAGGAAGAGATTTTTATTTATTAAAACCAGGAAGAAAACTTTTTTCCAAACTGTGTGTTAAAATAATGGCACGTTCTTGTCCCCTTTTTCAGACGATATCTGGGTCAGAAGAAATCGAGAACGTATGAAATAAAAAAAAAAAAACAGAATACGAGAAATATAATACTACTATGGCTTTTGTTTAACACATATTTCTCCAACGATGTAGTAATTTTTTTTTGTATAACAATGAAGAATTATAAACGTTTATTATCTTTGAACTTTGAGGGGTTTTGGTATCTGGGATAATAGGCGCCATTTTTAAAGGTTTTGGAACAAATACAGTTCTAAAGGATAATTCATAAATAACAAATTAATGTGTAAAATTAATGGCTATTATTTTAATAGTTTTACATTTAACATTTATTAAGGATTTTGATTGACCTTTTGAAGCAGCTTTTTAAGAATTACGTTTTAAAATTGATTAGAAATATAAAGGATATTTGGAAGTTCGAAGATGAATTAAACTTTTAGACATTTAAGCAAATATTTCATTTTATTGAACCTTAATATAATATTTTGTATAATAAATATACTTATACAAACTAGCTAATAGAATTTTTTTAAAACTATTTTTCAAACAATATTTACAATTTTTAAAAAAAAATAATTATTCTTTTAACCATCAAAAAAATATCAAACAACGCCATATCCTACGGATTTATTTAACGAAATATTTTCAAAAACAAAAAAATTAAACAATTTCAAATTACATTTTGAAAATATTACAAAATCACATAAAAATTAATAATCGTTTCTCTTGTATTTAATCGAGCTGCCAATACCAACATCTCAGAAGAGTCAATAACCCAAAACACCAGCCGAAAGATATCCAAAATACATCAGTGAACAACATATCTCTTTCTCAGTGGGTCCCAAGACCAATAACCTATACCATGTTACGAAATACCCGCCCGTGCAGCAAAGCCCACTATACAGTTGAGCCCCATAAGGGCAATGGCCTGACTAGCACTTGACAAAATGCGAGGGCGAGCTCCCATATTAGGGAGTGAATCGCTTTGTTTGGCGATTTTCAAATAATTTCAATAATTTTTTTGTTTTGTCGGATATGGGAGATACGTATTGGGGTCTTTGACCCAATAAGAATTGAAATTAAAATACGCTGTTTTAGTTTAAATGTTGATAATTTAAGGATTTTTTTTGTTGCGTTGTATATTAAATATATGTATAATTTTGTGTTAGAAAATATTTAATTTTTCTCAAATAATTATTTGTTCTGATGATATGGGAGAAACATATTGGGGTCTTTGACCTAATAAAAATTGAAATTAAAAATTCGTTTTTTTTTTGTTTAAGTGTCGACTCATTTTGGGTATTTTTGTTGGATTGTAAATTAATTTTTTTCTGGAAAAATTTTGTAGTAGAAAATATATAATTTTCTTCAAATATTTCTTTGTTCTGATGATATTGAGGTCTTTGACCTAATAAGAATTAAACTTGTGATGATGTAACATTTTCGTTCTAGTGTAAAATTTCGACCAATTTGAAGTATCTCGACTGCATATTTTTCTTTAAAAAAATTAAGTTAGAAAGTGTCGTTTTTTGCTCTCAACCATTTCTTTGTCGATTGGGTAGAAACGTGGATAAGGGGTCTATGACCTTAAAAGAGTTGAACTTATATTGATTAAACTTACGTGTTTTATATCTCATTATGTTAAAATAATTTGTTTGCATTGTAAACATTTATATTTCTTTCATTATATTTTTCTTTTTCCGATATTTCTTCAACGCTATGGGAGAAACATAGATGGGGGCTATGACCTATTAAGAATTGATCTTTTATTGATGTGAAATATTCAATTGTTTTAATTAAAAGCAATTAATTACTTATTTAAACCACTACTTTTTTTTTGAATTATGTGAATTAGAAAATCCCAGTTTTTGTAACATTTTCTATCGTTTTTGGATTAATATGAATTGAAGGTCTATGACCCATTAAGAATTGAGCTTTCATTCGTACAAAACATTTTATAGTTTCATTTAAAAGTATTTTGAATGCGTTATAAACAACTATTTGTTTCTTTTCAAATGTGTTAAATACAAAATATACCATTCTTTTTCCCAGGCGTTTCTTCAATGCTATTAGTGAAACGTGGATATGGGGTCTATGACCTAATAAGGGTTGAATTTCTATTGATGCAAAATATTTAATTGTATTTATTTAAAGTAATTCACTGTGTTATATCTATCGACGATAATTCTTTAAAAAAATCGGTAATAGGGACAATTAGATGCAATAAAATTAAAATTAAATTAGTTTTATTGAATATTTTATATTCTTTGGCGTCTATGACCTAATAAACTTTTTTATTCTTTCCACACAATATATCTAATATACTATATATCTTACAGATAGTATAGAAGTTACTTAAAAAGTAATTTTTCTAAACATAATTGCTTGTGACATTATGTATTAACCAAAAGTATGTTAATAAATTCTAAAGCTTTATTATTATTTTTCTAGGGTTCATGTACAATTAGAAAGTAATCCCTTATTCATAAAATATGCATTTAAATGTGTACTTATGTAATATGAATGTTTTTTTATAAATAACGTCTTTAAATTTTAAGTATTGTCATAAATTATTTGTTTGAAAAGTAATTAATAACATTATGCGTTAAAAAAATTAACTAAATATTTTTGTGATAAATTTAAAAGTTTCATTTCATAATTTTGTGTGCCCATGCTCTAATAAAAGGCACAGATAATTAATTTAAATTTTGTAAAATTATCGAATTATTTCTTGGACTTATATCCATTGGTAGAATAAAATCTCAAAGTAACACAGTAACTGCCACGAGTTTTTTTATGAAATTTTTTTCTTAAAACTAAATTCTTTAATTAAATTATTTTAAGATAACAAACAAAATTCAAGATCTCGTTTTTAACCTCGAAAAAATACATCATCAAAGTGTAACAACCTCGCCTCAAAGAACAATCATCAACAAAACTCTCTATACTCTCGAACCCCCACGTGACGCGCAGCCTCGTGCCCAGGCCGTTGACACCACCGAAAAAGAACGAACTTCGCCCTGACGATATTTTTTTCGTCTCTAAAAAGGGGGGTAAAATTGTCGTTTGGTGCTTATTTTTTTTTATTCTGAAGCCTGCTTTTTCCTGTAGCATATAGTCGAGGATGCTGATGTGAACTTGAAAAATAGTTTTTTTTAGGGGGGAGAGGAGATGTTTTTTTTCGGGGTCAAGGTTGTGGTAGAATCTTTCTCGACTGTGTCAAAGGGGTAGGGTCGTTCAACTCCCGGTTCTCACAGGCGTTCGATTCATCTTCGATGTGATTTCGATGTAAATGCGAGTTATTAGTATTTAATTATTTGTGGTTTTATTAAATTTTCAGATTTTGATAAATGTTAGGTCATGTATAATTTAAAGGTTTTTTTAGTAGTTTTTTTTTTCAAAGATATTTTTGGGAAAAAAAAAAACGCTCGACAATTCAATAGGTCAAAGACCCCGTCATACAGATATTGCAAATTGAATATTTGAGACTTTATTATAATATCATAAAATAATCTTGTTATCATAAAATAATCTTGTGTAATACATTTATAGTTAAGGGTATATTTTCTATAATATTTTTTAATCATCCACAAGTGAATTAAAATGAAATAATTGGTCCTATTAAAGTAAAGACAGAAAAGTTTATATTCTTTTTCATATCGTCAGAAGTTTTGAGTCAGAGTAACAAATGTAATAGAAAATACTCAATATAATGTTAGTAAACATATAACAAAATCAACACAATATTATAAACATTTTTTCACGTCAATTATTATCTTATTTGCTTTTAAGTACTATGCACAACAAACTGATTAACGCAAACATCGATCTATCTCTAAACACGATTTTTCATTAAGATAAATAAAACACGTAAAGTCTGGAATATTAACTCTAAGTCTGAGAAATAAATAATTGATTCGTACACAAACATCTTGACATTAAACAATCTTTGACACACGTGAATAAGAATTGAAAAACGAATCGACCTTAAAAAAACAAATTCAGAAAATAATTGTGTATTTTCCTTATCATCAAAGTAACAATTTGTAACAGAAAATGCTTACCAATTTCAACTTAATTTGTGAATAAGTAAAAAATACAAGCTTTGAAATATAATAATGGATTCACCTACAGACATCGATCATTTAAACACCCACTCATTAACCCCCTATTAAAAATTTAAATAAATAATCGATCTCGTTAAAACAAAGGCAGAAAAGAATCGATTCTCTTCCATATCGTCGGATGCTTGAGTCAAAGTATAACAAACGTAAGAGAAAATGCTTTGTTAATTTCAACCTTATCTGTGAACACAAACGAATTTTTTTATCGATATTTCTATAACTAAATCTTAACAAATAAAATAACCGATTCTTATTACAAACATCGAACATTGAACACCCACTCATTGACAAATAAAAGAATCGAATAAATAATCGATCATTTTGAGTCTAGGATTGAAAATTAAAATAACAAATAAACAAAAAGATTCGAATAATTAATCGATCTTATATTAATACAAAGGCATTTGAGAATCGATTCTCTTCCATATCGTCGGAAGTTTGAGTCAAAGACCCTGTTGTCAAGTTCATTGACTCCGTTCTTTTCGGCGAATACTGCTCGTTGCTTGCCAGAAAAACTGTGTCGTATTCTTCTGATCGATTCTTACATTAGAGTTTTACGACTCTTTTTTTTTTCTGATCCTCTGACCGTTACTTATGTATTTTACAGCAATGAAACAAAGATTTTTCCGACAGTAATGAATAATTTTGGTGGATTTATTAAATGACGTGATATAAGACTATAAAAGTTCTTTGTTAAAAAAAAAGGGTCGATTTAGACTTCTTTAAAGGTTGTTCTATTAGACAAAGAATCTTTATTGTTGTGTAATGGGAATTGAAATTAACAAGTCGTCTTAATCAATTTGCATTTAATGTTACTATTACCTTTTTTAAAATTTCTCTCAGAAACTCAATCTTTTTTGACAAAATTTCAATGAATGAGGAAAATATTATTTTATGTCAACATACCTAATTATAGAATAATTTTTCCCATTATTATAAAATTTTAATGAAAATTCTTGGCATATGTGAATTATCTACAAAGGATATCTATTTGCAGTACGTTGTTGATCTAATCAAATTAATTTTTTCTTCATAACTTCCCAAACTTGTCCAAAAGTGTAGTTACCTAGTTCCAGTACTTACCCCATGATTAAATTTTTTTTTACAAAAATAAAGTTTAAAACGCATTATGTTTTTAGATATCATACCCCTTTCTAGTAGTAATCCACATTACAATCCCCACCACACCATAAACACCATTAAACCCCTTAAACGCCTTTTAATAAATGCCACCATAATTAACAGTATGTAATTAACCCTCATGCACCCTCAGTAACCCTCATGCTATAAATAACACCAGGCATACACAACGCCAAAGCATAAATGTAGAGTTTAGTAGAAGAAAGTGCTAAGTGACATTTTTGAAAATATTGAAATTTCTGTGTTTAATGAACATATTATCCCATCCTTTAACGATCTAGCAAGATTCACTTTTTTCATAAACTTAAAGTTAAATATGTTTATGCCAATTGCAAGAACGTTATAAAGAATTTAAGGTAGGCGAATACCCAAAATTTCCCAAAATTCTAAAATTTTTACTATTACTTTAATCTTTTTCCAAATTTGGCATAGTTATTTCAACTATAATGAATAATACTATTTAGGCTTTTGATTTTATTTAAATGTAATTTATTTATTTTAAACGGTGTTTTTCTACTAAAAAAAGAGGTTTACGCCAACAAGTCTACCACATTGAATTTTCATCCTATGAACATGTATTATGTGTTAAATTCTTCGTTTTGAACTGATACATGCAATGACCCTCTAGAGTTACATACAAATTACAAGAAAAAAAGTTATTTTGAAAAATGTTATAAATTGACCACAAAAAAAGGATTTTTTTCAATTAACTTACATTTGGACATTTTTTAAAAAAGAACTTGTATACTTACACCAGATGTTAGAGGTTCATGGCACAGATATATATCGAAATAGTATCTGTGAAAAATTTCAGGTAAATTAATGTACAACTTTTTATGCTAGAAGTGTTGGCGTAAACCCCTTTTTTTAGTTGAAAACACCGTTAAAAATAAATCAATTATACTTAAATAAAAAAAATTGCCCAAAAAGCATTGTTCATTAAATTTGAAATCACTATGCCAAATTTGGAAAAAATTAAAGTAATAGTAAAAATTTTAAAATTTTGGGTATTCGCCTACCTTAGGTTCAAACTAAAAACTTTATAGCTCATTTTCTCGTTTTCACCTTTTTGTCACTTACCACGTTCTTCCACCAAGCTCTTCAAACAAAACTAAAAAATATCGCAAACTAAGGCACGTTTGGTAGTGCATCAACCCAAAACCCTAGCAGAAGGTCAATTACAACTCATCTCCACTCTGCGACGATTAAAGGGTTGAATGGCACACTGAAAAACAGTTTTTTTTTTTCAGTAGAGTAGGGAAAGAAAAAAGTCTCTTTTTTGGGCTCTTGGCCAATATTTCTTCTAGTTTGGGACAGGATTCACAAAGGAAAGGGTGAAGTGTGTTTTTGAAGTGTTTTTAAGAGGTTTTTTTATTCAGTGGCGAATGTTTTTTAAAGTTATTATCCTCGCAATTTCATCTTTGCCCCAGTCCAATAATCTAATGATACAGAAGAAAACTCGTTAAAGTATATGGTTTGCTTTCCCAACAATACACAAAACTTTAAAAAGTTTGTGGAATTTTCAAATATTGGTAATCCTTTTCACACAATTTTTTCACAAATATAGTTTAAAAATTATATTTTTTAGCAAGGGAGGAAATTTAAATTTAAAGATTACGTCTTGAAGAAAAAAATCATTTTCCTTCAGTGTGCAAATGAAAAAGGGCCAGAGTTCGATATTATAGTAAAGAACGTTTGCCCTTTTTTGAGATTATTAAGGATTTTTAATCGAGACCAATTTAGTGTGTTTATGTTTTTGACAGATTTCCGTAAGGTTTAGTTATTTCCCTTTGGAAGTGTGATTTTTTTGTATAAAACTGTGCGTAATTTTGTTTGAATAATAAGTATTCCATTATTTATCCATTAAAGTACGTTGAAATGAAATTAGCAAACATACAAGGTATGTACACGTACTCTATTAGTTTAAATACATTTTGTAGCAACAACAATCAAAGTTATTTATTATGTTTTCAAACTATGTACACTTATTTTCCTTTATATATGCCTTCTCTAAGTAAGAGTAATTGTTATGTATAAAAACTTATTTATATCGTATTTATACAAATGTTCAATGCCAAGTTCAAATGCTTTCGATTACAACTTTTTATTTTCCAATGCCCATAAATGTTATTTAAATCCAATTCAAAAGAAACATTTACCAATAATATAACCCAACTTCTCACTACGCAGCACACATTTCAACATTTGCAACAACCGAACAATAATGCATTTACTATGCATCATGGAACAATAAAAAAACTAAATTGGACGAATTGTAGTTCCATTATATCACCGCCATTTAAGCCAGAGACCGTGTGTAAACAAGATTTAGAACCCTGCCCAGTTAACTGCAACCGAAAGGGTTACTGGCGAACGTAGAACTTTCTTCCTGACGCAATGGCTGTTGCCAAACCTCAAAAAGAAATAAGGGTCAACAGGAGACATTGCCACCCAGAATGAACAAATCTAGCTCGGAGAAATGTCGTTTGCCAAAAGTAATTTAGGGTCTGTTTCCACCGATGCAATTAGAGATTTTTTTTGAGGACCCAAGTTATGTACACTCCGGGCCACCCTAACTTGGGTAAGAACAAAGAGTAAAAAGGCAGAGAGAAAAGCGCGGTTGGTCCGTTTGTTTGAAACTCCTGTAAGGTAATATTTACATGCAAAAAATATTGTTCTGGTTGGTTGGTAGAAATATATATTCAGGTTTGCGTGCTGATCAAGCACACTAACCTGAATATATGTCAACCAACCAAACCAAAACAAAAGTAATTCGAGAAAAATGAAAACAAGACCGCGGAGCTGTTGCCAGATCCCTCGTGAAACAAGCCTTTTAGAGAGAGGTATATTTTATTTACAAAACACGTAATCAAAAAAATCCATTCTATTTCTGGAGGACAACTTAAAACACTTTCACTACAGTGAAACTCATATTAAGTTTGCAGTATTAAAATGTTCTACGCGGAGGAAACACGCGTAAACAAACGGAGGAATTTTGCCTCTCTGATTGGTCGCTCCTACGCGATACGGTCACTCTGATATTCGTGCGCCCTGTTACGTCAAAATCGAAGGAAAAAATAATTAATATTTAATTCTAACTGATGCAAAAACTAATAAAAATAGTAAAAATGTGTCTTGAAATAATAAAGTGATTTATTGAATGTGAAAAACCTTTTTTTATTCGATTCTCGCTCTCGGAAATAAGAACTATTTATCCTTTTTCTCGTAGAGTATTTCTATACTGCAAACTTAATATGAGTTTTACTTTAGTGAGAGGTATCTTTCATTTGCAAACCACGTATTCAAAGAGTAAAAACCATTCTATTTCTGGAGGACAACTTAAAACGCTTTCACTGGGTATTTAGATACAACAACAAGGAAACAAGCATGCAACGTTTCTCGATTGGGGTCGCACGTGGTACGTTCGTCTGTCCGTCCGTCCTGCTGGCGAAAGTAGAATACATCCCGAAAGGAAGAGAACGTTTGGTCCATTTCCATGGCAAAAAAGAAAAAGTGGGTCGAACCACAAAGTAACTCGCACGAGCAGCGAAAGTGGATTTTTGCATTGTTATTATTTAAAAACTATTCTCCCAACAAGTCTGATCTTGACCTATTAAAAGTTTTTATTTTCCTTTTAAAAGGTGGTTAAGGAATAAATGTTTAGGTTTTTTTCCTTGGGAAAGTGTTTATGTCTGTGTGAACGAGGAAAAGTTGAAAAAAGTTTGTCAGTGACGTAATTTGGTTTTTGATTAACGTCGCTAGCAACGCGAGAGTTAGGGTACGGTTGAATTATCGTCCACTGGAGCTATACGAGGGCTATTTGCCCGGGCGTCATAATTTAGCACCACAGTCAAGTGACGAGCCGACTCCTGAGTAGTTACCCAACGCAATTATCAAAGCTTTATGGACGATTCGAACGGGACGGTTTGTTTGGGGAATGGTAGACAATATTTGACGTAGCTGTGACATCACTGTGGGCGTGGCCGTTCCTATTGTCCATTGGCTTCGTAATTTCTAATACATTGAGACGACATTGTAGCTTGTACCTAAAGCAAGCTTCAAGAGATACCGTACTTGGCGTCAGGATTTTGCCACTTGACAGATTTAACCTGCATCAATCCCATATACACGTCTGTATTGAGGTAGTTTTGTGTTCAGAAGAATCTATTAATAGAATGACTTAGACGGAGACCGAAAATATGAAGAAGAACCTACGTCTGCAAGACGACTTTTTGCTTCGTTTGACTACGTCACCATCCCTGAATGTTGGCTTTTCGTGAGGACAGTTCTATAGTAAAAGAACAACTTTTACAGGATTAGGATTAGGTTGGATTGACGTCCCACTAGAACTACAAGAACCACATCGTGGGTGGTACTACGAACGAGGACAATTAATTGGTGACAGGAGTCGTAATTTAGAACCGCAGTCAGGTGAAGAGCCGACGTCGACGTAAGCACCCAGCGCAACTTTT
Organism: Hylyphantes graminicola; assembly: GCA_023701765.1. Lineage (NCBI taxonomy): Eukaryota > Metazoa > Arthropoda > Arachnida > Araneae > Linyphiidae > Hylyphantes > Hylyphantes graminicola. Next base: position 61,439,988 of record CM043121.1, on the reverse strand, counting down.
AAGGGTGACATCATACGCGGCTTCGGGACTTTAAACGTGCACTCTTTTTACACTGGAATATTATTCGTCGGACATTTAAGCCGTACCGAACGATTTTTGGTCAGAAGTTATTTTGTTAATGCCCGTACTCGATCCTGGAACCTTTCACATGAAAGGCAAGAGCTTACCGACTGGGATTCTCCAGCTCCCTTACAATATTCGACTGTAAACTAAAAATTTGCGAAGAATCTGCCAATTATTTCTCTCAACCAATAGTTACCTAGCATAACCAGTCACTCCTTCTATTTAATAATATATCTTATTTCACAAAAACTTTTCATACTAAATATGACACCTTGAATACCAACCACCCTTTTCGTATATTCTATACTTCCAATACAATAAAAAAAAATCTCCATTTTCCGTTGCCATTTTCAAATAACAAAAAGAAGTATGGAAATTAGGCGACGCAGACGAAACACCTCCCTCATTATATAAGCGGTGGACTCAAGTGAATCTGGCCTTTTGATTTTCGGGGTCAAGGCAAGCCACATTTCGAGGTGAAATCGGCTGACTTATTTTTTTATTTAAATTATTTTTTTAAAAAAGATCGTCTGCTTTCACCCAAACAGGCGTTTTTCGCTTGAACGCAATCGGCTTGTTTCACGTGACGTAATACTTTAAAAAAAGAAGCATTTTTTCCGTGCTTTGAAAAAACACGAGGGCTAATGACGTCGTATTTAAGAACTACAGTCAAGTGACGAGCCAACACCTGAATAGGCACCCAACGCAACCGTTAAGGGCGACATCGTATGCAGCGTTAGGACTTTAGAGCATATTTAACGTGCACTCCCTTACACGGGTTATTATTCGTCGGACATTTTTAGCTGCACTGGCCGTTTATAGGTCGGCAGTCATTTTGGCGATGCCCGGACACGAACTTGGGACCTTTTGCATGCTAGGCGAGTGCCTAACCAAAATTCCACTAATGTGTACCTCTAGAACAAAGATGACATCCTTCTGTAATATTTTCAACAAAAAAAACTAAAGTTAGGTAAAGTTGTATATTTATTGGAGGCCCCGTTTCTTAACAACTTGTAGACAAGTAACACGAGGTCGACTAGTTGGGGCCTAAGTTAGGCCGGGGCCTAAAAATGTGGGCACTCTAAAAATTAATCGCAGTTAGAGGGGGGAGCGCTCTATTTTGGGGGGCCTCTTTGTCTTTTCGTAAGGCTAGACACGTGGCCGAATAGGGGCTACTTAAAGGGGTCCCAGAATGATGAGTCGATATCGGAATGTCAGAATTATATCGTATTGACATCGGATGAATGTAATTTTAGGGGCTATAGATCCTGAATAAGGGCAACTGAAGGGGTGTCTGTAGAATGTCGAGTCATAAAAACAATGTCAGAATTGTATCGTTTTGACATCGGATGGATCTGATGATTTTTATTACTATTAGGTGTTTTACTGCTTTTGTCGGTGGACGAGTTTATGTATATTATAATACTAAAAAAAATATTGGTGGATTTTAAGTACATATAACTCCATATTATTAAGTTTGATTCTAACCACAATGGTCTGTTTACTAAATCAGTAACTAGTTAAATAACTACACTTTGATTTTTATCTACTGCTTCAATCCGATTCCTTTAAATATATTTTTAACCCTTTCAGTCCCACTAACAATTTGGCATCATCATTTTAGAAATCTTTTTCTGATCGTCTATAGCCATTTATGATGCCACATCATTATGATCACATCATTCGATTGTTCAAACTTTTTTCTATTAAAAAATATTTTTTATTAATAACCCCAATAGATGTCAGACCTATTATTTTCTTTAATCATGACCAGAAAAATGATGATTCCAAATGGCATCACTGGGACTGAAAGGGTTATTATGTATTTAAAGGGTTAAAATTTAACACCCAAACAACTTGCATTTTCTCGAAAATATCTAGTTCTCCCAGCCTATTTAACCGAATCTAAAAATAAAGATATTTTTTATGTTTATGAATATTTTTTTTCAACATAAATTTTAGTACATATTTCTTGTAGTATTACATTTCTAAAAAATTAAAATTAAAAATATTTTTCAATTTCCCACGATTTTTTTTTAAAATTTCGTCTGTCCGGTAACGGTGACAAAAACGCGCCTCAGTAATTTTTTTGTTCGAAATGGGTGTCATTGACACTCCCTGTGGTCCAAGGTCAACTTCGAATGCCAACCCTCTCCTTTCCATACCCTCTTCTCTCTGAGAAGACGCCAGAGATGAATGTGTTCTCGCGTACCTGTTCTCCTTTTGGGTGAACGGGAATAGAATGCATGTAGGGTAGACTAACCAGTGAATGAACGTTTAAGGCGTCACGTTCGCCAGTGAATGAACACCAGGGCATAATGACCCAGGACAACCAACCATTGTCAGATAGCTTCCTACTACATGGGAGGAAGTCAGTGTTGCCCATCCATCCAGTGGAATGATTTTCAATCCTTATTTTTTAAAATTATATTTACCAAATGTTCATTCACTGGGGCCTGTTCACTCACTGGTCAGTCTACCCTAACTGAGATTGCAAAATTTAGGATTTTAGATTTTAATAATAATCTTTATTGTTACAAAAACAAAAAAATAACAAATAGAAAATATGGTGCGCCAAGGGGAAGAATTTAATGTACAGGCGAACAAAACATAAATAGTTATAATTTAATGCAAACAAAAACACCGAAACAGATAAGATAACCAGCTGGATTTTGTGAGGTATAAATTTTACCTTATGCAGTAAAGTGTAAATAATTATTGTTTTTAAATATTAATTACTTAAAAAATAGTTCCCGATCTTTGAAGCTTTTGTGTTTTAGTACATTAAACGTTTCGAATTAAAATAAAATACTTCAGCAAACATATTGTATTTTGTGAGGTTTACATGACACACATCAAATAAAAAAATAACTCTTAAGAATCTTATTTAAAAATCTTGTATTTAAAGTTCGAATTTAATTTTATTGAAATAATAAAATCTAAAATTCAGAAGTTTCTTGTTTGGTTATTTATAGCACAAGTCTACACTCTTAAAACAAAAGAGTGAAATCCGCTCCTATTGGAGAAGTGCATTTTCGACACTGGAAAGGACTGAATATTAACTCAGGCTGAATTAAAATCACTCGTTTGGAGTGATCTTGTCGTACAACACACAAAGTATCCACTCCTTTCGTAGAAGTGCATTTTCCAGACTGGAGGAGTGAAACTAACTCAGACGGAGTTAAAATCGCTCGTTCGTTTTAAGAGTGTATTTAATATTTTGACTGTGGGCAAGTAAACTGCAATTTCTACACTAAGTCTTGGATTAATTGTTTTAATTGGGCTAGTAACCTGCTCATGGTAGAAAAGGACAAAGAAAGAAATTTTCAAAAGTAAATATTTATTCTTACGGGGCATGTTGAGAGTGGCAACAGAAATGTTAAATGAAAATAAATTCTTTCCCGAGCCTCGATTGGTGAATCAATACCACATAGTAACAGAGAACCGATCAAAGGAATTGCGTCACCCAAAATAATATAATTGAAATATTACGAAATAATTCGGGCAATTCCAATCAACCCCAACCAACTCCAACTGTTCCCTCAACCCAACCGACTATCCCCACCTAAAAGAAGGAGCGGCGGAGAAGGTTGAACGAACCCTACCCCAACCAAGGTCCCAACCCGGGGTGCGTCGAACCCCCTCTTTGTCTGCTGACCTTGGGGAGAAGAAACATCTTTTGACACACTGATCTGGAGAGGCACCAAGCACACACCCGGGCAGGTTGGGCCAAACGATTTCGACCGAAAATCGTCTGCGTAAAAAAAAAATCTGCTGGCTCTCCTCATGAGAATATTTTTTGTAATGGGGGGAGGGGGTATTTATTTTAGAGATGGAGAAATTGGTGTGTTGGGCAAACCGTTGGAGTTTTTGTGGTTGAGATGGACCAAACGATTTCGAGCTAAAATCGTCTGCGAAAAAAAAAATTTTGGCTCTCCTCATGAGAACTGATGTAAGAATTTGGGGGAGGGGGTATTTATTTAGAGATGAAAAAATTGGTGTGTTGGGCAACGGTTGGAAGTTTTTGGGGTTGGAAATCGTTTTTTTTTTCGATTGGTCAAATGGTTTAAATTAAACACAAACGGATGTAGTTTTTTTTTGTACTCTTCTTAACGCTTGAATACCACTAATTGAATTTGAAATGTTAATGGTTTCTGTAATTTTTTTTACACTACCATGAATACAATTAAAAATTGTAAATGGTACACGTAAAGTTTTGAACTAATCTTATTTTGAATTAAATGTAAAAAAAAAGTGAAAATTTTGAATAAGTTGGTAAATTTTCTTGTAGAAAACCTAGAGCCATATCCAAATGAGGGGGATATTTAGAATTACCATTTAAATAATATAATTTTTTTTCTAGTTTTGTTGTTATTAGCTTAACAATATTTTCATTTAATCCAATCTAGTCTTAGAATCTATTCTAGACTGCATAAAAATGCATCGTTCTTATAGAATATCCATTTTCAATATGGTATCTCAATCAATAAATAAAACTTTAATTCACAAATAAGAAAATACTTCATTCTATAAAACTTGCTAAATAAAAAAAATATAAGTTGATGAAATTAAAAAAAAAACTTCTCCAGAATTAAAATATTTTAACTCTTCCATTTATTATTTTTTTAAAAATTATTTAAATTCTTCACAAAAATGAAACGAAATTTTAAAAAATTCTTGCGTCGGGGTGAACAACCAAAAGGCCATTTACGACAAGCACTTGAAGTCTACACGCTTTGAAGAGAGAGAGGCTTGGGTCAGTGACACAAGCGAACGCCAGATTTCGCGAAAAAACGACGGCATAATATAATTATTTGGTCAATCTCGGAGCTTATATGTATCTATGGAGACGGTTACTTTAACGTTGAAGACTGAGATTTTTTTTAAAAAAATTGTTTGGTGGAGAAAAATCGATTTTTATGTTTAAATTCTATTAATTTCAGCGGAGAAATTGTTGATTTTAGAATGTAGAAATTGCGTTGCTGTTGTTTAAATGAAAATATCAATTGTTATAGTAAAAAATATATCTTACAAGGAAAGTATTAATTATTATAATGATCTTACACCAAATGGTGTAAGAAAATAAGTATTGTTAAAAGTATCAATTGTTATAATGGAAATATAAACTGTTATAATGAAAATATAATTTTTTGAAATCAGCCCAACAGGTCATAAAAATATCAATTGTTATAATGAAAAAAAAATCGCATCTGTTTTAATCAAAAATACCTACATCCTCCATTTATATTTTCTACTTAATTCAACGATAACTTCGAATTGAAGTTAAATATAGAAAGAATAAGCAAAAAACCTTCTAAATTATGTAATATTTTAACAAACTATAGTCGACTTCATTTTCGCACATATAAGAATACAGCTAACTATTTATGTAATGTTCTAAAGCTAAACCTAATCTCTTGGGTTTACACCGTAACTATTACTCAAACTAATCGCTTTTCTCCCCTAAATAGAGCTGCCAACTTCAAAATGTCACAGTTCCTTGACATTGTAAAAGATTCTATTTTTTATTCTTTTTTCAGTCACCACCTTCTTTTATCGATTTGACCGTTGCCACCGATATTAAGCAAAATTATCCTTTTTTTGTGGCTAGTGAGGGCACGTGTATCTAATTTTTACTGAACTTAGGACCTTTTAATAAATAATTTTGTGAATTTTTTGTATTTTTAAAAATAAATGAAAAAATATTTTGAGTTATTATTTCATGTAGTTTGATTTGTAATATTGCATAAATATAGCGTTCTAAAATATATATTTTTTTAAAAATGAGGCTGCATATAATGGAGTTTACATATATTACAAGTACTACATAACTCAGTGAAAATTTTCAGTCTTATTTGTTGAAGTATTAATACGTTTTTTGCCATTGCCAAGTCTTAAAATGCATTTTTTTATGTAACTGAAATGGTCATTCAATGAAATTTGTTTTTAAAAAATAATTCTATTTTGTTCAATAAATAAAAAAAAATTATTGAAAAGAAAACGCATGTAAATTTGGTCCAGAAAAACAAAAATGTAACCAAACAATGATTTTAAACAAGCTTTTAAAAAGTTTTTTTTTTAACTTAAGGAAGATAAAATTTTCATGTATTCATTTTGTTAGAATAACTTTATTAATTTTTTTTAACTTTGCTATTTTTACTACTTTGCAATTTTTTTTTCTCTGAAAAAATTTCTGCAATTTCTCCTTTTTGTATACTTTTAATTAAAAAAAATTATTTCAACCACACAAACGAAAAAAATAGTGAAGATTAAAAAAAAATTTTTCAACATATTTCAACGATTATTTATACAATCACAACCACATTACATCTCATTATGATAATAATCCGACATTATTACAAGTGGCGAATCCAATAGGCCGCCTACATCCCGAAGTTCGCCCTTGAAATAATTTTGTTCTTTGTTTCTATTTTCCCTCTGGAGTGGAGTTGCTTGATCCCTGCTCTTGCGATAAACCGTTTCAAGGCCAAGCAGTCAGAGCATTGACTGACTCATTAGAAAAAATGGTGATAATCGTTTGCAGAAAAAGATAGTTTGGACCTTGTGACGTATTTTTTTTCCCAAAAATTCTTTGTTTTATCGTGGTGAGTGAATAGAACGGGAATTTAGTCGCCATTTTTTTTTAATTAAATTTGATAAATTGTTGTTTTAATGGAATTTAAAAGAATTAAAAGTAATTTTTTCGATGAGAAAATGTGATAGTATTTTAAAAAAAAACCATTGTTTTGAGATATACTTTATAATAAACGATAAAGTATGTTACACTGTGCAGATTATATCGAACATAGAATTTACAAATATCAAATTAAGTAAACAGAAAGAAAGACACAAACGTTTATATCAAATTAAATTTCAGTTTTTGCCATTTTATTTTAAATTTATGCTTTCAGGGGGCCTATAAAAATTATCGAAAAAACAAAGAAGAATACTAATTACATTTTTGTTAACTTATTAGTGAAAACTTTAAAAAAAAATAATAAGGAAATTAAATCTTTTAAAAATATATTTTTCAATCACATTATTTGAATCATTGTTTTTAATAGCTTACTAACTAACTTTAAAGGTTATCTCTCATTAATAAAAATATTCGTAAAAAAATGACTGTATACTATAAAACTCAACTACATTAAATCCATAGATACATTAAACAAACATGCGAAACACCCTAACTTAAATTCAGCTTCACCGCAAGCGATGCTCCGAAAAACAACACAAAATCGAGAGTGCTTTCGACAAAAAAGAGCCCTTGGCAGAAATCCTAACTTTCGCCAAACAACCGCGCCAAATCTCAGTGAATGACACAGTGATCAAAGTATAGCAACAGAGAGCGACTCTCCGCCAAACGTGATGAAAACAATCGCCAATCGAATCGTAAATTCCACAAAAAAATTATCAAAGTTTTTGTTTTAAAAGCAAAAAATAATTTAAATGTCTCTCTCTATCTAATGTTTTTGGTTTAGTTTGCAAAATTAGGTTAATATTAATTGTATTTATGTTTTGGAAATATAAGTACGCCAAATTATGTAATATTTAGCCAAATATGGCGCTTTGTGATGAACTGGTCTCCACTCTCTACGGTCAATGAACCTCTAGCGCTCTCTAAAAGGGGCGGAGCCTCCCCATCCCTATCCGCCAACCAGCGGAAGCGTTACACATCCGCCGCCTTTCTAACGCGCCCTCCCATTGGCCCCCACCAGTGAATGAGTAAAAAAAAATTTCCCTTCTGAACTTGAAGCAATTTTGGGAGTGCGTTTAGCATTGAGTCTTCGGATTCTGCTCAGAGCGTACCGGTTTTTAGGTTTTATACTTTACCTGTAAAAAGGCCTTCGAGTTACATAGGCCTCTCGAATACTTTCCCTGTCAGTTGGGACCTTGAAATCGCACCGGCTAGTCGCTCGTTATGTTGTAGCCGCTCTTCTTCAGTTTTTCCTACCTTTGGATTTATCATGACTTGAATTGGATATATCAGATTGTTTTTTTTTTTATCAGTGTTGTGATCTATTTTGTTACGGATATATATATTGGATTTTTTATTTATATATAAAATTTTCGACGGACGTTTAAAAAAAGATATTTGTGATTTTTTCAACTCCTGCCTTGTGGATTTTATTACTTCGATTTTACAAGATGATTTTGAGTGAGAAAGACTTGCAGCTATTGAGCTCGATGCCTGCCTCTGTGCCTGAACCAGAAAAACGTGAAAACGACCTTAAAATAGGTGAATATTTTTTACTATTTTCTAAGTTTAGTCGTCCATAGTTTTCCCCCCATAAGTTTTAATGGAGAGCATCTTAACTTTAAAAAAACACAACCTAAGTTTAAATTTTAAGTATCCCAAATTTAAATAATAAAAAAAATATCTAAAAATTAAAAATATATATGTTTCTTTAAAAAAAAAGGGATATGTAGCTTAAAAATTAATTGTTTCCTAAAATGTTGAAAAAAGGAACACTTTCACCTTTTTTGAGATTATGAAACTTCAAATAATTTATTTAAAAAGATATTCTAAATTGTCTTAAGAGTTAATATATACTGCTATTATTTTTTTAAAGTTATAAAATAAGTTTTTAAAAAAATTATTTCAATTATTACAATTCAATAACATCAATTTAAACGTGAAGAGTATACTAAAGTTAGCCTTATGTAATTGTAATCCACTTATTTGTATTTTGTCAAATGCCTTAAAGTGTATTGTTGGCCATAATTTAAAAATATAAACTCTTTAAACACTGTACTAGTTAAATAACAATGTACAAACAATTTTAAAATTGTTACATACTATACTCGGCTTAAAAAAAAGTCTAAAATAATGTTTATTGTATCTAGCTTTTCTGAAAGTATTTAAATGTTTAAAAAAATATGTTAACTAATGATTTGGTTTAGTTAGAGGAGTTATTATATAAAAAGATAACTAAATTCTTCTGAGTCTAAAATTAACATTTTAAAAAATACAATTGAGAGTAAAATTCTAAACTCTGTAAATAAACTTAAAAATATCTAGTTTTTTTGTATTGCATGTTTCTCTAATGTGTTATTTTTTTACTATTTCTTACTGAGAGTTGTCAAGCTGAGAATTTCCTTTAAAAAAATTTTGGCACTGTTACAACTTTTTCCCCTTTCTATGTTTACCATCTATCGTTATCGTAAACTACAAATTTATAGTGACATTCGGTATTTTGTGTTTAAAGGAAAATATAAAATTCTTTATTAAGATTTCAAACGCATTATTAAGTCTTAAAACTAACAAAATAAGCGAATGTTGACAACTATAAAAGAACAACAAAAAACGAAAGTCTTCGATTTTTCTTTTCCACGCGCGGGCGTCGCCATGTTTTCACCGGCGCGCTGCATGCCGGGTAATCCCAAGGTCAACGGCCGGATACGATGCGTTTCCATGACAATACCGGTCGCCATGGCAACAAAGATGGCGGCGCCTTGGCGATAAAAAGCGCTTCGAAAAATACTGTCCACTTGACGACAGATATTTGAACTGTGGGTGACTGACCTACTGTTTTATCAGTTATTTTGCAGAATATAGAGCTGATAATGCGTTATTATTGGGATAAGCACTGGGTGAAAAAAATAAATTAAAGGGCAGTGACCTATTGTTAGGATAACGTAATCGGTTGACAAAAAAATATTCGAAAGAAAGGAATGCTTTAATTGATTTTCGTCTGCGTTGATAGCATTTGCGTCCTGGATTACTTTTTAAAAATCCTATTTTGATAAGTTTTTGTCACAATTATTCAGAATTGTTGATAAGTTAATAAATTTGTTTATCTTCGAAAGATAAGGGTCAATAACCTCTATATTTTAGATGACACATTCTGAAGCTGTAGTTATTGTCACAATTTACAAATAATTTTTATTGCGCTGAAAATTATGTTCGTTTAAATTATTAATACTTCTTTTATTTACATTTATTTTAAACAAGAATTAGTTGTTTTTTATTTTCGTTTTATACAATAGTAGTATTCACAAATTTGACTTCACAAAGTTTAAATAACTTCCTAAAAAATTTGTTGTTGTTTTCTAAAATTTTATTTGAATTAATGTTATTTTATTTGAATTAATATTAATTAATTTGAAAATAATATTTCGCAAACTATATAACATAATATTAATTTAACAAAATTTATATAATTAAACTTTAAAAATATTTTGTGTGTGAATCAATTTTATCTTAAAAATTATCCCTATTTATCTCAAACTTTTAATTTTGAAGAATACTTTTTAAATTAAGAATTTAAAATATAATTTAAACAATTAATGTTATACATATTTCTAATAATTTAATAACCGCTTCCATTTGACCCATACCTATAAAAAAAAAATGGAGTACAAAGGGGCAAATAACACTTATGGGTCATCTGTAAATGACGTCCTTAGTGACGTCACAAATCACTTGCGGGTCAACCGCGCAAGCGCAAGACCATAGCCCTTTTGTCTGGTCATATTGACGTCATAGAGTGTCAGGTTGACATGAGGTTTCGTCGAATTTTCCAGAAATGTATCGTTTTTATGACGTCGTTTGAGTTCATGGGTTTTTCTTTTGATGTCTAAAATTAGATTTTATTGATGGTACCAGAAATATTCTGTTGAAGTAGGCGTCTATCGAGAAATTTGAGAATTAAAAAAAGGATTTTTATTTTAGGGTTTACTTTATTTTTAATAAACTATTTTATTTTGTAAAATAATAAATATATATACTACGCCTATTATAAAACAAATAAGAAAACTGATGATTTTAAAAAAACCGATTATGTGAATCAAATATGTAATATTTAAATACGAAACGATTTTTTACATTTATTAAAGAAACTTTAAAATATAATATTCGTCATAAATTTATTGATTTCTATTTTCTTAATTTTACTGAATACTTTGTACATAACCAATGCAACTTATATTTATTTGATATTTGCTAATAAAATATATCCTTTTCAGTAACCATACAATTAAACATATCAGACTTATGATATTTACGATTTTGCCCCAAATTACGATTAATGACACTTTCCATTACAAACAGTTACACTTACAACCGTGGGATCATTCTAGGAATTATCTCTTTAAGTGGAATTAATTCCTAGCGTTCCACTTTTTAAATGTCGCAAACGATAACGAGCTTGCAGACGATTTCGTGTGTGCTCTAGATTTTTTTCTCCCCTCCCACTCTTATTGTGATCGCTTGCGTTTCCGAGGTCAATGAACTGGGGGAGAACTCGAATGTTCGATATCTTTTTATGGGGTGTTTCTAACTCCCCCCATGCTATTATATAGAGGGTGGGAGATTTTTTTTCGAATAAAATATTTTATTCTTTTATGTCCTAGGTTATTTATCATTCTTTATTGCAAGGAAAATGTAAATTTTAATAGATTTGGGGGGTATAATAGTGATGAGTTTTTTTTTTAAAAAAGAACTTCACAGTTACGTTATTAAATATCGACATTTATTAAAAGTGTTACGAAACATGGTTTTAATTATAATGATATACGTTAACTGCAATTTTGCAAAATTTAAAACAAAAAGAAAATTCAAAGCAATTTGTTAAAGTTGAAATATTACAGTTGAGTTTAATTTCTATCTTGTAAAGTTTACTTTTATAAATGAATATTGTCGGTTAGCTTGTACATAATTAACAACAATTAATGAACTATGTTTTCGATGGAAATAATTATAAAAAAATAAAATGAAATTAATAATTATAAGAAATAATATAAAAATAATAAAATAATTATAAAATAATTTAAGGTATACAATAATTATAAAAAATATAAAAATCAATAAAATAATTATTAAGAAAACGTTTACACCAAATAATTCGCAAATAAAGTTGACAATTCGATGGATTGAAAGAAAAAAGAACACCTATTGATTCATTTTTTGATCGAAGTTGATTCGAACTAATGTGTTTTTTTTTTCTTCTTTTAGAATTCGATGGAACCACAGTCCTATGCCGTGTATGCGGCGACAAAGCCAGTGGATTCCATTATGGTGTTCATTCCTGCGAAGGATGCAAAGTAAGTCTATTTCAAGCCTATTTTTAGTCTATTTTTGGCACATAATGACTTTTTTAGTCTATTTTGGCACAGAATGACTTTTTTTTATTCCAAAACGTGAACTAACTGAAAACGCGCTGAATTTATAAGATGTGTAAGTCAAAGAATTCGCAAGAGATTTAATTCAATTAAATAATTTTAAGTTTCATCTTATTTTTACCCCACCAGCTAAACAAAACATATTTGTGTTTTAATTTATCAATATGAAAATTGTCGAAAGTTTTAGTAATACGTATCATTAAAAGTTACAAATTGTTAAACTTCAGAATTTTAGTGTACAACTAAAATTAAATTCGTGAAACAAAAGAGAAAATAAAAAATTTGAAAATACGTACTAGAAATAAAAAAGCCAAATAGCAAAAATGAAATTTTAAACATAACAAGTTTCAAGTTTAGAATTCTATCTATACAATATAAATAAAAACGTCAAACGATATATATCATTCAATCAATGTCCAAAAGAAACAATAAATAATCGATTTAAATCGATGACGTAAAACAAACAAAAAAATCGGTCAACATCATTTCCACGCTCTATCGATTAATTATTCCGTTCCGAATTCGAAATTTCATTTTCTACTCTAAAAAACAACAAACGCAAACGATAATTTCCGTCGGATTATTATTTTACCTGCCGACTTGTGGCCTTGAAAGTCGGGTGAACGACCGACCGAAATGTGTTCCACTGGAAGCAGAGTTGAATGACCCGTAGTCGGCCGACTGCGCACGGGATGTTGCGAAAAAGAATCGCCCGACTTGCGAACGAGTTTTTTTTTTTCGGGGGTTAAAGAATTCGATTCTTTTCTGTCAATTGGCGATTGATTTTGATTGAAAATCGATTTATTTTGTTTGGAAAGTTTGACAGTTGGTAAGATTGTATTTAAAAGAGAAATTGAGTTTAGAGTGTTTTGGGTATAAAATCGATTTTTTCCCCCCGTCAATTGGGATTTCTTTTTTTTTTTTATAATTCTAAGTTTTTTGAGGATTTTGAATTATGTTACATTAAATTTATTATTTGGTCATTTTCAAAGTGTTTTCGGGGTTTATTTTGTCCAAGTGCATCATAAAAGAAGGTTTATTTCGCATTTGTTTTGTTGAGCTTTTAAAAAAATTAAGTTAGCTAGTAATAAAATCAGTTCTCTTTTTAATAAAATAAAGTTAAATTATCAAGTACACAAAAATATGAGTAGTCAATAATAATTTGTAACAAGCAGCAAGATAAAAAAAAAACTAATTGAAAAAAAAAATTCTAAAATTTTTATTTTTGTAACAAAAAAAAATCGCTAAAATAACATATATCGCCTGATACATAATATTTATTGTGTTTATGTTATTGCAATGAAATCGGTCAAGACCACGAAAATACCCCCCTTAAATTCTTGTAAACTTCCGCCGCAATACTCGATCACGTGACGCTCACGGGAGCCATTCATTGGTCATTGCCCTGGAAGTGTTCAAGAAAGTGATTGGTTGGTGCGTTCCAAGTTCAGGGTTACCCCCCTCCCCCCTCGCGAGTTCAACAACCCAGCCGACTTCCTGTGTTATTCCATATGTAGGTTTTTGTTCTAGTGGTGGCAACACCGTTAGTATCGTCTGCGAAGAAGAACTTCCGCGGCATTCGGTGATATAATTCGGAATTTTATAGATCGTTTGCAGTTTCGGTATAAAGATTAATTTAATTAAATTATTTTAATTGTTGAAGAATCGTCTGGAATCTTACCCATGACTGTGGATAAAATCAAGGTTTGGTTTTTGTTCTATTTTGTATGTTTGGTTAGGTATGGTTTGGAGTTCAATGACCTTTTCCTAATGTTCATGTTTTGGATATAGATTTGTCTTGTGCCAAAATTTTATTTGACTATTCTTACATGTGTTATTAATCTGTTAATTTAAAGAAACCTTTTAACAATATCATATATGTTATTTTAATATTTATTTAGCCTTAATGTTATACTATTTAAGTTATACTTATATACTATTTTTTTCATAATTTTTTTGTTACTCTTATATTCTATTGCTATATTTTAATTTTCGTTATTTTATATTTAAACGTATACTTAATTTATAAAATAATTTTATAAACTATATTCAAAGATTTAAAACTATTACAAAACATCTGTTTCAATAGTATTCAAGCATATTTTGATAAATTAAAGTTATAACAAATTATAAATTATTTATTTAATAATAAATAAATAAATATTTATCATTTTTACATAATATTAAATTAACATTGTTTAATATGTTTATTAATATCCGCCTAAAAATTATATTGAGCTTTATATGGGATTACTAATGGAAAAAAAAATATTTAATTATAATTATATGTGAAGTTTTATGATGCGCATTTGGTCTTAATAATACTTAATATTTCCAAATAAATTAATAATAGCATGCCTTGAATTTGCAATCTTAAAGCTCAAATATCAAAATATTAGCAATTGTAACTGTGAAAATTTGTAATTTGTTACAAAAACATGCAAGTAAGTTATAGCAAATCAAGTAATCCAAAAACAATATTTTTAAAGAACCTCAACCCGCTAAATATAACCGAATGTCAATTAACTGATTGAGGGAAAAATCCAGAATGCTACCAATTAAAAAAACGTAACAATATCACTCCCCCTCTTCAAACTATCAAATAACCCCCCTACGAAAAAGAAACAATAAAAGAACAAAAAAAATCCAGCATGTGTTCCACCTAGTAACCTCAACCGCGACTACCCCAGGTGAACCCCTCCCCCCGACCAATCAGCAGCCGTCGTTACCGCGTGACGTCACACTGGGGTTGAATGACCGAACGTAACCCAACTTCCAGGCCAATCGGGTCAACGGCCCTTGTTTTTTTTGATAATTTATTTTTTTCTAGTCCCCTCCCCCTTTTTTTAATTGTACCTCCTTCTTCGTATATACTGAACTTGAATGTGTATCACGTGATCGTTTTTTATTATTTTATTTCGTAATGGTTTTTTGAGCAAGCGATTTTCACTTTCGTTGAAAGTGTGCCAGCAGCGCGTTCGGTCAACGAACTCGAGTGTATTATTCGGGTCGTGGAAGTTGTTACGATATAGTATTTTTGCGTAACTCGTGTTGGTTTTATTTTTTTTTTATTCTCGTTTGGCCTGACCTAAATCGTTTGCGTTTGTGAGGACTTGGATGGATAATAATAAAAATGTCCTGGTTAAAAAAAAAGGAGAGCAACTGAGAAGTAGGAAGTGATTTTGGTTTTAGTCGCCCGCTGGATTTCGTTGGAGTTGTACACGCTGAGTTTTTGTGCGTTTTTTGGAATTTATACTCGGAAATACTACATTGGATTCTATGTGATATTGTTAGGGTGCTTGTGTGTTAAATTATTTCATCAAATTGTTCCTTCGTCGGTTTTTAAATGTGTTTGAAAATATTTAAACCAAAGTTTCCTCACACCGATAATCATATCCATAAGAAAGTAAGTAAACTTGTTTTACGCAAATAAGTACCATTTCACTTATACGTATATTCGCTTTTTTATTTAAATTTTAATATGTTTTTTATAAGCCAGTGAGGTTTAAAAACAAATTCATTAAGTAAATTGGCATTTGCATTTCAATATTCTAATATTTATGCATTTATATTTTAGCTTATATTATTTAAAAATACGTATTTATATTTTCAAATATAATTATTTAAAATGTATGCATTTAAATTTTAGAATATTATTTCTTTTTATATTTTAGCTTATACTATTTAATAATATGCGTTTATATTTTTTAGTATAATTAATTAAATTTATGCATTTATATTTTTTAATATAATTATTTAAATTTATGCATTTACATTTTAGCATATTATTTCTTTTTATATTTTAGCTTATATTATTTAATAATACGTATTTTTTAAATATAATTATTTAAATTTATGAATTTATATTTTAGAATTTTATTTATGTATTTGTATTTTGTCATTTCATTTTTGTAACATTATTTTTATGAGTTCTATATTTACTAGAGAGAAAAGCTTTTAATATTAAGTCATATTAAGTATCCAAAGTTAGATTTCTTATTTATTGCACAATTTTCTTTAAAATAAATTGTTATCATGAAATTAGTTTTGGTATTTGAGTCCTAAATTAAATGTGTAATGTTCCTTTTTTTAGGGTTTCTTCCGCCGCAGCATCCAACAAAAGATTCAGTACAGACCCTGCACAAAAAACCAACAATGTTCCATCCTTCGGATTAATCGCAACCGCTGCCAGTACTGCCGCCTTAAAAAGTGCATCGCAGTTGGAATGTCCAGAGATGGTGAGTGTTTTTTTTTTCTATTAAATTATAATTTTTTAAAAATTACGAAAAAAACATAATTTGTTTAGTTTGGAAATTAAAATTATTTTCGATCTTGATCCAACCTATTTTATTAAATTTTATAATACTTAGTTCAAATTTATACAACTAAACATTATTTTTGACGTTTCTAAAATATTATTTAAAAAAATCTCAATATTTTATTACTTTGATACGTAGGTTAAACCAATTTCCAAAAAAAAAAATCTGAAAAAATCTTGTTAAGTTTGTAAATCAAAATTATTTCCCATCTTGATGCAACCTATTTTACTGAATATTTACAAATATTATACAACTAAACATTCTTTATAACGATTCTTAATAAAAAGTTTTAAAAAACAAAAAGTATTCGTTTGATAGGGAGCCCATAGATGGCGCCACTATTTTCAATCTAGGTTATTCCTGTGGCGTAACGATTGAAAGAGACAGGGTATAGGCATCGCCGCTGTTTCCCAATTTGGATCTGTTTATATGCCGCAGTTCAAGGTCAAGCCAACGTGCGCTCTCCCATTGTGTGCACTTTTCCCAATACTCCAGAGAAAGCGCTCTATTCCGTTTCTCCACAATTTGGCGCGTTAGTGCTGATTTTGGCAGTATTGTGAGAATTTGAGGGTTTATTCTTGTAATTGACAACTTTCGGCTTTTAATATGTATTTTAATGGTAAAAATTTTTTTTGGAAAAGGAACATTTACTTTTTTAAACGACGATTATTAAAATCGTAATAGAGCATTTTTAAAACTAAATTCTATTGTTGAAGATTTATTTTATTGTCGAATTTTCATTTATTTTTAAAAGTTGCAGACAAATATTTTATGTTATATAATAATGACGGTGTAAATTTAAACTCGATGAAAAACAGGATTTAATTATGTAAAATCAGACTGCAAACTCATGCTGACTACAATAAAAATGTTCGACGGCGCAATTTCCTGATGACTTTGTTTTCGAACCTTGAAATTTTATCCTTTTCAATGTCAACACTCCTATTTTCGTTTCCGAACAGGCAGATAACGAGACAAATAAAATTGGCGATATTCCGCATTTTTTGGCGACCGACTCATCCCTAAACGCGACACATACTGGGTAATTATGCAATGGAACAAACATCCTAAAAGTCCTCAGAAATTGCGCTATCAATAAATATGTCGGCTCGTGCCGGAAAATTTTCATACGCAACCTTTTCGTGACGTCAACAGACAGACGATAAAATGCACGTTGCCATGTTTTGTTCGAGAAATTACTTTCGTAAGCGGTTCTTATTATTTTTGAGTCCGTCTGTGTTTTTGGACTTTGGGTTCCTTTTTCTGTTGTCCTTTGCATATTTTTTTATAAATGTGGGACAGATTTCGAGGAAATCGGATGTTCCAATTTAGAATAAAATTTAGAACAATGGGGTTTCAATGTCATAGATCGGATCGAGTGTTGCCATGAGACAAAAAAAAATAACAATCATGCATTTTAAAATTGTTAGTTCCATGAATAAAATTTTCGTCAATTACTTAACTGGATTCACGAAATTGATATGATAAAAATATAATTCCTTTCAATGTCTCCGAACAAACAAACAGAATATTCCCAAACACCGAAAATGAGGTCACGGTATATCGATTCTCGCTAACATCACCTCTCCCATGAAAAAAAAAATACAAAAATAAACACTCCCATACTTAGAATGCATTGCACCTGAGTAAAAGGTCAGACGAACACCGTCATTGATTCCATGAAAGAAAAAAAGAAATCGTAAACAACAAAAATTAAAAACACGCAGCTTGGAGAAAGTTAAAAAAAAATAACGATTCTTATTTAGAGGACAAGGTCAACTTTCTTCTCCCCCTGTAAGTTGTTTACTCTCATCTTCCCTTGAAGGTTTTCCAGAGAATAAAAAAATAACTGCTTGTGTCTGCGTTGCACGTGTAGAAGTATTGATCTTATAATATACAAGTTCGCCAATAGGTGGAGGCGTTTGGCGACTAATCTTTTATTCAAAAAAGTATTATAATTCGTTTTTATTCATCGTTTTGGACTAAATAAAATAATAATAAATATTAAAAAATACTTTCAAATGCAACCAATCAAATATAACTTAAATCTATTTTTATTAAAAAATTTAGAACAAAATGGAAACGGTTGTTTTTCGAATTCTAATATTCTTTTGGCGGTTTTTTCCGGTTTTGGGCATTTCGGGCGTTGGTTCAATTTGTGTTATTCTTTCAAACATGCAATTAGTTATTAGTGGGCTTGTGTCTAATTCTGGAGTATTCCCGCTATGGAGGAATATTAATAGATGGCATTTCAAGTCTCATTTGGTTTTGTTCTTAAAAGGTTACTCGAAATTTATGTTGGAATTGTTTGACGTTTGTTGGAATATTTATAGAGCAGTGAAAAGAGAGCTTTAGAAAGGTCAGGCGACCATAATGATTATTTATCAAGCAACTCTTCATTTAAAAGTATTTTATTTGTAGATCTATGCGTCGTTACTTGCATGGATTCGATCTTGAAATTGTTCTATTTTGAATCGAATTCTATTTTTTAATCGTTTGTTAAAACATTATTTTCTTATAATTAAACTTATTGAAAAAATATTTTTTAAAAAATCTGTTTTGAAGGCGATATGTTTCAATGCTGTGATATTAAGGTTTTTTTTATTTGAATGTTGTCAATGTTGAACAATTATTCTTCGATATACATATAAATATAGCAAACGTTAAATAATCACTTTTCAATTTACGATGAAAAATAGTTTTTTAGATGCATAAAAAAACGAAACCATATTTTTATGAAAAAACTTTTAAAAAATCAAATATAACAACAAAATAGTAATAAATAAAAAAAAATGATTTCTCTAATTTCGATAATAGAGCTTTTTATTTGGCACCAAAATCACCCGCTATCGACCTCGGCGAAAAGAGTGCTACCGCGCCAATTGTGGCAATCCTTCCTTTGAAGGTCGGGCTGCTGTAAAAGTAGGTCGCTGGTACGAGGGAGGAAACAAGTTCAAGGACAGCGCGGATCTAGGTGGCGCTGCTTACCGTCCCTTTTCCGTTTTACCTACTATAGGAAAATAAATGGAGTTTTAATAATTATTTTATTTATTTAAATTTAAATTGATTTTATAATTTAATTTGAATCAAAATTAGAGACAGTCGGTAAATATGTAATTTAAATACATATTATTCTCTTAAATTCTATTGATTAAATCATAATTTTAGAATTTTACTGTTTATTTAATTTCGGAACAATAATTCATTTAATTTAATAAAATACTCACATTTGGAGTTAAATTTTCTTTATAATTTTTGACTGATAAAATTGGAACTTATAGTTTGCAAAATAAATAAATTATAATAATTGGCATAAAAGTGCAGTTTTTACTTGGGAAAAGCCAAAATCCTTTCAATATCAAATATAATACACAACAAACACATCATTATGTCAATTACTTCAATAACAAACAAAAATCATTGAAAACCGCGAATTAAAACGGCCTCCCCTTTGAAGCGTATCTTTTGTGACGACCGTTGCAATTGGCGCTCCCGCTAAAAGTCCTTGGCGCCGCTTGGCGCGGAATTCCCGCACATTGCTGCAACCTCAGAAAAACCGATCGGGCATTTTCTACATCTGTTTCACGGAAGTCAGTCAAGTCAAGAGATCACTTGTTACTTTCGCTAGTCAAGTGCGGATATTTTGCCGCTTTTACGGATATTTTAAAAAATTGTGCGTGGAATTTTTGATTGTTTTATGAAGTTTGTGGAGTAATTACGGTGTAAGCGATGACGTCTATTCTGAGCCGTCTTTTGACGGCGGACAAACCGTGGACGGCGCCGTATTCGGTGCCGGTACAGCGGCCGGTTTATGCTCAGGCCGGTAGTACCAATGCCGGTACGGGCCAGCCCCAGATTAATGTGGTCAGTGGTAATGATTTTCCCCAGGCCCCGCCGACCCGTAAAAAGAAAAGTTCCAAGAAATCGCAGGAAAACCTTTGTAAGTTCTTTTTTTATGAATCGAATTTTAAAAAGAAATTTTTAAAATCGTAAATTTTGTGTTTTGATGTTTGTTTTCTGAAAATTATTTTTTTCGTTTCTAAAATATATATCGTTTTTGCTGTTTAGAATATTAAGCTAGCATTCTAAACTTAATAGCGAATATTTTTTTTAAAAAATTAATTTTTATCTTAAAAAATAAATTTATAGTTGCATAACTATGTATGAATATATTTCAAAACTATATTGTTAAAAACGATGACTTTCCGCTACATTTTAATTACTTGAATAATTTATTCTATTTATACCGTTACCGCAAATAATCATCATTCGAATTTAGTTTCCCCCCATTACCCCATGTACAGCAATCAAACTTATGACGCAACCCAACCAACCTTCAAATATTATTTAAAGATTTCTTAGTACCGATATTTCTTTTTGAAATATTCCAAGTATTAATTTTATAACATTCCAAACTATTTAAATTTCATTTGAAATGGTACTTAATTTCCAAGTATTCGATGTCTTTTCCGGTGTTTTTCGGATAATTCGCATATTTCGCTGGATACATGCCAATAATGTCGCATCCGCAAATGATGCTATCTTCAGATATTTTTTATTTCAAGGTTGGGGTTCTGAAGTAATGTTTTCACCGCTTTTCTGAAATCAACCAAGACGTCATGCCCAAGGCCGATTTCCGATATTTATTCCAACGCACCGTGCACTAACTGTAACTGTATTTGTCAAGTCCGTATTTAGATGCGTAGGTTTCATAGCATTGCGCAGTTGGAATTTTTTCCGTTCGTAATTTTATTCATTTAAATTTGTCATTAGTAAAATTAATTCGAAATATTCATTGTCATTCTTCGTAATAGGGTTTTTTTTACCTTGGATGACAAAAAGGTTGACATTCGTAATCGCCATTTTTGTTCATTTTCACGGACATATTAAAAATAAAAAACACAAGGTTGTTTTTCTTATTGGAAGTTTTACAACTTAATTGTTCCTACCCCTTTGTGTTGATTTGTTTCTTTCTGCTGTGACGTCACACACTAAAAAAAATACAGGAAAAATGGTGACCTTGTTATGTCAAGGGACAGTTTTATGTCGCTTTTATATATTTTTTTTCTGTCATGCAATGAAAAAGCGGGACCATAATTTAATAGAGATGGTTTCATGTTGGGTTATATCCTAATTAGGTTATTTAGAAGCTATGCAAATTTCTATTGTTTCTTGTGCCATTCCGCATTTTGGAATTGTTTTCACAAAAGCGCTTTTTCTGTTATTCTTCGTTATTTCGTAAAATTAAGTGCGTTTAAAAAAAAACCCTCCATATTCTTTTAAAAAAAAAACATTGTTATTTTGTAATACTTTTTAGAATTCTACATAGATTAATATTTTTTTTCTGGAACTTTCGAAATTTAATTTGTCTTTTATTTTGTTAATAACTTATATGGATCAAGATCGAATGTATTTTTAAAGAAAATTTAGTAAAATATCATAAATAATTTATAATATCTATATTTAAGAACGATTAAAATTATTTCTGTTAAATTCCACCAAACGATAATTTTTCTAATTTCCTAAGCCTAAAATAAAATATATAAAAAAAGTTCTAAAAAAAAAAATCGAAATTGTTCTTAACTACAGCAATCGAAATCTTTACAAAATTATAATCCCATAAATTTAAATATTTATTTATTTATTAACAAAAATATTTTTTTCTTCAGCTGTCCGATTTGGCCGCGTCCCTAAACGTGAAAAGGCCAAGATTCTCGCCGCCATGCAGAAAGTGAACGCGTGTTCCCAAGAAAAGGCCCTCGGCGCAGAACTGGAAGACGAGCTTCGTCTCCTGACGACCATAGTCCGAGCACACGAGGAGACGTGCGACTTCACCAAAGACAAAGTCGTCGGTCTCGTCGAGAAGGCCCGGAGTTGCCCCGTCTATGCACAGTGCCCGCCTACACTGGTAAGTTCATTTTTTAAAAAAATGTAACTGTACACATATTTTTTAAATCGTTAATATATATTTATTAAATTCCTTTTAATATTTTTTAAATTACTTGAATATTTAAAAATAAATCCTTACAATATTTTTAAAAAAATTCTTAACATTAATTTTACTAAGTCTTATAACTATTTAATTTCGAACAATTAGAATTCTTATTAGGACTACTTTTCCACAAACAAATCCCGGAAGTTTCCTTCAGATCCTAACTAATAACAAAATAACTAGTTCACTGTAACCAGCTCTTGACCCCAATTCTCGCCTTCCAGTTGTAATAAATCCAGCACTTAAAAACTTTTTAAATAAAATCCAAGGCCGAAACAAACGTTTTTCTGTAAACATCTCTTAATAATTGTTCAAGGCAAATGATGTGTGGCCGCCATGTTGGATTTTCTTTTATCCATTCATTTTCCAAGTCGTCTTTCTATCAATCTGCTATGACGCAAGGTCAGTTTTTGGTGGAGGCCTTGATTTTTAGCTATGCACAGTTTGCACTCTTTTTTACTTCCTGGTTTATTGCATTATTTTTAAAGCGATAGCGATTATTGAGAGTGTGCCGTATGGCAATGGCGGCGTTCGACGAATTTAATTATTTGGCGACCTCGGCGGTTTGAGTAGGCTTGATCTCTTTATCAGACATATTAATCGCTCGCTTTTATTTCAATAACATGTTATTTAGTGAGTGCTGCTTTTGTTTAAATTCACTATTTTATTTATTTGTAACTTATTTCATTTATTTGATGGTTTGAACTCTAATTGACGATATTTTTGAAGAATTATTCTTGATGTTCCGCGTGTTTAAATAACAAAATGTACTGTTCCAATAAATATTTTGGTGAACGGTCTATTTAGGAACAAAACTATTTTTCTTTCAAAATTCCGACCCCAATAAATAATCCACTACCAGTCTAGACCAATTGCACAATAGCAAACGATTTCAACAGAACGAAAAAAAGAAAATGGGAGCTTTCACATGTTTAGATAATCGTTCTTTTTTTCCTAAAACCATTTTCCCAATCGTTTCGTCATAACGAACTAAAATACGCTCCAGTTTTTCCTGGAATATTTCCCTAAACATCGATATCCGCGAATTCTTTTTTCGTTCCATTATTCGAAATAGAAGCCTAGACAAAACGTCACGCCATTTCACCATAGCGGCTGGAAGCTTTTATCGCCGAGTGTGCGCTTCCTCCAATCGTCGCCAATTTTTCAAGGCCAAGGTCGCCACTTCTCCCATTTCGTTCATTGCTTGGCAACCTCGGGGCGTTGAAGGTCAACGCTACTTTTGTACTTGTAAATTTTTTGGGCTCTTGTTTCATAACGCCCCCTTTTGATGATTGACATAAAATAAGTGAAGATTTAGACTATGATACTTATTAATTTAAGTTTATCTAAGGATTGAATTTAAAGAACAAATCAACAAAAAAGAGAAAAAACCTAAATAATAAGGGCTTATTAAATTACTAAGGGTTGGTTGGGCCGATGGGACCAAGTCTTAAAATATATTAAAACAACGACATGAAATTTTAAGAAATTAAAATATTTAAATTTAATCCCGAACTAAAAAAAGCTAGGCTGTGATTACAATAAAAAAAAAACCTAATCATTGATTGTAGTATCAGCAATTACTTTGAACATTCTAAATTCTATTGTTCTACAATCTAGCCAAAGCAATAAATCAAATATACTTATGTTTGTTCTTTTTTTTGCAGAACTGTCCATTGAACCCAGCTCCCCATATACTGGAAAATGGTGCCTCTTCCCAATACATGGAGGACTTTTCCGAAAGGTTCGCTCCTGCAATCAGAGGAGTCGTGGAATTCGCCAAACGCATTCCTGGATTTGGTTTCTTGTCACAGGACGACCAAGTCACCCTCCTTAAGGTAAGCTCTTACTATAATTACGTTTTAAAATTCCTATACCACTTAACCTTTGAACATCCAGAAATTATGAACAGTAACTTAATTGATCAGCTTAAAAAAACACTGTTATTACTGGCTGGCATTGATATGTAATGACAATGCACTTTTCAATCTTTCAACATCCAAGGAATAAATAAAAACGTGCCCTTCAAATTAATTTGGACTTAGTCATTTTGTTAGTTGGGATCATTATCTAAAAAACTGGAGTGATATGATAAAAATATCTGATGAAAATCATTTTCTTAAATTGTTTTACGTTTTCTTTTAGGCTGGTGTGTTCGAAGTCCTTTTAGTGAGATTAGCCTGCATGTTCGATTCCCGGGACAAGACTTTGATTTGTCTGAATGGCCAGATGCTGCGCCGAGATGCCCTGCACTCAGCTACCAATGCCAGATTCCTCCTCGACTCCATGTTCGATTTTGCTGAGAGGCTAAACACCCTCCACCTGTCTGACAGTGAAGTTGGACTCTTCTGCGCAGTGGTTGTCATTGCTGCCGGTAAGTTTCACATTTAAAATATTGCCGCTTTTCTAAAAAAATCATTTCCTATATTGTATATCAATTTATGTGCTGTTGAGATTGTGCGACTCATGACTCTTATTCATCTTTGGCAGATCGTCCCGGCTTGAGGAACATGGACTTGGTACTGAAGGTCCAGAAGAAGATGACCGACATCCTGAAGAAGTCCGTGACCGCCAGCCACCCTGAGAACCCAAACATTTTCGAGCACCTGATGAAGAAGATCCCAGACCTCAGGACCCTGAACACTCTGCACTCAGAGAAGCTGCTGGCCTACAAGATGGAGCCACGCAACGGACAGGCCGTAGTCGGTGCAATAGAGGGACACATCACGGACACTTCGATGGCCAACCCAAACACATACTCGGCCATCCCTCACGACATCTGGAGCCAGTATAACCTGATATCTCCCCATCCACCATGCCTCGCGCCAGAGGAAGACTTGCGAAGCACGTCGCCAGGACAACACAGCCAGCACAGTGGCAGCACGACGGGAAGCGAGTGGAGCACAACCGATTCCAAAGACGAGCACGACCTGGTCGGGTCGCCCCGATCGGTCGGATCCAGTGGGCTCTGCATCGACGATATCAAATCCCCCATCAGGTCGGCCAGCTTCTCCAGTTCTCGGAGCTACGTCAACGAGGAGGCCTGGCCTTCGGACTTGAACCAATCCGTGGTCGAATACCACCACGGATTGCCTAAAAGAGTGGCCGAGAATCCGGGATCCGAGCATGGGAGCAGCTCTGGGGATGAGGGGTACTACATCGACAGCCCCATCAAAGGACCCATCTACCCGAAGCTGAGGAGGGTGGATTCCCCAACCGATTCTGGCATCGAGAGCGGGAAGGAACATGGCAGCACCAGCACAACCGTGTCCGTCTGCTCCAGCCCGCATTCCTCGGTTGACGAGAAAGTGAAGGATGTGATGATGGACCAGGACCACAAGGACCAAAGCATCGAGGACATGCCTGTGCTGAAGCGCGCCCTTCAGGCCCCGCCCATCATCAGCTCCCACATGCTGATGGATGAGGCGTACAGGAACCACAAGAAGTTCCGTGCCGCCAGGAGGGAGGCAGAGAGCCCCCAGCAGCACCTGTCCCTGGCCAGCACACACAGTACGCTGGTCAGGACCTTAGAACAGGCACCGAGGTACCTCAGCGAGCAGCAGCTCAAGAGGACCGACCTCATCCACAACATCATCATGCAGAAGGAGACACAGCAGCAGCAAAACCACCAACAACAGCAGCAGCAAATCCACCACCAGATGGAGCCCCAACAACAGAACAATCACTACGTCTTCAGCAACGGCAACAATTCGAACTCTAACTATGCCCAGCAGCAACAGCAACCACCCACGCACAACAACAACTTGCTGGTATGCCCCAAGGGCTACTACTCTGCCCAGTACTCTTCATGGCCTTTCGCACAACAGCAATCCCCAGTCCAAGTCCGGCAATCGGCCAGTCCGGTACAGCAACAGCAATACGAACAGCAGCAGCAACAGAACTTTTGCCCCTCCCCTAGGGAGTCCTCGCCCCGGTTGCTGTACAACCCCCGGTCTCCCCCGCAATCTGTGTCCCCTCTAGTCATGAACGGGCCCTCCCCTCCGGTGCAACAGCAGGAGAGCAAACCAAGCGAGTCCTCGCAACCACTGAACTTGTCCAAAAAGCTTTTCACCCCACCACCCATGCTTAAGATGGAATCGTGATTCTGAACATTTGAGAGAGAAAAAAAATTTATTGGTGGAATTGTACCGGTCCCTTTTTTCCGGTACGTGCAATTCTCCTCCCCTCCTCCCACCTTGTGATCATGCACCCGTCGTGTCTTATTACCTTGGACAAAGACTGGACAGCATTTGCGTTCGCCAATCTGCAACAGGGTTCATATCTCTTCCAAACCTTCGTTCTATATAAAAAAAATCTAAAACCAACATCTAGCCTAAATAAAAACTTACATCCCAAAAGAAATTAAGCAAGAAAACAAGTGTATATAGCTCTAAAATTACGGATTATGAAGTCCCTATTTCGAAAGCGGTAAAACAGTGATATTATAATCTGGAAAAAAGGGATTAGATATGAACCCTGTTCAACATAGACTGGCCAGCATCATCAAAGTGAGGTGCCGTTGCCATTCTACATTAGATAAATAAATGTGCCATTCCAGAGTTTGGAGAGATCACATGCAGGCTGTGTGTTTTCGCACCTTTATTACGAAAAGAGAGAAACCGAAAGGAAAAAAACGGACAATTTATTGAACAATATCGTTAAACTCTCATCTGTAAATATTGTTTATATCAAAAGACATAAATGTATTCATTTTGTACAAAAAGAATTATAAAAGAAACCGACCATGGTGTTTGCTTTTGAAAAAGCTATGTTGTAAATTTTTTAAAAAATGACTGGTATATTATGATTGAATGGATATAGTGATTTTTATTAGCAAAGCATTAAATTAAATATTATTTAAAGGAAAGGATTTTTTTTAAACATCGCATAGAAAGATGTATAAAGGGTATATTTTAATTTTGGTCTGGAGTTACAAAGGGCTAGGAAAGGGGCCATATTATAGAGAGTTTTGGGTAGTGAAATTATTGTATGTGGTTCTTTATTGTAAATAGATTTAAATAGCACCATTTAATAATAATTTAATGTTTCCCTTTGAGTGAACTAAATGCAGTGGTGTTTTTGCTCCACAGTATTATTGTAGGCATATCCCGGTAAAAGTTCAGTATACGGTGCATATTGGCGGGTTAATTATTTAATTTTAAAAGCCTAGGTTACCTATTAACCTTGGCCTTGCAATACGGTGTTGGAACGGGTTGCCAAGTGGGAATAAAATCGCTCTTGGTGGATATTTTTGTATGCCAATCGGCGTTGCGCTGTATACTTTATTTTACCGAATCCTTGTTTTTATAGGGACCTCAAATGAAAAATCAAGTACCAAAAACTACATAACTAGGCCTAATGAAATCCATTTTTTTTTTTCGAAATCCGTATTTATTTCATTTCAGCATACCATCAACCAATAACTTATATTATCAAGATAAAGTGATGAATAATTAACTCTTTAATTTATTTTTAATTTATTGGTAATTATTTAGACAACGACATTTATTCTGAACCCCCCATCCCTCTTGTGGGAAAGAACTCTGATTTCTCAACTACTACAATCATTTCAAATGGTGCGGTTTTCGGTACTTGATTGGCCAAATGCTTCAAATCCCTGTCTTGTGCTTTCTACGGTCTTTTTAGCCAAATCGGATGGATACTGTTGTAAAAGGCAGTACTTGTAGTACAATCAAACTTTTTAATTTAAGAATCATTTTATTATATTCTGGATCTCTAAGATCGCGCATTGGTGTGTGGCTATGTGCCTGTTATGTGATCATGTCATTTCATTAAAAAAAAAACCTTTCTGATTGAAATCTTGTGTCTGTCTTTATTTTGAAGTGTTGTTTTAGTAAATATTATTCATTGAATTACATTCAACAACTGAATAGTCATGCACACATTTAAGCACAATTATAGAACATTTAAACCACCATTAATTTTATTGATTTATTACCAACAACTGAATAGTCAGATACATATTTAAGCACAATTAAAAAACATATAAACCATCATTAATTTTTATTGATTACCACCCTTAATAAGTATTAATTAAGTATTGAATAAACCTTAGTTAAAAATATTAACAATGTATTTTTCTAAGGAACAGAACAATTTAAAATTGGATCAAAATGTTCATACAGCAATTGATAACCTACACTCTTAAAACAAACACTCCTAATTTAACTCAGTCTGATTGTAATTTTTATCAATTCTAATTTTGTATTAAAAACGTCAAAATAATCTGTTAACTTCAAATAAACGGCCTTTTTTGTTGCATTTATGGCACAAAAATGTGTATTATTAGATTTCAAGGCTTGTCCCTAAGTAACTATTAAATATAATTTTTTTTTTATAAATTTCTTTTCAAAACATACTTTTTAGCATATATTTGTATAAAAAAGTACGTTTAGAGTTTAGATGAAGAATTTACGTGTAGGATTTTGCTCGTGTCTTAGGAGGATATATAATGGTCTAGCCATGTCAATAATTATCTAGATATCATCCTATAAAATTATATTAGATGTAAAAACAACAATAAATAACGCCGTATGGGTTTGGGTTAAGTTGAATAATCGTCACACTAGAGCAGTGGTTCCCAACCTTTTCTGGACCATCGCCCCTTTCTTAAGGTTGACTAACACCTATCGCCCCCTTTCAATTTTTATATTTTGTCCAATTATAATTTGAGTTAAAGTGTAACTACACTGTTAAAAATTTGGTTCTATGTTGAAACTAATATTGGTTCCCATTTAGCTGCAACAATAATGTGGTACTACATTTCACGAATTATTGGTGCGACCCCTGGTACCAACTTTTGGTGAGATGTCTAAAAAACCAAACAACAACCAAATGTAACGTCTTTATTACTTCAAATGTTGGAGAAATCTCGAACCACAAATTTTAGCGAACTTGTTAGTCTGATTCTTAGATATTTTAAGTTGAATTTAACAATTATGTAATAGATTATGTATCTTTATTTGTGGCGATTACAATAAAACATCACGCACATAAAATAAACATATACCCCATACATAAAAACAACCAAAGCACCTTTATCCGGTCACTCTTAAATAAAATAGAAAGAAATAAAGTCTTTACATAACAGATTTAAAAAAAATAACAATTAGCTAAGATCTTTCAACTGGATTCTTGAAAATTTAAGAGAGTTGACAATAAAAATTAAAGAAAAAATTGAATGTTGATTTCAAGTTCATGTGCGTCTTTGAGGCGAATGTCCAACTGATTTTTTTTGTTTAGTGAGGAGCTGACTAATAAAACTAAATCCTTTTTCAACTAAATATGTTGACGTGAACGAGATGAGAAGTAGTTCAGTTTTTTTTTTACCACAGTTGTGGATATTATAAGTGTAAATAAGTTTCACGCAGGCTAACTCATAACCTCCCTGCTTGAAAATGATTTTCGCCTCACAGTTATACTTCAGATCTACAAGCTCCGTCTGCAAAGAATCATCAAGGTTGTCCACAACCCACAGATTCAAAAGAGAATGGATCTACAATAGAATCAGGAATTTCTAATTTAGTTAAATGTACAAATCTTGTATGAATATCAGTTTTTAACTTGTCAAGGTGATCAATAAAAATTAAAATGGTTTTACTGTACTACTTTACAGTATATTTTAATTTCCCCCCTTTTAATACCCATCGCCCCCCTATCGCCCACTAACTATTTATTGCCCCCTTGATAACACAAATCGCCCACTTGGGGGCGATCGCCCCCAGGTTGGGAACCACTGCACTAGAGCTACGCGAGTGCTCTTGCCGACGTGCGTCTTAACCCTCTAATGCATAAATTTTTATTTTCATCCCAAAAAAATATGTATGTATCTTTAATACTCACACATTATGGGAAAAATACTAACAAAATTTAAACTGCATTAGAATTTGAATAATTTCAATTTTTTTGAAAAAAATCCATATGACAAAAACCAACTGCAAAATTCCAATTTTGATAATAATGACTAGAAAACTACTAAATATATTTCAAAATAACCCTTTTTAACTATGATTAATTTTTCAAAACAATTTATTAGTATTTAGTACTAATATTATTATTCTTTGAATACTGCTAAAAACGTAATTTCACAAAAGTTAATAACCTCACTCTTTGATTTTGAATACACTTTTACTACTGTCATCTATGAGGATTATTAGTAAATAAAACATTAAAATGAAATGTAATCGATGAAAAAAACACAGATTTGTCTAGGAGGAGCTCTAATTTAATAGAATAAAGTGGATTATGTTACTTGTTACTAAACGGTAACAGTATGCATTAGAGGGTTAATTTACAAGACTGAATTTTCCTTTAACGTTTGTCCTAACTCACCAACCCGGAATGTTTTTTTTTCGTGAAGACAGTTCTATAGTAAAAGAACAACTTTTACAGGGGGGTTTGGAGGTTGAATTATTGTCGTATTAGAGGTACACGAGAGCCATTGGCTTGGTATTGATATCATTGATATCGTTTATGAAAATTATTTTAATTTGCTATACTATATCCTCTTAAGACCCGAGAAAAATCCTACATTTATGTTCTTAATCTAAACATACTTTTTATACAAATATATGTGCTAAAAAGTATATTTTTCAAAGAAATAAAAAAAAATCCACTTTTAATAGTTACTTAGGGATACGCCTTAAACTCTAAAATTACACATTTTTGTGCTATAAATGCAACAAAAAAGGCTGTATCACTAATTTGACGTTAAAATATTCTTTTAACATTTATGCAAAATGCCTTTAAAATGAACTACTAAACTAATTTTTTGAGAGTTTAAAAAAAAATAAGTATATTTTTTAAGAACTATCTAATCGTATTGACCCTCGTTCAACTGAATTTTTATAGAAATAAATGACTGATACGTGTAATCAAAGGCTGCACACTGATATTTGGATCTTCTTCTATCGGACCAGGTCAATTTCGGAACTAATTTACGCGTTAATTGTTTGTGGGGTGGTTTTAAAAAATGTCCCCGAATGGGGACGAAAGGTCGCAAGAGGTTAAGCTAGTCTTGTTCTCCTTTCTAAAATATTTTAACTTTCGACCATTTTAGGAAATATCTACACTCTTAAAACAAACACTCCTAATTTAACTCAGTCTGAGTGGATTTCACTCCTCCAGACTGGAAAATGCACTTCTCCTTTTGGAGTGGATCCTTTGTGTGTTAAACCTCCGACAGGATCACTCCAAACGAGTGATTTTAACTCAGTCTGAGAAAATATGCATGCCTTTAGGGTGTCGAAAATGCACTTCTCCAACTGGAGTGGATTTCACTCTTTTGTTTTAAGAGTGTAAGTATCAAATAGTCATAATACCTTGAATAATAAATTACATATTTTCAGTTTAGATCCAGCTTTGGGGAACGTCAATTTTATAATTTTAAGAACAGCTTGTTTACTATGTGTCCTACACTTAGTGTTTAAAACAGTGTATTGGAAAAATTAACTTACAAATTTTTGTTGCCATTGTGCAGATTAGAGCCATTCGCGGAAAATGTCTAACACAATATAGATAATCAATTTCTCAGGTACATTTTACTGAATTAAAATATACATAATATGCTGACTCCCTAATTCAGAGAGTAGTTTGTATATTTCTCAATCAGACACACACAAAATTCCCAGTTAGAGAATTGTAAACATCTACTTTTTGACGATAACAGGCCAATTTACAAGTCATCAATTTGATATTTTTAACGCAGCCAATATACGCATTTTAATATGAAAGAACGTTCAAATAAAACCTTCCTTTGAAGTAATCACCTTCCCGAGAGTAATTTCCAAGCGTAACATGGGGCTGGGGAGCCCAGTAGGTTAGGCACTCGCCTAGCATGTGAAAGGTCCCAGGTTCGGGTCCAGGCATCGCACAAAATAACTGCCCACCTGTAAACGGCCCGTGCAGTAAAAAATGTCCGACGAATAATAACCTCGTGTAAGGGAAGGCACGTTAAATATCCTTCAAAGTCCTAACGTTGCGTACGATGCCGCCCTTAACGGTTGCGTTAGGTGCCCATTCAGGTGTCGGCTCGTCACTTGACCGTGGTTCTAAAATACGACGCCCATCGAAAATAGCCTTCGTGTAGCTCTAGTGCGACGATAATTCAAAACCTAACCAAACCAAACGTAACCGAAAGTTACGAATCTAAAGGTTGTGCGGATAGGCATATAAGCTCTTTTTTTTAGCAGTTGTACAACGTTAATCTAATCGACCAAACCATGAGTCAACACTTTATGATAATCTGTTGATAGACTCATAAGCAACACTAGGCTCGTTTACATAAGCCATCGAATCCATGGAATGAAGAGCAAACTCGGCAATTTTTCCCTCTTGGGGATTTTTTCCTAGGCAGAACCAGATTTGAAGGGTTCATTGGGGGTTTCTAATCCCCTGCCATGAAGGAGGGTTTAATATTTCATTCCATGGATTCGGCCAAAGACTATCATTTGGGTTAAAAATCCTGCTCGACCATTTTTTCCCTAATGGAGGGTTTGGCATTCCATGGATTCGATGGCTCATGTAAACGCGATAATAAGGGTCATTTCACGAACGAATAATCTGTAGCTATGAAGTTCATTTGAGGGTACTTGACTCTTGACTGTATCGCTAAAATACCTTCCGATATTAAAATAATTATATTTTGAATTCCAAAAATAACAAACGTATATATTTTTTGGCAAAATAAATCTTTAAATAATTAATAAAAATCATTTTAAAAAGTCTTTTTCATTTGTTTCTCCCAGTATTCTGCTTTAATTTTTTGTTGTTGCTGTTAGTACGATTTTTATTTCTGGTGAAAAAGAAACTCTTAAATAGCAAAGCAATACTTTTAATAGAAATCAAGATTCCCAAACTAATGCATTAGTACTACACTCCTTGCAACCAAGTCGGGCAAATAGAAATATGCTATGGAGAAGATCCTTCCGCGCATGAGTTCCATAAATTATTTGTGAATCCATCCAGAAAACATGTTCAAAACATTAATTTCGTTTAACCCTTTCAGTCCCAGTGATGCCATTTGGCACCATCACTTTCAATATTTTTTCAAAAATTTTATGTCCCGTTATGACATCCAAACACACATCATTCGATTCTTCACACTTTGTTCTCTTCGACAATATTTTACATTAATCTCAATAGAAGTCAGAACTACTATTTTTTTATTTAGAAAATAGTCAACAAGCATTTCTCCTGATTTTTGATAAGTTCACTTCAGTTCCACATATTGAAAACACAATTTAAACTATTTCGGTTAAAATAATTACTAAGTTTTTTTTAAAATGTGGTCAGATACCTTAAAATATATAACTCGAAGTGTTTTTAGGTAATATATATTTTTTTATTTTGTTGTTTTCCACAGTTAAAAAATTTTGGCAATGTTTAAAAAACCATATAAAAAATTTAAATAATTTTTTTTCTTGGGAATTCGTATATTTGACATAAAATAAGCTTTATTTTGTGAATATCACATGCTTCTGTAGTGTAGTAAATTTTTGGGACTGAAAGGGTTAAGGTATAACCAGATTGGAATATTATTTTATAAAATTTGGCAATTTCATCCGAATGAAAAGTGTATTTTGGTTAAATTGTATTCAGATCATTTTGTATGTAAATATTACCTTACAAGTGCTTGCAACTGACGGACCAACTGCGCTTTACCCCTCTTCCTTGTTTTTACCCAAGTTAGGTTAGGTTTGAATTATTGTCGCACTAGAGCTACACGAGGGCTATTGTCGACGGGCGTCGTATTTTAGAACCACAGTCAGGTGACGAACCGACATCTAGGCACCCAACGCAACCGTTAAGGGCGACATCGTTCGCAGCGTTAGGACTTTGAAGGCTATTTAACGTGCACTCCCTTGCACGGGGTATTATTCGTCGGACATTTTTGGCTGCACGGGCCGTTTATAGGTCGGCAGTAATTTTGGCGGTACCCGGACCCGAACCTGGGACCTTTCGCATGCTAGGCGAGTGCCTAACCGACTGGGCTCCCCAGCCCTTTTCCGAAGTTAGGTTGGCACGGAGTATAATAA
Organism: Hylyphantes graminicola; assembly: GCA_023701765.1. NCBI lineage: Eukaryota > Metazoa > Arthropoda > Arachnida > Araneae > Linyphiidae > Hylyphantes > Hylyphantes graminicola. The sequence continues at coordinate 61,405,435 of CM043121.1, read as the reverse complement.
GACTAACCATCCCTTCTTACTACAAATATAATTACCGCAATTTCCTTTCCAAAAATGACATCAGCTCGCGAAATCGAACAGAAGATGTTTTCCTAAGTCGTCATCTCACACCCACGAATCCAGGTGAAGGGGGGTGGGGCGTGGGGAGGGGGGGGGTGCACAGGTGTTTTATCCTCACTGAAATTTCTTCAAGGTGAGAGCTGACATCAAGGTCGAAATCCAATTACGAAATTAGGATTGCAGTCTAGCTAAGGAGTACTACTAAAGGGCTAGGGTAAGGTTGAATATACGCTGCTCAAAATAATTAGGAGTACTAATTAAGGGGTACTTTTCGTACTTTTGTTAAAAAATTCAGTTCCAATTATTTTATTTTAACCAATCCAAAATTTGTGAAATAGATTCATTATGCATGCAGAATGAAATGAAAAAAAAAAAAAAAAACGGGCTTATGTGGGAAAAATTGGAATAATAACTTTTGAACGTATTATAATAATTTTTTTCAAACTTTATTTGTTAAAAAATAGTTGGAACAAATTTTTAAACATCTAAGAATGCAAGCTGAAGAATTTAGGGTCAATTTATTTCAAAAAATTTTTTGGGAGTGAATTTTATATATTTTAATATGTTTTTTATATTTTCATTTAATTAAAACAAACGTTATTTAATTCTTTGAAAGACACGATTCTTCCATCTAACGATAAATAAGTGTGAACCCAACTTAGTGAGAAAAAACCGGAAACTAATGAGTTGGAAACTGTTCAGTTATGGTCCCCCTTCCTCAGAAAAGCATAGGGCTACAAGAATGATTAAGGGTTTATCAGGTATTGATTATGGTACTAGATTAACCCTTTCAGTCCCAAAAATTTACTACACTACAGAAACATCTGATATTCACAAAATAAGCTTATTTTAGGTCAAAAATAAGAGTTCCATAAGAAAAAAAAATCATGTTAATTTTTTATATGGTTTTTGAAATATGCCAAAATATTTTAACTGTGGAAAACAACAAAATAAAAAATATATATTACCAAAAAACACTTCTAGTTATATATTTTAAGGTATCTGACCATAGTATTTTTTAAAAAAATTAATAATTATTTTAACCGAAATAGTTTAAATTGTGTTTTAAATATAAGGAACTGAAGTGAACTTTTTAAAAATCAGGTGAAACACTTGTTAGCTATTTTCTGAATAAAAAAATTGTAGTTCTGATTTCTATTGAGATTAATGTAAAATATTGTCTAATAGAACAAAGTGTGAAGAATCGAATGATGTGTGTTTGAGTGTCATAACGGGACATAAACATTTAGATAAAAAATATTGAAAGTGATGATGCCAAATGGCATCGCTGGGACTGAAAGGGTAAAAATCGTTAAACATGTATTCCCTGGAAAATAGGAGAACGAGGGGTGATTTAATTCAGTTATTCAAGTTCATAAAACAGAGAGACATGGAGGGCTTAGGTTTTACCTCAAATAGCCGGACCAGAGGACATGGTCAGAAATTAAATAAATCATGCTTTAAAAAAGAGGTAAGAAAACATTATTTTTACAATAGAGTCATCAATGAGTGGAATGCTATACCAGAATATGTTGTGTATTCGAAGAGAGTGGAAGATTTTAAGAAGAATCTCGATAACTATCGGAAACTGGTAAGGAATTAGATATACGTGGTTATAAAATAACGCTCGCTATTTGGAGTGGTCTGTAGCTTGAATGAATAATCCAAATGCATCAAACATTAAGACACATACTAATCAAGAAGGGGGGAAAGAATGGTGTCATAAAAAAAGACAGAATCCTAAAAAATAATCATAAAAAAGAATAACAATAAAAAACAAGCTCGTCTCTTGACCAGAATCTAAATTACGAGGGGTCGTACACAGCTAATTACGCCAACACAGCTAATTACGCCTCGTAATTTAGAACCCTGATCAAGAGACGAGTTTCTTTTTTTTACGAAAAATAATGGAATTATAAAACAGAAACGTACTCGTCTCTTGAAGAAGGTTCCAAATTACGAGACATAGCCAATTATAGCTATTTACGGCCAACACATCCAATCACGCCTCGTAATTTAGAACCCTGGTCAAGAGACGTGTTTGTTTTTTATGATTCCATTCTCTCCCCCCCCCCCGCCCCCTTTTCAATTAGTAAGCGTCTCAATGTTTGATGCATTCGGATTATTCATCCAAGCTGCAGACCACTCCGAATAGCGAGCGTTATTTTATAACCACCCTGTATATTTTGGACCAACCTTGCTGGGCCCCTGGCCTGCTGTTGGTCGACAATTTTTAAATTTGTATTTGATTCCAAATGGAATAATCGAGTGTGAAACATCGCACCTTTTCTTTTGTTCTGTCGAAAGTTGTGTAGTGTTTTACACCCCTGGATTTCAAAACTAACTCTAACCAGCGAAAAAGAGAATTTCTCGGACTTCCACTTTACACCTACGAATCCTGGTGTAAACATGGGGGGAGGGGGGGGGCAGGTGCTCTCTTCAAGAAAGAGAAAGTTTTTCGAGGTCAGGGGATGGAATCGAGGCCAAACTTTCTCCGAACGTGAAATTGAGGTTAAGATTCTTCCTTCTTCTTCTTCTTGTGAGAAAAGTTAAATGTTCAGACTGTCGACTGAGTCTGCCCAGAGCTGCATTTTAAGATAACGTTGTAACTTATTGGGCTAACATTCGTTTTGCAGGTCTTCTATAGTTGTCTTTTGAATGAGGCATAATTAAATACTACAATAGAATGCGTTTATTTTGTGTTTGTATCTGTTTCAAACATTAAAGTATTGATACAAAGCTACCATTTATATAGTTTACATTCACAATTGTCATTTTAACTTTTGAATGAAATTGTCAATATTGCTCCTCTGTATAGACACATATTATCAGTTTATGACTACTGAAAACGGGTTACTATTTTATGTATGACGTAGTGAGAGTAGTCGATTCTTAACAATCACTTACCTAAAAATTTACAGAATTGTGTCGTGGCATTGCTTTTCGCTTTCGTAATCTTTTAGATTTGACTACTTCAACCACGTCATTGTTTGAGTTCAGAGATATTATCTAAAGGTGTTTCTAACTGTACGTTTTAGTATAACTCGGTATTGAGTGACTCTAAACAGAATTATTGAATAGCTTAGTGGAAGAATGTGCTAAGTGACAAAAAAAAAATGAAAACGGGAAAATGAGCTTTGAAGTTTTTCATTTGCACTTAAATCCGATAAAAACGGTACTTGCAAAAGGTTTGAAAATGTAGGGTAGACTAACCAGTGAATGAACGTTTAAGCACAATTTGTTTTAAGAAAGTTCATACATTTAGTGAAAATATAGCTTCTGGTTTATGACAATGTGAACACATCTGTCATTACATGTAAATTCTACAAAAAAAAAGGTGTCTTTATATTGCATTGCTTTGGGTCTTTTGGGGGTCCAAATAAAAAGTGGTACAAAAGCCAAGTGAATGAACAGTCCTTTTCCCAGATGGTAGGCAGTCAGTGTTGCCAATCTATCTAGTGGAATGATTTTTATTCCTTATTTTTAAATGTATTTACCAACTGTTCATTCACTGGGGCCTATTCACTCACTGGTCCAGTCTACCCTATTAAACTCAAAGTTTATGAAACAGGGGAAACTTGTTATCGTTAAAAAAGTAAGTAATATGTTCATTGACACAAAACTTTAAATTTTTTCAAAAATGTCACTTAGCACGTTCTTCCACTAAGTTCTTCAACTGTCTCAAACACACGACCTACTACACTCTAAAATCATCAATGGCTAATTCCATTCGTGACAGACATGACATAAGACAACTTTCTTGGCTTTTAAAAAGTACTAAATGTTAATTGACAGTTAAAAAATTACCATGGGGTGATGCAAACAAAGGTCTTGATTAGAAAAAAACATTGAAATTTTCATTCAAGAGAAAATACTTAAAATTAATTTGGTTAAAGCATTTCATGACGGACATGACAAAATTGAGACACAGATTGTGAGTGACCTTATATTATTACCATTTGCTCTTAACTGCTATGCATTTCAAGTCTAGATTTTTTTTAAAATCAATATAAGATTCTGATATGCCAACTAGAATTTTTTTTAAAGAAATTTATAAATAGCAAAATATTATAAAATATTTATGACCTGATGGCCATGACAAATGTGACGGACATGACAAAGTTTGATGTTCTATATTTCACTCAAATTTTAAATTTAATTTTCGAATTTTTCACGAACTGTTTATTTTGAGGTATAAAAAGAGAAAATAAAAGTGTCAAGAATTTTTACCGAGCAGATTTTGTTTAAAATAAAAAGTTGAAATTTAAAAAATGATGTCCACGGCGCATTTTTGTGGAATCAACCCAATTTGAGCAAATAAAAAACCCAAAAGTTGTTTCACTGTCCGTCCGTCCAAAACACCAGTAGTTATCCTCACACTTGACTCAAGAAAGCAGAGAAGAGAAAGGTGATTCTCCTAAACTCTCTCTTCTTCTTTGTTACTCTTCGATGGGAAAATTTGGGTCAAGGGCGCTTGAGGAGGGGAAAGGGAGGGGGGGGGGGGGAGTATTTAAGGTCAACCATTTTCTTGGTGACTTCAAATCGAAGATGTTTTCTTTCTCAGAATATTATTTTCTCTGTTCTAAGTTCGACCTTATTGGTGTGGGTATTTATTCGCTAAGTAGTAAATGTCTTATGGGTTATTATGGAAGGGGGGGGGGGGGGATTTTAAATTATTCTTAAAATTAAAATATTTTTTCAAAAAAATTATATTGAGTTTATAATGGTTAGGTTAGGTTTGAAATATAGTCGCACTAGAGCTACACAAGGACCATTGAGGCGACAGGGTGCAGTTGGGATGTTAAAGTACTATGTGATATTAAGGATATATATGAAAAGGTAATTTAAGTTATTAAGTTTAATTGGGGTTAAAATATAAGTTTTTGAGGGGTTTAAGTCAGGATATGTTATTTTTTATATATTATATTAAAAAAAAATAGCGCAAATTATTTGACGATTACTTGGCAGGTCGACGGAATAATCCCAAAAGTACCTGTTTCATTTCAAACTTTCTTTCACCAATAAACATATCAAATATTTGTTACTCAAGTTTAGTTTAGTTTAGTTTGAATTATCGTCGCACTAGAGCTACACGAGGGCTATTGGCGACGGGCGTCGTATTTTAGAACCACAGTCAGGTGACGCTCAAGTTATGACTTTACATTTTAAACCTCTAATGCATATTGTTGCCGTTTGGCAACAAGTAACATAATCCACTTAATTCTGTTGAAGTAGAGCTCCTCTCGACAAATTTGTGTTTTTTTCTATCTATTACATTCCATTTTGAAGTTTTAGTTAATAATAATCCTCATAGATTACAGTAGTAAAAGTGTATTAAAAATTAAAGAGTGATGTTATTAACTGTTGTGAAATTACGTTTTTGGCAGTATTCAAAGTATAATGATATCAGAACTGAATACAAATAAATTGTTTTGAAAAATTATTTATAGTTAAAGAGGGTTATTTTGAAATATATTTAATAGTTTTCTATTCATTATTATCGAAATTGGAATTTTGTAGTTGTTTTTTATCATATAGAAATTTTTTTAAAAATTGAATTATTTAAATTCTAATGCAGTTAAATTTTTTCGTATTTTTCCCATAATGTAGGGGTACACTCTTAAAACAAAAGAGTGAAATCCACTCCAGTAGGAGAAGTGCATTTTCGACACTGGAAAGGAGTGATAATTAACTCAGACTGAGTTAAAATCACTCGTTTTGAGTGATCCTGTCGGAGGTTTAACACACAAGGGATCCACTCCTCTAGGAGAAGTGCATTTTCTAGTCTGGAGGAGTGAAAATTAACTCAGACTGGATTAAAATCGCTCGTTCGTTTTAAGAGTGTATTAAAGATACATATATAATTTTTCGGGACGAAAAAAAAATCATGCAATAGAGGGTTAATTATTTGCCTGATCCAAAATAAAATAATCAAGTGTTTATATCTACCCCTTTTATACCCACCCCATATCCGCAATATCCCCCCCCCCCAGCCCCATAGATAAGTGATATCTCTCCATTTGGTGCCTAAACCACAAATGAGGTGCAGATTTTCAATTTCCAAGTCAATAAGAATTAACCTTTATTAATTCAAATTCAAAATATTAATACATTTAACATATCCTTAAATCTTATGTAACCCTTTCCCTTCCAATATTTTCATTTGGAATCATCAGCTTGAGATTTTTTTTCCACTAACCCAAACTCGAACTTATTTTATTTCAAGTAATTTTTATTAATTTTTCTACATATTTTTATAAAGTTATATTTTTTATTGTATGGATAGATGAAAAAATCATGTATTTTGAAGACTTAAATAATGTTTGTTTTAGTTGAATGAAAAAAAAATGAAAAACGTGGTAAAATAAATGTATTCGAAATTATTTTATAAAAATAAATTGGCTCTCGAAAGGTTACCTTATTTGTCAAAATTTTTTATAATAATTTATTGAAAAGTTAAGAATCCAATTCTCTCTCCCCCCCCCCCCTTAAATTTTATTTAAAAAATTAAGCTTTTCACCATTTCTTTCTGGATTCTGCATTCCAATTCACAAATTTTAGGTTTTTATAATATAAAAAATATAAAAAGTTGGGAATTAAAGGGTTAATTAAATAGTGTTTATATCTACCCCTTTTTTACAGCCACCACATCCGCAGTATACCCCTCCCCCCAAAGATAAGTGATATCTCTCCATTTGGTGCCTAAACCACAAATGAGGCGCAGATTGTCAATTTCCAAAGCCAGAAACACAAGCGCGTGTGTCGCTCACGAAAATTTCGTCACAAAAAAAGTGTCTTCACGTGAAAGAAAATACAATATTTATTCTGCGGAGTTATTTCGCATGGGTTTTTGCGAAATATCTTCTCCGTAAACTAAATGGTTGGGTAACAACCATAGAGATCATAGTTAAAGTATTAGTGTGGAGGGTCACGTGGACCTATGCTAACGACGGCGCATGGAAAGCAAAATTGGTAGGGTATGGGGCCAGTGTTGCCAGAACTTTAAGGAGAAAAGTGCTACGAAAAAATAAAATTTAATTCCAAAATTACAAAAAAATACCATATCAATACTATTTGAATAGTCTTATTGACTTTAAAAAAACTTGAAACTCTTTTCTAGTATTTTTATAATATATTTTTTTAATTTTAGAATTAAATATTATTTTTTCGTAGTATTCTTTTTCTTAATGTGATGGCAACACTGGCCCCATACCCTACCAATTTTGCTCTCCATGCGCGTCCCGTCGTTAGCATTGGAGGTCACGTTATCCTCCACTCCTCTAATACTTTAACTATGATCTCTATGGTTACAACATATCTCCAGAACAAAGAGGAGTGGACAGGCGCGTTTACATGAGAAATCGAATCCATGGAATGAACAGCAAACTCCGCAATTTTTTCCTCTTGGGAATTTTAGCCCAGGCAGAACCGGAATTGGGGATCGTACCCCGGATTCGGCGAGGTTGACCCATCCTTTCATCCCTTGAGTGGGTCGGTAAAATGGGTACCAAGCATGCTTGGGAACTAAACACTGGGATTTCCGCGTGAGACCGACCACCTTACCGTATGCCTAGCACCCCAGAGCCCTAGGTCACGACAGCTGAAATGGGCACGGCCGGCATTGGCCCTGTAATAGGTTGTTGACCCGGGGAGTTTAGTTTTTTTTTTTGGAACCGGAATTGCTGGGGGGTTCATTGGGGGGTTTTGCAAACCCTCTAATAATGTGGGTGTGATGTTTCATTCCATGGATTTGGGAAGGGGCCCGTGGAACCTAAAAAAGTCCGATGAATAATACCCCGTGTAGAGTGAGTGTACGTTAAATATCTTTCAAAGTCCTAACGTTGCGTACGATGTCGCCCTTAACGGTTGCGTTGGGGACAAAATTGTTATTTGTCTTGACTCTTGTTTGTTTGCGGATAAAATTATTTTACTTTCCTCATGAGGTCAACTTTAGTTTGAATTATCGTCGAACTAGAGCTACACGAGAGCTATTGGCGACGTGCGTTGTATTTTAAAGTTTTCTAAAACTAATTTTTTTTTCACCGCCCGAGCCGATGTAAAGCCTTGCTAAGCCTAGGCTTGCCTTGCGCCCACCAGATAAACAAACTCCATGAAAACGGGCTACCGAACCACCCAGGTTGTCACGACCCATTCAACATAAAAAAAATCCAGATAATATTCAGTGACTCTATCCCAAGTCCGAATGACAAATGGTTCCAGTGACCTTTTTTGGCGCGAACCGCCATCGCAGTTGCGCGTCAGGTGACCTTTTGGCGCGCGTGTGGTGACATGCGATTCGATTTACGTGACAGAATCGATGTATCGATTCTGGAGGGGGTGAAGGGGTGGAGGGGAAGAGGTTACTTTGATGGTATTTCTTGAGGGGGACCTGTGGTCCTCCGTATTAAATAGTGTAGGGGCCTGTAGGCAGTGAATTTCGAAACTTTCCTCCAAGCATCATTCTTCGAACTTCAAATAAATTTAATTTTTAGATAAAGACTTAATCCGCCAAAGAAAATTAATGAAAATGGTTATTTTTTTTGTTTCAAGTCTAAATTAGAACTATCTATATGGCGTGTTTGGCGATTTTTTCCCCTGATGCGTATAAATAGTGTGTGGAAGGGGTTCTAAGTAACAGTTTCTGTTACAAAAACCTAATTGGTTTTTTAAGGCTTTGCTCATCTGCTGGTCTGGTTCAAAAATATTTCTTTTTGTTAGTCAGTTGAAAATAATTCTATCTCTCAATCCTACAATTTTTTTCTTAATTAGTATCATTTTAGAGCTAAATGTATTAGTTCAAATATTGAAGACTAAAAAAAACTGTGAATTCAAAGATTTCTTGCAAAAATTATTCTAAAGGGGCAGTTGGAAAAAGCGGGGCCCTTAAAATGGACGGGGCTGTAGGCGACTGCCTACTCTGCCTAATTGGTAATCTGGCCCTAACGCTAATGGTGACTGGTGCACGTTAAATCCGTCTTGGTCACAAAGTCCTCCAAGTTCTCATACCAAATCAATACCTTTGGGGGTGACAAGTCAATTCTGGGGATTCTATCTAGTTGTCCTCTGTCAAAAAATTAGATGGGTGTGTTGGGTCTGTCTTATTGAAGAAAGGTTTATAAGCAGGTCTCATACCAAGGACACAAACCTGAATATATATGTATACCAACCAACTAAAATGGAATACAAGAAATATTAGAGATTTCAGTGCTTGTCGGTTTTCTGTTTTACTATGGACAAAAGTGTAAAATATCAATTGAGAGAGAATTTTAACGTTGTTCGACAGTAAAAATGTCGAAACTTTGTGTTTTGGCTTCGCTGAAATTAAAAGCAGACTGCTTTTGGGGATTATGGAATTCGTTTTCCGACATTCTGCTGTAACCGCGGCTCGCCGTTATTTACAATCGCTTGCGGAAACGGTTTAAGTATTTAAAAATATTCGAAATCGTCTGCCTTTAAATGTGTGTCAGACATAAATGGTCTGTCTGGTGACCGCTCTTTCCTGTTTATCTTGGCAATAGTGTGTGAGGAATTTTACAATTGTAACATAAAGTTTGAAAGGCAAATTAATTTTAAAACAAAAAAGTTGAACGATGAATAAAGGGAAACTAAAGAGGGTACTAAAGACAGTGGGTTCAAATTCTATTGATCAAAAATACATTTACAGTTTTTCCTAATGTTAATTTTATTATTATATAAGAATGTTTAATCTCTTGCGAAATGGCGTCCCCATTTGGGGACATTTTTTAAAATCTCCACACAAATAATTAACACGTTAATTAGTTCCGAAATTGACAAGGTCCGATAGAAGATGATCCAAATATCAGTTTTCAGCCTTTTATTACAGGTATCAGTCATTTATTTCGGTAAAAATTGAAGTTGAATGAGGGTCAATACGATATTAGAGTTCTTAAAAATGTATTAAATTTTCTTTCGAAAAGCTCTTTAAGTTAACTTTAAGGCATTTTGCATTAAAAACAATGTTTAAATATTTTGTTAACCACAAATAATTGATACGGCCTTTTTTGTAGCATTTATAGTACAAAAATGTGTATTTTCAGAGTTTATGGCGTATCCCTAACTAGCTGTTAAACATAATTTAAAAAAAATTTCTTTGAAAAGCATATTTTTTAACATATATTTGTATGAAAAGTATGTTTAGATTAAGAATATGCTTGTAGGATTTTGATCGGGTCTTAAGAGGTTAAACTCGCACTTATTTCAAGTAATTTATTATTAATTTTTTCGCCATATTTTTTTTCATAAAGTTATATTTACTTATTGTATCGGTAGATGGAAAAATCATGTATTTTGAAGACTTAAGTTATATTTGTTTTAATTAAATGAAAATATGAAAACATGATAAAATAAATTTATTCTGAAATTGTTATATTCAATAAATTGGCTCTCAAAATGCCCCATTGTTAAAAATTATTATAATAATTTATTTAAAAGTTACGAATCCAATCCCCCCCTAAATTTTAGTTGAAAAATTAAGATTTTTCCATTCTTTTTACAATTTCTTTCTGGATTCTGCATTCCATTTCACAAATTTTAGGTTTTTATAATAAAAAATAAAAAAATTTAATTTTTATAATAAAAAGTAAACACATTTAATTTTCATAATAGATAATAAACAAATTTAATTTTTATAATAGATAATAAACAAATTTAATTTTTATAATAAAGAAAAGTTGGGAATGAAAGGGTTAATTACATACACTGGTAGTTAACAGCGATTGCAGAATAAACTTTGGTTACATAACTTTTTACATAAATCAGATTTTCCTTCTTGTAGCTGTACCCTATAATAATGGCCGTGCGCTATTCGCTGTTGTTGGTGACATTCGAATGGAATATCTTTCTATTCTTTTCTCCCAAGATCATCTTCGGCGTAAAAGAGCGAAAGTCGACATTGAAACCGCGTTACCTTGGCATTACGTCTGCGGTTGCCTTGGCGAGATTCAAGGTCGCCAAATGGTGCGGTGGTGGGGTTATTTCTGAGAAGCAGTTAGTGTTGTTTTCATGTTTATTATTATTATTATTATTATTATTATTATTTTTTTTTTTTGGGGGGGGGTGTATTATTGATTGGTTGTGGTTCGAATTAAGTTGCACTAGAGCTATGTGTGTGTGATTTGACATAGGTTTGGTTATTTTGTACAGTTCGATCCCATGGTAGATTTAAAGAAAAAATAACCCCTCAAATATACTCAGAGCTATTAATTAGCTAGATTTTTTTTCACCAGCTTATGACTTTTTGATGTTAACCTTTCGGAATAGGTTGTAGTTCTATAGTTAGCCTTTGTGTAGTGAAAAACTGGAGTAATATTATTTACTGAAATATCTAACAATCATATCTTTTATTTATGTATAAAGCCAAGTTTGTTTCGGTGACTAATTGGCCAAGAAAATAAGAGACTGAAATTCGAAAAAAATTACACAAAGATTTAGGTTTTGCTCACTATGAAACGGCTATAAAATTTTCATTTTGTAAACTTAATTAAAAAAAACATCGTTTTTCAAATGTCTTAACTTTTATAACATTTTTTGGATTTGTTTTTAAAATTTTAGTTTTTGTTTTCTTAGTTGTTTAGAAAACAAAGAAAAGTAATACTTATCTTCTCTCTCTTTTTTTAAAAATTGTTCTTAAAAAACCAGAATGAAAAATCTCCTTACAGTTTTCGAAATTATTTTTAACATTCTTCCCAAATGTGTCTTAAAAAATATTATTCAATTAATTAAAACGGAGAACCAGTTTTTACTCACACTGTGAACTTTTAAATGAGCTATAAATGTCAATATATTTATGTAGCATGTTTAAAATATGAAACTGTTCTTTTCTTTCGCATCAGGCTCTTCGGCGAGGGTATTGTTTTTGCCGTTTTCCGATAATGCCATGCAGGAAAGCGTATGGCGCAGGAAGAAACAATGGGAAGCGAGTATACGTGGATTTTGTATACGTTTTTTACGACTTATTTTTAGCTGTACTTTAAAGTACGCAAGACTTCTTAAGGCGTCGTAAAATGGTAGTGATATTTTGTTATTTAAATAATATTTCGAAATAACACTTAAGAGGCCCAATTTAAATTATTTGACGAATACATTATTTACAAAATTAATGAATTTTGGTAGGGTATTTTTTACTTATTTTTAGATGTACTAAAGTTAAAAAAAAACGTCTTCACTTTTCAACGATATTAAATAGTAGTGAATGTGTTCTTATTAAAAAAATATTTCGAAATAACTTTTAAGAGGCCCAATTTAAATTATTTGATAAATAAAATATTTACAAAATTACTGATTTTGGGTAGGGTATTTTTTACTCATTTTTGGATGTACCGAAAGGTGAAAAAACGTCTTCAGACGATAGGAAATAGTAGTGAATGTTGTAATTTCAAAAATTTCGGAGTTATAATTTTAATAATTTGTTAACTGAAAAAGATTTAAAAAAAATTAATTAATTGTGGTATTTTTTGCGATTTATTCTTAGTTGTTCTTTAAAGTATGAAAGACGTTACAAAATAATAGTGAATGTCGTCAGTTCAAAAATATTCCGAAATGATATCTGAGAAAAAAAAAATATTATATCATTTGGAAATTGAAATTTTTTCAAAAAAATTTCGGAGGGAATTTAGCTCGGTTTTATCACTTACTTTTAGTTGAAGTACACAAGGAACCTGAAGACGTCATAAAATGGTAATAAATGAATCATTTTTAAAATATGTCGAAAGGATTTCTTAGATACCATTTGATAAGATCTCATTGATGTCTTGATATCATGTGATCATTTGAAATGATATCTACACTCCTTACCAACCTAAGTTGGGTAAATAGAAATGCGCTATGGAGAAGATCCTTCCGTGGATATAAAGAGTTCTATAAATTATTTGCGAATCCATCCGGAAAACATGTTTGAAACACTAAATTCGTTTAAGGTCTAACAGATTTGAATATTATTTTAGAAAATTTGGCAATTTTATCAGAATGAAAAGTGTATTTGGGGTAAATTATATTAAGATAATTTTGTATGTAAATATTACCTTACAAGAGTTTAAAACTAACGGACCAACCGCGCCCTTCCCTCTGCCTTTTTACTCTTTGTTTTTACCCGAGTTAGGTTGGCAGGGAGTGTAGAAAACAAATTTAATTCATTTGGCGACTTAAGGGGTCTAAGGAGTCTTAAAAATGTGCAAAGAAGATACTACAAAGCATAGTCTGATCTTTCGTGTCAGTTTTTAACTACTCAATGTATAAGTATAATTTTTTTATATGTAATTCTACAAGATTTATTTATTATAAAACAAGTTTTAAAATTTATGAAACTTTAGCCAAAACTAAAATAAATGATATTAAGCATGAAGATATTTGAACACATTGTGATTAGGCTTGCGCGGCAAATTGTGAGGTCAAAATTGAAAAAATGACCAAGAAAATGACTTTATATTGTACAAATATGTACAAACAAAGACTTATACCTAAATTCTCAGCTCAATTTTAATTAGAAATTATTTTAAGAACTTTTTTCTAAAAAAATTAATAAAAATTTAAAAATTTTGATTTTAAATTATTTTTAAAATAATTTCTAATTAAAATTGAGCTGAGATTTTAGGTATAAGTCTTTGTTTGTACATATTTGCACAATATAAAATCATTTTCTTGGTCATTTTTTCAATTTTGACCTCACAATTTGCCGCGCAAGCCTAATCACAGTGCGTTCAAATAGCTTCATGTTTAATATCATTTATTTTAGTTTTGGCTAAAGTTTCATAAATTTTAAAACTTGTTTTATAATAAATAAATCTTGTAGAATTACATATAAAAAAATTATACTTATACATTGAGGAGTTAAAAAATGACATGAAAGATCAAACTATGCTTTGTAGTATCTTCCTTGCACATTTTTAAGACTCCTGTGACCCCTTAAGATGAGATGTGAAAAATCACTGTCTGCATTTGCACTATCTGCATTTGCCTGCGTAAAATTTCGTTGGCGAGGCGATTATTTAACAAGAAGTCGTGAAAGAACTAAAATAGTTTACTTGTTACTTAATTGCTTACAGGAACTGCTATAGTATGGGCAGATAAATAGTATAAAATATTTACTTTTGCTGCACTTTTTTTCTTTTTTAGAATTTTGAAAGTCGGTTGGAATGGAGTGAAAGTATGGAGAGAGACAAGGAAAAAAAAACATAATTTGTTTTAAATTTTATGATATCTATAATAATAAAAGAAAGAGTCTGTCTGTCTGTCGGTCTGTGTGTATGTCTGTGGATCGCAAAAGACCTACTTAGACTGCTCTAAAAAATTCGAAATTTTTAATATAGATTCCTTTTAATACCTACGTGTGCACCTGAGGCTTAGTTTTTTCATAGTTGATTGGGATTTTTAATTAATACAAATTAGTTTAAAAAAAACGTCATCCACGTGGGAGGGCTGGACCATAACAGGGCTTGAAAATACATGGACCGGGCCGAAACGGGGGCTTGACGCCATCCTCTATTAGTTTGATTGATTGAGTTTGGTTGAGATATGCGCTCGCCCTAAGGCTGCTTCATCCTCTATTAGTGTTCGCTTTTTTAAGTGCGCATGCGCCAACACGAATTTAGTTTTGTTTTGATTTTGAGTGTATTTTCACAAGTAAGCAGGCTTCTAAAAGGAAGCAATGCGAAGTTAACGGGTTCCCAGTAAGGCGGGATCATACTGCTAGTTTATTATAAAATTTGTTCCTTAGTAGAAATAACTTAGTTCACTCTCAAATTTTCGTGAAGGTATTCTTTTTATTCAATTCAACCGGCTATCATTTCTTTTCTTGTAACCAAAATCGCGACATAACACAACAGCAAGTTTTCTAACCATTAATTCCAGACAATGACGTCCAATTTGTTTCCCACATATTGTATTCATTTGTAGATAAAACATTTTCGATCGTTACACATGTCCTTTAAAAAAATCTGATTAGGTTAAAAACAAGATTATTTTGTGAAAGCACATCATTTTTAAAGCGCATATTTAAATACAAGGACACATACTTAAGTACTTTTCAAGGTATTTAATTGTGTATCTGTTTTTATCAATTTTTATTTATCGTTAAAAGTATGGTTTTCTTATCGTTGTAGCTTAGGTTTGAGTCCTCTTTTAGCTATTTATGCAGCTAGTTCGTAATGTAAAAAAACCTTTGAACAAATAAGCAATTCAGATATCTTTGATGATTTACGCAAAAAATTAGAATATTTTACTATTTTTTGAACAAAGAATAATTGTTTTGGTTGAGTAGAGTTGAATTGTAACGCACTACAGCTACACGAGGGCTATTGGCGACAGGCGTCATACACTCTTAAAACAAACACTCCCAATTTAACTCAGTCTGAGTGGATTTCACTCCTCCAGACTGGAAAATGTACACTTCTCCTTTTGGAGTGGATCCTTTGTGTGTTAAACCTCCGACAGGATCACTCCAAACGAGTGATTTTAACTCAGTCTGGAGTGAATATGCATGCCTTTACGGTGTCGAAAATGCACTTCTCCAACTGGAGTGGATTTCACTCTTTTGTTTTAAGAGTGTAAGTTAGAAACACAAGGCGCTTTTACATGAGCCATCCAATCCATGGATTTAAGAGCAAACTAAGCAATTTTCCCCTCTTGGGGATTTTCTTTCAGACAGAACCGGAATTGCAGGGTTCATTGGGGGGTTTCGCAAACCCTCCGAGGGTTTGATGTTTCATACCATGGATGCAGACACAGACTGCCATTTGGGTTTGAAATCCTGCTCGACCTCTTTTTCTCCTAATGGGGATTTTAGCATTCCATGGATTCGTTGGCTCATGTAAACGCGCCTACAGTAAACAATCCCGACACCCGATAGGCATCCAACGCAATTTTTATATCATACGCATCGTCCGGGTATTATTTCGGAATTTTCTAACTCTGATTTTGCTCATATAATTAGAAATTTTTTCCATTCATGCTTTTTTTTAAGCAATCTATTGTTTTTTCCATGTACTAACGTGACTCTGACGAGTTAAAAAAATTTGAGACTCTTCAGATCTAGTGTGACGTTAACAGGCATTTTTTAATGTCTTGAGTGGCAACAGAAATGCGGAATGAAAATAAATTCTTTCTCGGGTCTCGATTGGTGAATCCATGTCACATGGGAACATACCACTAATCGGAACGCCAATCGAAAGAATTGCAGGAATGAAAGCCGTAAAGGAATTACGTCACTTTAAACAAGCCGATTCAACCAAAACAGACCCAAACACGCGCAAGACCTTCAAATCCAACACAAGTGGGGAAAACGTTACACCACCACGTGACGTCACCACCCTTCCAGAAATAACGGTTATCTTTATTTTACCAACGAGAAAAAAAAAACTTACCTCTTTCAATTGCAATTCTTCAACGAATACCCCTTTTGGAGATAATAAAAGTATAAAAGACACACAACATATTCTGGGTAGGGCTTCCGTTCCTATCTACTGGGTGCGGGGCAGTTATACAGGGTGAGGCAAACAAAAGTGGCCCCAATGTAGAGGTAAGAATCCGACAGAAATGTTGCCAAGTCAAAAACCGATGCAAAAACAGGTTTGCTAACTGAAGCTATTGATCGTTTTACTTTAAACCCAAACAAACGCTTGGCGACTTATTTGTCGGCAACTACGCTATGGTTTGAGAAGCTTGTTGAAATGAAATGTAAATAATTTTTGTAGAGTTGATCAAGAAAAGTTCCTACTAATGATTATTTCGGTCGTTATTTATCCTAGAGAATCGGACCTTTTTTGTTTTTGTTAATACAGAACATTCTAAATTGATTACAAGACACAAATTTGCACTATAGGATGTCTTCATACAATACGAACTAAAATCTGAACTCGCCACTAGTCTATGAGTAGCTCTAATGTGACGCTAATCCGATCCGTCATAATGCAAAAACAGGTTTCAGGCGGCTTCAAGAGTTTTTCTCGCCAAGCATTTCTACGTATTCCTATCTCTAGACCGGGGCCACTTTTATTTGCCCCACCCTGTATAAGAAAAGCAGCCTTGTAATGTTGCAGATAGGGGCCTATACGGGAAGTCCCCCTATTTTTATGAGGCACATCCCTGTTTGAGAAGTTAGGCCCCCTTTTAAGTGTTTGCTGGTGGTGTAATGGATAGGGTTTTAAGAAGGGGGTTTTGCACGGTGTATCGGGTGCATATTCCTTAGACCCCAAACGTGAATTATCGTCGAACTAGAGCTACACGAGGACTATTGGTGACGGGCATCGTGATGTTGAACCACAGTCAAGTCACGAGCTGGCACTGGAGTAGGCACCCAAAGCGACTTTAGCAGACACATCGTACTCAGCGTTAAATTTCTGAGGCATACACTCTTAAAACAATATAGTGAAATCCACTCCAGTTGGAGAAGTGCATTTTCGACATTGGAAAGGAGTGAATATTAACTCAGACTGAGTTAAAATCACTCGTTTGGAGTGATCCTGTCGGAGGTTTAACACACAAGGGATCCATCCAAAAGGGAAGTGCATTTTCTAGGCTGGAGGAGTGAAAATTAATCAGACTGAGTTAAAATCGCTCGTTCGTTTTAAGAGTTTATTTAACGGGCACCAGGGTACTATTCGTCATACTTTTTTTTAATACATGGATCGTTCACAGTTTGGCAGTTATCTTGTAAATGCTCGAACTTCTTAAAATAACGGGCAGGGGAGCCCAGTAGGCAAGGTGCCTGCTTGAATGCGAAATGTACCAGGATCCATCCCGGGCATTACCAAGATAACTGCCGACCTATAGACAGAGTTAGAAAAATCCGAAAATTCTTACTTGTTCGATTGGACAAATTGTTAAAAAAAATTCTCTGGCGAAAAAGTTCAATTGCTTTAGATTATTTAAAAAATATATTAAAATATTTAACAAACATTAATAATATCTTAACTATAGGGGAGACCGGGGCACAATGGACCTAGGGGCACAATGAACCACCCCTTATTATTTATTTTGTATATTTTCCAAATTAGCTCTTATTATAAATAAAAGATGACATAGCAGTCTTGATCTAGTTATTAAGAAAAAGCTTGTTGTTAGCTCACACATTTGCCATTTTTTATTAGTGATGTGTATTAACCAGGTAAAAGTAAAAAAGCTCGCTCCTAGAAATTATAATCTCATCATTAAAGTAACATTAGTTGGACAAAGTGGCTTAGCTTAGTTGAAAGGCAAGATTTTTGTCTTTCTATATAATCAATAAATTAATTTCTGAAATTATAATACAGCATATTTTAATTTTGTTTTTCGTTCAACTACAATATGGGGCACTATGGACCACAAAATCTGGGGTACAGTGGACCATGGTCCATTGTACCCCATGCAACTTTAGAAATACTTTTAGTTTCAAAATAAAAAATATATATTGATGCAAGTCCTTCCTAATTATTAAAAGTTAAATTTGCTATCATAGTAAAATATTTTAATATATATCCTAACATTCACTTCTGAATGTAATAGATCTTCCCCCATCAACTAAATGCAGTCATACTACTAAATGCATGCCTTTTTTTTTTTTAAACCAGAAGTGACAAATTAGTGGTGAACAGATGTTTTAGTTTATGTATTATGACTTCAAACAATACCTAAGTAATGTATTTTTAAAATCGAATGGTGATACTAGAGTGTTAACTTATTTAAAACAAAAAGTTTAGAAATTTGAGTTGGTTGTAAAATAAATTTCAACATTTACATAACAGAAGTGCAATATCCGAAATTTTTAAATTAATATTTGATTACTGTTGATTTTCTTACTAACAAAAATTTGAGTTATTTGTTGTAGTTATAAATAATTAAGTAAGAAATTTTCTCAGAATTGGTAAAATGCACAAAATTGAAGTTTTGTAAGTAAAGTTTTCAACCACAATTAATTTTTTTAGTAAAATATTCAACCACATTGATTAATTGAAGACTTCAAAAAGGTTAAAAAATTTATCTCACATAAAAACGACGATTCTTTGATCCACAGTTTGGCCCTACACTTTTGGTGTTGTTGTGTATAGTAATAAAAAAAGTGTTTTTTAACTTTGAAGTGATCTTATAATTTTGAAGATAAAATTTAGTGCTTTTACTATTTTTTTTTCATTTGCAAATGTTAATGTTCGATTCCAACTTTTATAATACTTTTTTGTTTTCCTCATCTTTTCAATATTGACTGACAGTATATTTTCTCACTAAAAGAAATTTTAATGCATTTGGATACTTAAAATTCAAATAAAATACTTATTTTACATGTATTTTAATCTTTAAAAAGAGTAGATAAATTTTTTTCAGCAAAAAATAACATGGTCCATTGTACCCCGTGATGTGGTCCATTGTACCCCGAACCTGGGGTACAATGGACCACTTTCTCACTTGTAATAAAAAAGTGAATTCAGAAAAAGTATTTTAAAGTATAGTTTTTAGGTAATGTATTTTTAAACCAGGATATATATGTAATATATATACCTTTTTCTAAACAAGTGGGATGAATATTTTGGTACTTATAGTGCAAAAAATGAAGAAATGGTCCATTGTGCCCCGGTCTCCCACTATATATGTTATTGATTCGCCTAAGCTCTAAAATAATACAATTATTAACATCTTATCGCGGTATCTAAATTTATTTTATATTTCGAAGAATAAATATGTAATATTGCTCTCATATAAAAAAAAAAAACATCGTACGCAGCGTTAGGACTTTGAAGGACATTTAACGTACACTCCCTGCAGTGACGCGTTTATAGATGTTGGGGCCATAGGCGGCTTCTGAATTTGCCCCCCCCCCCCCAACAGAAATTAGAATTTAAAAAATCTTAATACTTGTGCAAATAAAACAGCATGATGAAGGATGAACCAGTTTGTAAATTGGGATTCTCCCCTTCCCTGTTTTAGAGCATGAAATGCTTGTAACGCAATCGAGGCTGAAATAGGGGCTGTATGGTTTGGCAATAGGAGATGCGAAAAAGCGACAATTCGGCGATCAATTATTATGTTTGTTGTGAACTAAGCTGGAACTGCACACGTCATGAACTGTATGCGCAGGTCCGAGACTGTTGCCGTGGTATTTAAGGAACTGCCTCGCTAGATCCTGCAGCTTCGAAATATGTTCTGTCCTACTTAATACTTAAGTTCTATTGTTTATGCCGGCCATTGTTATTTAAGTTCAAGTTATGTTCTACCAATAATAAATAAATAATAATGTTCCTGTTCACCTGGCATCTTCCTATACAGCCTACAGTACATTACAACAATGTTCGTATGCAAACTGTTGTAAGTCTACTCTACACCTAACCGACATAAAGTTTGCAGTATACAAATGTTTTACGAGAAAAAGGGTAAATAGTTCTCATTTTCGAGTGCGAGAATCGAATAAAAAAAGGTATTTCACATTCAATAAACAATTTTATTTGATATTTTAAGACAAATTTATTATTTTTATTACTTTAGCTTCAGTTAAAGTTTAATTTTAATTACTTTTTCCTTCGATTTTGACGTAACAGGGTGCACGAATATTAGGGTCAAAGGAGCAACCAATGAGAGCAATGGAAATTTCGGCGCCAGCCACGTTGTTTACGCAGTTTCCTCCGCGCAGTACATTTCTCTGCTGCAAACTTAAGGTCGGTTTTTGTAAGGTATTAGTTATTTATTTTGAAATTTGGGGGCTCTCGCAATCTTGGGGCCACAAGCGGCCGCCTCTAACGCCTATTGGTAAACGCGCCGCTGACTCCCTGACACGGGGTTATTCGTCGGACATTTTTGGCTGCACGGGCCGGTTTAAGGTCGGCAGTTATTTTGGCGATGCCCAGATCCGAACCTGGGACCTTTCGCATGCTAGGCAAGTGCCTAACCGATTGGGCTCCCCAGCTCCGAATACCGTTAAAAAAAACCTGATAATGAAAAACTTCTTCAAAGGGAATAATATATGTCAAAATTGGTTAAAACGTCAAACAATGTATTCATTAATAACTGTTTAAACGTAATTATTAAAAATTACATCTGTTTTTTAAACTAAAAAATAGAACGGATTGTGCCGCTGTTTAATAATGCAATGTCGGCTCATCACTTGACTGTGATTCTAAATTACTCCACCCTTCGCCAATAACCCTCGTGTAGCTCTAGTGTGACGATAATTCAAACCCAAATTAATAATCCAAACAATCTACCAAACTTATTATGACATATATTATGACGTACTCATTCCAAACTAAATTATATTTTAATTAAAAAATAATGTAGATAATATTTTTTGGATCAATATTGTTTAGTGGCAATGGTAATTTTATTCCATTAAAAATATCTTTCTCATGCTTTTAAATTGCACCAAATTTGCATTTGTTTTTTAATATTTGAAGTTGTACTACAATTTATTTTTTGAGATTTTCACAATGTCTTCTAATTTTGATGCTCTACACTCCTTGCCAACCTAAGTTGGGTAAATAGAAATATGCTATGGAGAAGATCCTTCCGCGCGTGTAAAGAGTTCCATAAATTATTTGTGAATCCAACCAGAAAACATGTTTCAAACTTTAATTTCGTTTCTAACAGATTTCAATATTGTTTGAGAAAATTAGTCAATTTTATCAGAATGAAAAGCGTATTTTGTTTCAATTGTATTCAGATCCTTTTGTATGTACATATTCCCTTACAAGATTTTCCACCTAACGGACCAACTGCGCATTTCCCTGTGCCTTTTTACTCTTTTTTACCCAAGTTAGGTTGGCACGGAGTGTAAATTCTTTGACGTATCACACTTGCCTGCATCATTTGCAGTTTGGGGTATAACAGTGAGTGGCAGATAGACAGACAGACATATTCTTTATAAATGCTTCCACTTTTTACGTTATAAACGTAGTATGGGAGCTTAAACACATGCATAAAAAGAGTACGGTTTTTAAAGTAGCAACAGGAAGGCATGAAATTGCCAGGCACCAGACAAGGCCAAATACAATTGCACAACTGCCCTTTGTGGTTAAAAGCAAAAACTCCCTGGGGGGCAGACGAAAAAACCAGACGAGTATATTTTTGGAACTTTTTAACCTTTTAAGAACCACAAGCTTTGCGGGAGAGTATGGGTTATGTTAGGTTTGAATTATCGTCGCACTAGAGCTACACGAGGGCATTGGCGACGGGCGTCGTATTTTCAGAACTACAGTCAAGTGACGAGCCGACACCTCAATAGACACCCAACGCAACGTTAAGGGCGACATCGCACGCAGAGATGGGACTTTGAAGGATATTTAACATGCACTCCCTTACACGGGGTATTATTCGTCGGACATCTGTGGCTGCACAGACCGTTTATAGGTCAGCAGCTATTTCGGCGATGCCCGGACCCGAACCTGGGACCTTCAGCATGCTAGGCGAGTGCCTAACCGACTGGGCTCCCCAGCCCTGGGAGAATATGGGAATCTTTAACCCTTTCAGTCCCAGTGATGCCATTTTTCATCCTCACTTTCAATATTTTTTTCAAAATGTTTATGTCCCGTTATGACATCCAAACACACGTCATTCGATTCTTCACGCTTTGTTCTACTATACAATATTTTACATTAATCTCAATAGAAGTCAGAACTACTATTTTTTTTATTCAGAAAATAGCCAACAAGCGTTTCACCTGATTTTTGATAAGTTCATTTCAGTTCCACATATTTAAAACTCAATTTAAATTGACAATTGAATTTTTGGGACTGAAAGGGTTAATAGAGAGAGCATTCGAATTGTAAAAGGCTAGGTTAATGTAAAAATCGTCGCACTAGAGCTACACGAGGGCTGTTGTTGACGGGCGTAGTCACTTAGAACCACTATCAAAAACGAAACGGCCCCTGAGTAGGTACCCAACACATTTTTTAATCTCAATATCATTTGTAGTGTTGGATCTTTATAGCATATTTAGCGTGCACTCTCTCTCCACGGGGTATTTATTACTCGTCGGACTTTTTGAGTGCACTGGCCGTTTATAGGTAGGCAGTAATTTTGGATATGCCCGAACTCGAACCTTGTATCTTTCGCATGCAAGGCGAGTGTTTTACCGATTGGGTTCCCCATCCCTCCTTGAGTCAGGGCCCGATCAAGACTTTTGTGCAAGGGAAGCCTGCCTTTGATTTGGGGGCCACGCAAATACGCAACAACTAATGGGCCAACATACGCAATGTGGCGATCACTTTTAGTACACTGCGATCCAAAAGTTTAGACAATGACGTTTTTTAGCTGTAAAATTTAGATTTGTGATATTAAAATTTCAAAACATCCCTATATATATTAAATACGTATTTTGAAATGCTATAATTGAAACATAATTGCTTGATTTGCTATAACAATTTTTTGTTTCATAAAATAAAATTTTGTATGGTCCCAAAAGTTTAGACACAAATACGAGATTATGCTAATTTAAAGTACATAATTGCCTAATTTCGCATTTTTATTGTTAAATTATATATTTTTTATGTGATAAATAAAAAAACGATATCCGGTGAACTAAGCAGATTTTCTAACGATATTGGTTCAATACACCAAACAGTCGCCAATAGCCCTCGTGTAGCTCTAGTGCGACGATAATTCGAACCAAACCAATACACCAAACAGACAATTAAGCCATATTAAATCTTTATTCAAATCCTATTTGCTTCAAATGTACAATTTAACATCTCTACATACGAACCGAATGAATACCAGTCCATCAAATTAAAGTTTTGAAACGAATTCGTGAATTTAGAGGCATGCATTGACCAATTTTCTTGATGAAAAGTGCAGTCTTTCCCATATAAAATCACAAAATAGCGACATATCATTCTATTTTGCACTTTAGTACAATGCAGAGATAGTCACCTCTTCAAAAACGACAAAAAAGAAGGAAATTTTAACGCAAGTTCACTCCACACCATTACGTAAGTTCCTTCTTCATACTAAAATTTGAAGTTTCTTGAGAAAAACCGGTTTCTTTAAACCGGTTATAATTTAACCGGTCTCTTTAGTGCTATTTAAACACGTTCAGTTTAACCGAATATTGAAAAATATGCTTTTGAAAACACCGGTTTTTCCCCTCAAAAACTCTAGCATCAAGGAGTTTGTAATGGTGTAGGGTGAATTTACTTTGAAATAACCGAATTTTTTTGGCGTTTTTGAAGAGGTGACAATCTCTTCATTGTACTAAAGTGCAAAAAAGAATAATCTGTTGCTATTTTGTGATTTTATATGGAAAATACTGCACTTTTCTTCAAGAAAATCTATCAATGAACGTCTATAAGTCTACGAATTCGTGGCAAAACCTTTAAGGTGATGGGCTGTTATTCATTCGGTTCGTAATTAGATACGTTAAATTGTAAATTTGAAGCAAATATGATTTGAATAAAGATTTAAAGTGACTATATTGTCTTTTTGGTGTAAAATTCTACTAATATCGTTAACTATCAATAAAAATGCGAAATTAGGTCATTATGTACTTTAAATTAGCATAATCTCGTATTTGTGTCCAAACTTTTGGGACCTTACAAAATTGTATTTTATGAAAAAAAAATTGTTATAGCAAATCAAGCTATTATGTTTCAATTATAGAATTTCAAAATACTTTTTTAATATATATAGGGGTGTTTTGAAATTCTACTATCCCAATTCTAAATTTTACAGCCAAAAAACGTCATTGTCTAAACTTTTGGATCGCAGTGTAAGTAAAAGGTTACATTACCCATGCCCATGTAACTGTTGTTGGTATAGCAAATCTTTAAAATTAAACGTGTTGAACTCCTAATGTTCATAACAATAAATTTTCTATTATAAAAAGTTTACAAGATGGGGAATTTTATTTTGTTGGCCACAGACACCCCATATCAAAAACTTAAAAATAAAAAATGTTTTTGGAACATAAGTTTTTGAAAATGTGGGGATATTTGTAACAGAATGAGTGTTAAAAAAATTTGATTTGGGGGCCACTTCAAATTTTGAGGAGGAAGCCCAGGCTTAACCGGCCAATACAGTGATCGGGCCCTGACTATGCCAGTCACCAAAACAAGTCAATTAAAACAACGTCGTACAAGAACTGACTTCCTGGCAATTGGTTCTGGTGTTGCACATACTGAATTGTAAAGTATAGTATTGTTTGAATTATCATCGTCGCACTACATATTGAATTGCAATTGATAAAAAAAAATACACCAAATATCTTTCTCCATAGACCGCGACATCGCACAAGGCCTCTCACTTTCCAATAGCCTCTCTGGGCTTGGTAAAGTCATTCTCTCCTATCATCTTTAACCCTCCGACCGCATCCTAAAGACGCTAAGAAGCCTCAACGCCCCTGAAAGATGAAGAAAAGTGACTCACAAGGCCAAGAGAAAGGGCCCGAAAAAGGGGTAATATTGAAGAGGAAGATTTGGGATATTTTCGAAGAATAGTTGTGCACTCTTTAAGGTAGGCGAATACCCAAAATTCCTCAAAATTCTAAAATTTTTATTATTACTTTAATCTTTTCCAAATTTAGCATAGTGATTTCAAATATAATGAATAATACTATTTAGGCATTTTTTAAAATTTAATTATAATTTATTTATTTTAAACGGTGTTTTTCTACTTAAAAAATAGGTTTACGCTAACAAGTCTACCACATTGAATTTTCATCCTATAAACATTAATTATGTGTTAAATTCTTCGTTTTGAACTGATGCATGCAATGACCCTCTAGAGTTACATACAAATTACAAGAAGAGAAGTTATTAAGAAAAATGTTATAAATTAACCACAAAAAAAAGGATTTTTTCGATTAACTTACACTTGGACATAAACTTGTATATTTACACCAGATGTTAGAGGTTCATTGGCACAGATATATATTGAAATAACATCTGTAAAAAATTGCAGGTAAATTAATGTAAAACCTTTTATGCTAGAAGTGTTGGCCCAAACCCCTTTTTTTAGGTGAAAAACACCGTTTAAAATAAATCAATTATATTTAAATAAATAAAAATTGCCTAAAAAGCATTGCTCATTATGTTTGAAATCACTATGCCAAATTAGGGAAAGATTAAAGTAATAGTAAAAATTTTAGAATTTTGGGTATTCGCCTACCTCAAGTGATTCTTTTTTCTACACTGCTCAAAACAATTAGAGGAATGCATGGTTTAAACAAACCATTTCGCCCCCAGTGATTCCATTTGGTATCATCAGCTTCCGATTTTTTTCTTATTAAATTGAAATCGTACTAATTTATCGTTAGATGGAAGAATCATGTCTTTTGAAGAATTAAATAATGTTTGTTTTAATTGAATGAAAATATGAAAATTATTTAAAAATAAAATTCACTCCCAAAAACTTTTATGAAATAAATTGACCCTACATTCTTCACACTTGCATACTTAAAAATTTGATTTGACCTCTTTTTTACAATTAAAATTTTGAAAAAATTGTTATAATTTATTCAAAAGTTATAATTCCAAATTTTCCCCCCTTATATTTTAGATAAAAAATTAGGTTTTGTTTCCATTTTTTTACTATTTCAATCTGGATGCATAAGGAATCTATTTAACAAATTTTAGATTTTTATAACAAAAATAAGAAGTTCTAACTGGACGGGTAAACAAAAGTACGCAAAGCGCTCCCCTAATTGTTTTGAGCAGTGTAGCTTTCACACTACACTCCTTGCCAACCAAACTAAGGTAAAAACAAAGAGTGAAAAGGCAGAGAGAAAAGCGCGATTGGTCCGTTAGTTAGAAACTCTTGTGAGGTAATATTTACATGCAAAATGATCTGAATGCAATGTAACCAAAATACACTTTTCATTCTGATAAAATTGCGAATTTTTCTCTAATAATATTCAAATCTGTTAGACCATAAAGGAATTTAATGTTTTAAATATGTTTTCTGGATGGATTCAATAATAATTTATGGAGCTCCTTACATCCGCGGAAGGATCTTCTCCATAGCATATTTTTATTTACCCAACTTAGGCTGGCAAGGAGTGTATGTTTATAACGTAAAAACTGTAAGCTTTTTCATAAATTTAATAAAGTCTACGTCCGTCTGTCTGTCACTCACTTTCATAGCCCAATTACTAACGCTAGAGAAAAGTGTGATGTGCGAAAAAAAAATATCTAATCATGACTAGAAGTCAGTAAAATCTCAGAAAAAAACATCGAATATGACGTATTTCGCCTATTTAAAAAACATCAAAATTTAATACCCAAAAGCATAAGAAGTTCATCTTCTTGTTTTAAATCACCATTGCCACTCAACCCTCATGCGAAAAACTTTATATAAAATAAAAAATTAGTATAAATAAATTACACTCTTAAAACGAACGAGCGATTTTAATTCAGTCTGATTGATTTTCACTCCTCCAGCCTGGAAAATGCGCTTCTCCTTTTGGAGTTAATAATTTGTGTGTTAAACCTCCGACAGGATCACTCCAAACGAGTGATTTTAACTTAGTCTGTGAGTTGATATTCACTCCTTTCCAGTGTCGAAAATGCACTTCTCCTACTGGAGAGGATTTCACTCTTTTGTTTTAAGAGTGTAGGTCGGCAGTTATTTTGGTGATGCCCGGACCCAAACCTGGGACCTTTCGCATGATAGTCGATTGCCTAACCGACTGGTCTCCCCAGCCCCATGAATATACAGTAAAAAACAAGTAAAAATAAACCGTATATAGAGGTTAGAAGCATGTTAAGTCTGTTGTGGTGAAATATTCTGAATCCAAAGAGGTATGGTATGTTAGGTAGGCTTGTTGCTTGTTCAGAGAACCGCTTTGAACCTTTCGAAAAGTGGGACAGAGACAGAAATAGATTTTTACAAGCCCAAGAGACACACAAAGAAAGGACAACACAAACACATAGACAAATAACAACATTTATTGACGGTCACAAACATCCATGCCTGACCGGGATTCGAACCCGACCCCAGCAGCTCCAAAGGCTAGCCTCCTAACGATTGCGCCACAGGGGCGCCGAATCCCAAGAACGGCTTCAGGAGGGTGCAAAAGGCACCAAACCTGGGACCTTTCGCATGATAGTCGATTGCCTAACCGACTGGTCTCCCCAGCCCCATGAATATACAGTAAAAAACAAGTAAAAATAAACCGTATATAGAGGTTAGAAGCATGTTAAGTCTGTTGTGGTGAAATATTCTGAATCCAAAGAGGTATGGTATGTTAGGTAGGCTTGTTGCTTGTTCAGAGAACCGCTTTGAACCTTTCGTCAAGTGGGACAGAGACAGAAATAGATTTTTACAAGCCCAAGAGACACACAAAGAAAGGACAACACAAACACATAGACAAATAACAACATTTATTGACGGTCACAAACATCCATGCCTGACCGGGATTCGAACCCGACCCCAGCAGCTCCAAAGGCTAGCCTCCTAACGATTGCGCCACAGGGGCGCCGAATCCCAAGAACGGCTTCAGGAGGGTGCAAAAGGCACCTTCGCGCAGGAAAATAAATTTACATAATCAAAATAGAAATAGGCAACCTGAAGCTTTTGCTTGCAAAAATTAAAGTTATTTTACATATTTGATGAAGTTATGAAATAACATTTTATATATGAATTTTAACTATAAAACCAGCTATGCCAAGTCAAAATCAAATGTATATCTCATAATAATAATTTTAACTGACTACAGAGGTGGCTAAAAGTGTGGACATTTTTTGAAAGTTTCATGTGTTCCAACTGTTACATGTGCACTCTTAAAACAAACACTCCGAATTTAACTCAGTCTGAGTGGATTTCACTCCACCAGACTGGAAAATGCACTTCTCCTTTTGGAGTGGATCCTTTGTGTGTTAAACCTCCGACAGGATCACTCCAAACGAATGATTTTAACTCAGTCTGAGTAAGTATTCACTCCTTTCCAGTGTCGAAAATGCACTTCTCCAACTGGAGTGGAATTCACTCTTTTGTTTTAAGAGTGTAGTAATTATAAAAATTTTAATAATAATATATATTTTTTTTTGCGATATAAGCCAGTTTGGAAAGAGTCATTTTAATGTGTATCAAAATAGGATTCATCGATAGTTTGCATTATTTGTTTAGAAACAAGAAGGCGTTCTATAGTTCTATAATATTTTAAAAGCAAACGTAATTTTTCATTTAATTAATTTCATTTAACGTAATTTTTCATTTTGCATACTGTTGCTATATGGCAACAAGTAACATAATCCACTTTATTCTATTAAACTAGAGCTCAAACTCGACAAATCTGTGTTTTTTTCATCTATCACATTCCATTTTGAAGCTTTAGTTAAAAATAACCATAATAGATGACAGTATTAAAAAGGTATTCAAAATTAAAGAGTGAAGTTATTAACTGTTGTGAAATTACGCTTTTGGCAGTATTCAAAGTATAATAATATTAGTACACTAAATACAAATACATTGTTTTGGAAAAATAATTATAGTTCAAAAGAGTTATTTTAAAATATAAAAAAAATTATATATTTCTTTTATATTTTTAAAAATATATTTTAAAATATATTTAGTAGTTTTCTAATCATTTTTATCAAAATTGGAATTTGGTAGTTGGTTTTTGCCCTATGGCAAAAATTTAAAAAAATTGAAATTATCTAAATTCCAATGCAGTTAACTTTTTTTCAGTACACTCTTTAAACAAACGAGAGATTTTAACTCAGTCTGAGTTAACTTTCACTCATTCCAGTGTCGAAAATGCTTTTCTCCCATAGAAGTTTATTTCATTCCTTTGTTAATTTAAAACTCCGACAGGATCACTCCAAACGAGTGATTTTAACTCCGTCTGAGTTAATTTTACTCAGTCTGAGTTAATTTTCACTCCTTTCCAGTGTCGAAAATGCACTTCTCCTGAGTGGATTTCACTCTTTTGTTTTAAGAGTGTATTTTTCCATAATGTATGAGTACTATAGATACAAATATATTTTTTAGGGATGAAAAAAAAAATCATGCATTACATGGTTAAAGGAACGAAGGTCCCAAAAGGCTGTTTTGACTCCGCTTAAACACGTTAAACTAAGAGTCTTCGTTCCTTCCCTAACATTTCTCAAAAATTGCGGGGTCCTTGAGAGCACCCTTGATCCGTTTTCTCGGTCCGAGGTCAAGACACGGGGCCCAAAGGGGTGATAAGAAAAATAGAGAGGCCCCGCGCGAGGGGCAGGATTTATTTGTGGCGCTTTTTTTAATGGCCCTACTGGCGTCAGGCAGAGTTAGAGGCCGTCGCTTGGTGGGGTGGTAAAAAAGCTTCAGCATTTTAGGAATTGGAAGGAATATTTTAGGAAAATTTTTTACTACTAACCGAAAAAACAATAAGCAAATTCACACTATCTGTTAGCATATTTGAAAAATTATTTTAGAAATCGTCTCTTACACACTCTTAAAACGAACGAGCGATTTTAACTCAGTCTGAGTAATTTTCACTCCTCCAGTCTGGAAAATGCACTTCTCCTCTATGTATGGAGTGGATCCTTTGTTTGTTAAACATCCGACAGAATCACTCCAAAAGAGTGATTTTAACTCAGTCTGATTTAATATTCACTCCTTTCCAGTGTCGAAAATGCACTTCTCCAACTAGAGTGGATTTCACTCGTTTGTTTTAAGTGTGTAAGTTCCCACATGTGCTATCTCACTTTGCACAACGGATCAGATTTACTGTACGGTTATCCTTGGCTCGATTTTTTCGGATTTGGCGATAAATATTTTTTTTTTTGCGGCAACCTGTCAGACTTCGACTAGTTATTCGAATTCTTTGACATCACAACGATGACGTTTTCCGGCAACCCTATCTGACCATTATTTATTAGTGTAGAGAGAGTAGTATAGAGAGCGTGACGTCAAAAATCACCAGAATGCTGACTTTTGGCGCGATTTCGGAAAGTTCGCCAAGGGTTACCGCACAGTAAATCTGATCCGTTTTCCAAAGTGAGATAGCACATGTGGGAACTTAAGAGACATAATGCAATCATGTAATTTATGCGTCAACTCTTGAGATTGCTATAATAGTGAAAATTTAGAGTTCCGCAGCTTCAGGATCGCCGGTGTTTCTAGAATTTACCATCGTCTGGGCATCATTATTTATGTATCCCTCCCCCCCGGGAGTTTTACGATTTAAAGATTTCAAATACAGAAAATTTTGATAAATTTAAGTTGGAGTTCTGATAGTCGGAGATAGGATATTTTCTACTGTAATTAGATTTTCCAAGGTAAAAGTCATCGAAATTTTTTTGATAAGGTAATATACCACGTCTTTGATCTTCAGAAACGTTTACATAACTGTTTTTAAAAGTACCAAATCACATGCATTTGATTTTATGTTTCGAATGATGCAATGAAAAACATCAACCTTGATCTTCGTGTGTTTGATAAGATGGAGCAAACCTTATTTCCATTAAATTTAGCTTGTTAACCTTATTTACCATTTAATTTCTAAATATAGCGCCACCACAAAATCAGATATTCTTAAATTACAGATGTCTACTAATAATGTTTAAAATAAGCTTAAATAATTCTTACATGCAATTTAGAAATGGAAACCTAACTTTTGGATCGCACTTATTATTTTTTTTCTGATTAAGTTAAATTTCGTAACTAGGATTCATGATATGGTGAGAGATGTAAAAACAAAATGTTGTGCAAACTTTCGGTACAGGGGGCTCCGTAGCCTAGTTGTTATACCGCGGTTACACTACCTTAAGCGCTAACTTGGACGCTAACTAAGTCAGCGACCAAGGCAGTGTAACCGCGAAAACCAACGATTAAATTACCAAAAAACGTCGGGCATTTACCATCGGGAAAGCGGCCCGGATGGCCTAGAGGTTTAGACTATTACGCCACCAGCTTACGCGCTGTAACGGGTGCGGGTTCGATTCCCGCCCTCGCCCTGGGTGTTCTTTCCTTTCTCTGTAACAGAAAAAGCCGAAATATATATGTACCTACCCCCCATCGGGAAAATTATTTGGTGATTAATCATGGGAAAAATAATCTCTCCATTTTTTTTAAAAAATATTTTGTTTGTAAAATTAATTTTTAGTTTAATTAGTTTATTTACCTCTGATGCACAAAATATTCTTAACTTAATGTGCATTTTGACATGTTTTATGTGTAATTTCAGCCTAACATTTAAAATTAGGCAGATTACTATTCGAACAAAAAAAAACACGTAACACATTATATTCGTTCCAATCAATTAGTAAGTTAAACAAATTTTCTTTTAAAATACAATGATAAATTTTGGTATGCTTAATATTTTTTGAGATATATCGCAAGAGGCAGGGCCGTCTTAAACTAGGATAAATCAAGATAAAAATAAACAGCATTAAATCAAGATAAAAATAAATCAATTAAGTAAACACAAATAACAAAAAATAGAGAAGAATAGTAGAATAGAAGAATAA
Source organism: Hylyphantes graminicola (assembly GCA_023701765.1). NCBI lineage: Eukaryota > Metazoa > Arthropoda > Arachnida > Araneae > Linyphiidae > Hylyphantes > Hylyphantes graminicola. The sequence goes on along the minus strand of CM043121.1, from coordinate 61,373,018 downwards.
TAATGGAATAATGACTTTCCCCAACTTTCTTGCTTCAATAACTAATTCACGTGCAAAAAAAAAAAAAAAAAAAAAAAAAAAAATCCCGCCTTGGAATTTTCGTAATCTACTCAAAAACTGGAAAAAAATTACACCCGGATTAATGATTTGGATTAAGAAATGCAAGCTTTAAAAATAAATGTTTTGTTTGCGAGAAAAAAAAAACTTGCCGTTCACTTGGGTAACTAACTAGCAAGTTCGGGTCATTCCTAATCTAAGGGTCATTCAGAATGGGAAAAACCAAAAGACGTCACTCCGAGTGCAGCCTTTGCACACACTTGTTTTCGACTGTCGCATACATCGGAACCGACAGAAACACTTTCGGTTAATCGAGATTCCATAAGAATTTTCGGATAATCGGGAATCACCCACTTTACCCCGAGTATAACGCTGGAAAAGGGAAAATTTTAAGTCAGTGCATGTGTTTGCCCCATTCTTTTTGGCCGAAGGGGACATATGAAGAGCTTCTAAATTCTGAGACAAGTACAGCATTTTACATACGGTAGCTAAAAAAATTCTTTGATCAGGCCCTTAGATACATAGAAGCGCATTATAGAAATAAATGATTGATACCTGTAATCAAAGGCTGAAAACTGATATTTGGATCGTCTATCGGACCAGGTCAATTTTGGAACTAATTAACATGTTAATTGTAAGTAAGGAGGTCTTAAAAAATGTCCCCAAATAGGGACACCAGGTCGCAAGTGGTTAAAAAAACCTTTGTTTTCAATATCAATCTTGCTTTTTTCGCTCATCAAAGACAAATTTGTGTTCAAATATCTTTATGAAGTTACCCTTGTAGCTTTCGAATATCTTATTTTATCTTCTTGCATTCATTCTATATTCTATATTTTAATATTAGAATGATACCGAACATCAGAAACCTGGAGTGTTAAATATGCTATATTGCGTGCTATTAAAGATTGATTTCAATTTAAAAAAGATACTGTGACGTTACAATAAATCACTTACCATTTTAATATAATATCCTCTGTGTAATGCACTTTAGTGAACTAAAATTCTTTTGACTTGGGGTTTACTATTAAAATTCAACTGACATATGTTGACAAAACATATTATTGGATTTAACTTTTTTCGACTGTTAATTTCTAGTCCCCGTGAGGGCATTCAACGCAGCTGATACACGCCTCGTAATTTAAAACTACGGTCAAGTGACGAGGTCAACACCTGAGCTGGCCGTGGATAGCCTAGTGGTTAAGGCATTGTTCTCGGAATTGGAAGGTCCCGCGATCGAGTCCCAATAACACTGACGACCCACCGAGTATATGCGGGGTACTTGCTCGTTAAATATGTGGGTCCGAAAGTCCTGTGGGCGGTCATGGCACAGTTTCATACGGGTACAGGTACCTGGAGACTATTTCCCTCCCCTTCAGGGACATGTCTAAATTGCGGAGGTGGCGAGAGATGGCAGCATCTGTCACTTATGTGTGTGTTGTGCCTGTCTTACTTGACGAAGGTTTCGACGGACGACGGGTCTCTGACCAAGCAGACAAACCTGAAAATATATATCTACCAACCAACTGCTAGTTTGTCGATAATGTTTACGACAATTTTTGATGTGGCTGTGACGTCTTATGTAGGCGTGGCCGATACAGTTGTTCAATTCAAAAATTAATATCGGAGATTAAATTCCTTCTTTTGCAATAAAGCTAAATTTTGCGGCCCGTTGAAAATTTGCCACTCAAGGCTGCAGCCTACTTGATCAAATTTCCTTACAGAAGAACTTTAACTATCCGAAGCGTTTGGGATCTACACTCTTAAAACAAACACTCCCAATTTACCTCAGTCTGAGTGGATTTCACTCCTCCAGACTGGAAAATGCACTTCTCCTTTTGGAGTGGATCCTTTGTGTGTTAAACCTCCGACAGTATCACTCCAAACGAGTGATTTTAACTCAGTCTGAGAAAATATGCATGCCTTTATTTAGGGTGTCGAAAATGCACTTCTCCAACTGGAGTGTATTTCACTCTTTTGTTTTAAGAGTGTAACTACATTCGGATAACGAGAAATTCGGATAATTAACGTGTCCATTTTAACAACATTTTAAAATAACCCTCTTGAACAATAATTATTTTTTCAAAACTATTTATTTGTATTATCAGTATTAGTACTAATATTATTATGCTTTGAATACTGCCAAAGACGTAATTTCACAACAGTTAATAACCTCACTCTTTAATTTTGAATACACTTTTACTACGGTCATCTCTGAGGGTTATTAGTAACTAAAACTTTAAAATGGAATGTTATAGATGAAAAAAACACAGATTTGTCGAGAGGGTGCTCTACTTTTATAGAATAAAGCGGATTGTGTTACGTGTTGCCATATGGCAACAGTATGCATTAAATAGTTAATTAAGATATATTTTTTTATTTCTAAAATTAGGATAACCGGTAGAGGTTTTGATAACTGGAGTTCGAATAATTATGACTGTATTTATAGAACAGTTTTATGCCGCGGGAAAGATCCAAGAACATGACGTCGGTTCGAAACCACGGTCACAAGGTTCGGTTTGAATTATCGTCGCACTAGAGCTACACTAGGGCTATTGGCGACTGGCGTCGCATTTTAGAACCACAGTTAAGGGACGAGCCGACACCTGAATAGGCACCCAACGCAACCGTTAAGCGCGACATCGTACGCAGCGTTAGAACTTTAAAGGATATTTAAGTGCACTCCCTCTACCACTGGGTATTATTAACTGAATTTTTGGCTACATGGGCCATTTATAGGTCGGCAGTTATTTTTTCTAAGCCCGGACTCGAACCTGGGACCTTTCGCTTGATAAGCGAGTGCCTAACCAACTGGGCTCCCAGCCCCGACGACGGAAAGATCCAAGAACATGACTTCTAGATTCGAAACCACGGTCACAAGGGTTTTGTTTGAAGTGATAACATTAAAAGGTCGGATGAGTAAAGCGTTATTGAAATGCTGAATAGCGCATTTCACCCCGATAAGAACCAAGGCTAAAGAAATCCGATAAAAGTTGGTATAACTGCAAAAAGGGCGGTATGAGTTACTACACGCAATATTGTGAGTCATGGGGAAAAATATCGGACTATGGGTTTTTTTGGACTATATTTGTCATTCCGAAATTATATGAGGAGTTATTGATTTATTATTGTTTTAAGTTCCATATTATTTACAAGATTTAGTTTTAAATGGGAAAAAATTATCGAACATTTTATATCTTGGCTATAGTTATTTTAATTAAAAAAATTGTAAATGATTTTTGGACAATGTATATTATGTATTTAAACGATCAGACTTGAATACAACGGAAATAAAATAATTAACTTTAAATTAAAAAAAAAAAACTTTGAAAAATCATTATGGTTTTTGTAATATGTTTATTCTTGTTTCAGTTGGTAGTATCCCATTTAACTAAACTGCCGAGGTAGTGAACGGGCTGAATTTTTAATCAAAGCTACATCATTACAACACTAATAATTGAAACAAGAAAATTGGAATCTGAAAACAAGTTTTGGATAAATTTAAAAGACTTGTTACTAAACTACCCTTTTTAAACTTTCACTTTTTAGTATGAAATAATTATTTTCAAAATAAAATTTCATTCTTTATAAATTGTGTAAATAGAGAGAGTTTTCCTTCAAATTTGATTTTCAAATCGTTTTCTAATTCATTCTCAATTTTTTTTATGAAGACACCATTTATTATGTCCCGCATTAGGGATAAAGAGACACTTACATGTTAGTATAAAGTGTTCACAATTACTTAAATATGGCAAAGTTTTAACTTATGTTGAAGGGTTTTTTACACAAATAAATGTTTTGTTTACAAGCTCGTTAAAAAAATTCATTTAAATTCTCAGATTTTGGTTGAAACACAGTGTTTAATTAAAAATTCGTCACATAAGCCACCAGTTTCTCTTACAGTTAGAATGTAATATAGAAATGGGTACAGATAGCGATAGACAGACGGACGAACGAGAGGGCGGAAATCAACACGATGTTAATACTCTTTTTATTCTATTTTTTTTTAATACTTTAGACTCAAACAAACTGAACTCCTCGGTGCAACAACCCATTAGTGGGCCAAGGCCTGCGGTGACCATTTCAGCTTACAGGACCGAGGACTTTGGGGTGTTAGGCATATGTCCCGGTTAGGTGGTCAACCTCCAGTGTTTAGTTCCCCAGTATGCTTGTGCCCATTTTATCGACCCACTCAAGGGATAAAAAATGAGTCAACCTCGTCCAATCCAGGGCTCGATTCCCGCACCTGTGGCTTGGCAATGCAAAGCTCTACCAGTAAGCCACTGGGCCTTTTAATACACAAATATCCGATAAAAAGTATTGTCTATTAAACCAAAACATACCCTTTTTTCCCTAGAGTATTCATTTTAGCATTATATATAATTATTGAGTATTGTGACAAAAGTTATTCAAGTCCCAATTTAAGTGAAAATATCAAGCAGTTAAAGCAAAGATTCAAAGGAGAGTTCTAGGATGTTACACATAAAGATTGTTTTAATTTTCCTCTTAAAAACTAATATTATTCAGAGTTAAAACATTTTTAATTAATCTAATAACTTTTTAAACTGACCCATGTAGAATGTGTTGTAAGTTTATGAAGAAATGTTTGAGCTATAACAAAGCCACTAAGCGTCACTTCAGAATAAAAAAAAAAAAGAAAAAATCATGTACGAACTGGAAATTATGCATTTACAAATTCTTTCAATTTTTTTCGACCAATATCGCCAGAGAACGCCTAAGTGATATTTTTAGGAAAGCCTCGAAAATCAGCGTCCGTTCCCGCAAATAGATTCTCCTTTTTCGGGAACGCGGTCTCCCAATCGATTATTTGCGGTGGAAAAAAAAAGGAAATTCCTTTCCCACTTTTAGTGCGCTGCGGGGGAAAAGAGTATAACTTTCTTTTTTACTTGTTTTAGGATTCTGGAATATCGTTTAACCTTTTCATTACACACATTTTAAAGAGATAAAATTCTTCATATTGGCTCTAATAGTTTTATAGAAGATGATAGACTTTTTTGTTCTCTCACATCTAAACATGTCAGTTTTTTGATAAGCCTTTTTCGCCAAGAATGACCGTTGTTATAACCCTTTTCGACCAGCGGTCAGGTGGCGCTGATTTAAAATTATGAGACTAAATTTGGAGTTTTATCGAAAAAAATGCGTTAAAAAGCATCAATGCTAGCAACTCCTTAAAAACAAAGTCATTTTTTAAACAAATAACGAATGCTACAGGTCAGCTGCTTCGGTATCGATATTTTTGAAGAGCTTGAACATTATCTTTACTATCCGCACGATCGTGCGAGCCCGGTCGGAAAGGGTTATTTCAGAATTTTTTTCGTGTATTCATAGCACAATGCTGTTTTTATTCAGATCCTCGTTACGTATTTTTTAATTGTTAAAATAGTTTTTAAATGCATGAATATTTTTCCACATCACATTTTCGTATTACATTTTCAACTTTACATATATTTTGGACCTATTTATATATTTTTATTCTATATTTTTACCTATTTTCACCAGGTACGAGAATAATCATAACATCAATTAAAAACAAAATTGAAAAGAAAATAATAAAGAATTGATAAATTTTTAAAATAGTGTCGCCATCTGCTGTATATATTTTTTTCATTTTAAAATTTCAAAAATATATAAATAAATAGATATTATTTTCGTTTCAAATTTGTTTCATTTCGATGTAATGTTGATTCCCATCCCTGGGGAAAAAGTGCTAACATGGCAAAGCAATACCTCTGCGGAAGCTGTGATCCCAAAACTAATGCAATTAGCTCTATGGGATTGACAATACCTGTTAAAAACTCAGCATTGCTTGATTAAATTCGGAGAGTTGGCAGGGCTGCATGTATAAGTGAACACGAATGGTTCGATTTCTTATTTGTAATAGACGAATGGAAAAAACCTTAAAACATCAAAAACAACAAGACCTCAAACAAACTGTTATCGCAAAAGAGCTCCAAGATCTCTGTAGTGCTGACCTTGGCCCTGGAAGTCCTCGACATTTCACGTCCGGGAGATTTCGGTGAATCCTCGACTTTCTTATCGACTCACCCAAACCAGGAACTACATTTTCCGGAAAACGACGCCGAAATTCGCTGGAATGTTGTTGTTTTCCAGTGAAAAGGTTTCGTGGTTTGGGTTGAAATAACGTCATACTAGAGCTATAACCTCTTGCGACCTGGTGTTATCCATTTAGAGACATTTTTTAAAACCTCCCCACAAACATTTACCAGTGGACTTTTTGGACATTTTTAGCTTCATGGAGGTGGTGTAGCTCTGCTACACACCTGGGATTAGAAACAACAACAACACGTTAATTAGTTCCGAAATTGATATGGTCCGATAGAAGAAGATCTACATGTCAGTTTTCAGCCTTTGATTACAGGTGTCTGTCATTTATTTCTAAAAAAAATGTAGCTGAACGAGGGTCAATGCGATTTTAGAGTTCTTAAAAAAAGTATTTTAATTTTTTTGTTAAACTTTTCGAAAGGTTCCTTTAGTAGTTATTTTTATTTAGTAGCATTTTGCATTAAAAACAATGAGAAAATAATCTGTTTTTTAGAGTTTAAGGCGTGTCCCTATGTACCTATAAACATAATTTTTTAAATAATGTCTCTTCAAAACATCTTTTTTATCATATATTTGTTTGAAAAGTATGCTTAGTAAGAATATACGTGTAGGATTTTGCTCGGTTCTTAAGAGGTTAAAATCAGTACCGTCAGTTAGTAGTCTTTGGATGTTGAACCGTATTGTTATGCAACTGCTTCCCAATGTTTTAGCAGTGTAATCTACTTTTCCATATTTTCATATAGTAAGGGGACGTACATAAATTACGTCACGCAAAATTTGGCCTTTTTTGACCCCTCCCTCCCCCTATGTCACGTTGCGTCACGTTTGATCGAACCCCTCCCCCTAACATTACGTCACGTTTGTCGCACCCCCCCCTTTTTTTTAAAGTTGATTTTAATATTTTCCTTTGTTTAAGTGTTTCTTATGATGATCTTATGATAAAAAAAAGATTTCAGATTTCTTTCTACAAATCGTAGATCGTCTTACAAAAAACTGATTTTCCTTGCAAAATTGGAAGTTTTGAATCGTTACGTCACGCAAGCAATTACCCCTCCCCCCCCTCCATGTCACGATCCGTCACGTTGTCGCATACCCCTCCCTCCCCCCTATGAGCGTGACGTAATTTATGTACGTCCCCTAATGTAACTTTTCGTTTTTGTTTATGCGATCTTCTAGATAATAGTTTTAATAGAAAAATGTATTAAAGGTCAATTGAATTTTCCTATTCTTAATTAATTACACTTTAATAATAATAAAGCCATAAATACCCACATAGTTTATAATAAGTTTTATTATGTTAAATATTAAAATTTTTAGAAAACAATTAAAAATGTACTTAAATTAAATATTTAGTTATTAATTATTACTAGTTAGTTTACTCAACAACTGGTTGTGTAAACTAAGTCTTTCAAAAATAATAAGTCGAGCTCATCATTTTAAGTTTATAGCTTAATAGTTTATATATTTAAATACTTACAAAAATCTAAAATTTAAGCCGTCAGATGACAGTACTAATCAAAGGAAAAAGTTTCCTAAAATAAAATTATATATTCATTAGCTCGTGGTGCCATCGAATGATTTTATATCGAACAAAACATTATTGATAAAGGATTTTAATGCAAAAACACATAAATGAACCCAACTCAATTTTTTTTAAATGTCAAACCAGCAATATAAAAGTTAAATTGTTCATTAATAAAATCAAAGTACAAAAATATATCGAAGAACGCGCTGTTAGGCACATTGAGAAATTTAGGTTTTTAGTGCTGTCATCTATAGACTACATTTTGTACTTAAAACTAACCCGAGTTTTGATAGAGGATAATAATTCAAATGTTCAAGATAATTACTGAAGTCAAATTCCGCAATTGGAAACGTGCTTAGCACTACTCTTTAATTTCTCCTGGGCTCACTTTAATTTTAATCCAATGTTTGGTACATTAAAGAATATTTCTAGAATCCTTTAGGCCAAGAAGTTATTATTGAATTGGGTTATTATTATGAATTGTTATTTATTGAAGTTGGCAGTGTTTAGGCCCGTTTAGTGTAAAATGTTTGGTTAGGTTTGAATTATCGTCGCACAAGAGCTACACAAAGGCTATTGGCGACGGGAGTCGTATTTTAGAACCACAGTCAAGTGACGAGCCGACATCTGAATAGGTAGTCAACGCAACCGTTACGGGCGACATCGTACGCAGCGTTAGGACTTTGAAATATATTTAACGTGCCTTCAATCTACAAGGGGTATTATTAGTCGGGCCGTTTACAGGTCGGCAATTATTTTGGCATTGCCCGGACCCGAACCTGGGACCTTTCCCTCACTTAGCAAATGCCTAACCGACTGGATTCCCTAAACTTTTTAGTGTAAAATGATTTAGCAGTGTCAATGTTACGAAAATTATATGTTTCACATGTGGCAGAAAAGAAAACCGTACTTACTGTTTCATATGAGTTTTCGATCTAGTAGAGACAATAATGCTAACCGCTGTTTCAGACTTGCAACTTACAACGATTAAGTAACGTGATCTATATTTGAGTAGGCATCCAACGAAACCTTATAGTGTATTCTTAAGAGCCGAGTCAGTTTTTTTGATCCACGAACAATTTAATGTGTACTAGTCACACATATGTGGTATTTATTATTTGTGGATACCGCTTTGGAATTTTGACTCAACCCATCTGGTCACACAAGCTCAAGTAAATCTAAATATAGCAATTTATTAAAAATATCAGAATTTTACTGATTATTTTTTTAAATATCAGAATCATAGAACCGCAGTTCTATTATTAACATTTCGATGCCATGTATTTTTTCATGTTAAGACACATAATTTTTATGTTATTTGTAACAGTTATTTCTTTTTATTATTTTAAAACAAATCCAATCCCAATTTAATGTAGGCAATGGTGGTTTAGTTATTAGTCTCTCATCAAAATTAAATCGCGGCATACTTTAAAATCCACAGAGAGCTCAGATTCATTATAATCTGATCGTTAAAAATCGGTAGCGAGAGTCGCCTAGCAGGTGCCACAAAAAATGGCTCTCAGTTCAGAGGAATATGCCGAGTCTGCAATGGCTTGACCGCCAAACAATATTGCAGCCCATTGGAGAAAAAAAAGTTATTATAAAAAATTAATTTAGAACAACCATAACGATTTTATCTCCCTGTTGTATCACATAGAAGAGTTTTAGTTATTTTAAGTGAATTACAACAATGCTTTCCGGAAAGTAATACAGGGTGTTCCAAAATTGACCGGAATCGTATAGGACGCAATTCCTAAATATTTACCCGGCCCCCGCCAATGAAAAACGGCTAACTAATTGGCCGCCCTTTCGGTCGTGCATGAAATCTTGCACTTGTGCTACACAAGAATGTAGAACTTTTAGTTTGGTTTGGTTGAATTTACATCTGATAAAAATTACAGGTTCAACTAGTTTTCAAAATTTTTTTTTTAGGAGGCTGTTCATTTTGGGGATAGGTTGTTGCATTATTGTTAAAAAAAATTGATGTTGACCATCAGTCTATACATAACAATTATTGTATTTTGCTTATTTATGCTGGGTATGTATGCACATATACAGGGTGGTTATAAAATAACGCTCGCTATTCGGGGTGGTCTGTAGCTTTAATGAATAATCCAAATGCAGAAGACTTTGAGACACTTACTAATCAAGAAGGGGGGAAAGAATGGAATCATAAAAAACAAACTCGTCTCTTAACCAGGGTTCCAAATTACGAGGCGTAATTGGATGCGTTGGCCGTAATTAGTCATAATTGGCTACGCCGCGTAATTTAGTACCTTGGTCAAGAGACTAATTTCGTTTTATTATTCCATTCTTTATCGAAGAAAAGAAACTCGTCTCTTGACCAGGGTTCTAAATGACGAGGCGTAATTAGCTGTGTTGGTCGTAAATGGCCATAATTGACGACGCCTCGTAACTTTTTTGTGATTATTTTTTAAGATTCTATCTTTTTTATGATTCCATTCTTTTTCCCCCCTTCTTGATTAGTAAGTGTCTCAAATTTTGAAGCATTTGGATTATTCATTCAAGCTACAGACCACTCCGAATAGCGAGCGTTATTTTATAACCACCCTGTATATTCCGGAGTGCATGATCAGAAACCCGCTTATAAGATTTCGTCAAGAAAGACAGCCACAGAAGGATTTTTTACTGTTAGAGAAAGGAAGTACACCCAGGGCAAAGGTGGGAATTGAGCCCGCACTCATGACAGCGTTCGGACTGCTAGCGTTATGGCCTGCGATCCAAATCACTCGGCTATCGATCCCCACATAACACCCTAAATTGTCTCCGTGTTGGTAGATGGTGCGGTTGGTAGGTTCAGTCTCTACCCTACTATAGAACTATTTGGTCCCAACACATGCACATTTCGACAAACTGTACATTTCTATCGCAAAACGTTTAGCTCCTTCCAATTTTCAAACATCCAGCTCGAATTTGAAACACACCAAATTATTTAAATCGAAATCCAAACACAAAAATTCCATTTTCGTAGTTACTAATCATTTTTAGTAGTTTTAGAAACTGTGATGTAACAGAATCTGCAAATTGTAAAATTACTAGGCAATATGTCGATTCAATCAAACCAAACTCAAAACAAATGCATCCCTTCGTCAACACATGGTCGTGCTGCCCTAGTTCAAGTATGCAACCACGACCAAAACGCGTGATCAATTGGCTTTTTACTATTTTTCGGAGGGGCCGGCTCAATATTTCGGAATTGCATCAATTCCTATTCCGGTCAATTTTGAAACACCCTGTAGTTAAATCCGAAGAAAATAATTGTAAAAGAAAATACCTTTGTTTGTAACAATTAATCCAAACAATATTAGACTAGATTTTTATTCTGTTACTTCATTCTTTCTTCAGATTTCGGACTCGAAGTTGTGTTTCAAAGTTGGTCTTTTTAAATATAGATTTATGGAGACGGTTATCTACTTAATATTGGTTGGTAATCAACCTCGCACTAGAACTTCATTAGGCAATGGCGATGAGTATTATTAGTTTCCAGCAAATGGTAAGTCTGTTTAAATTTCCTGGTTTTTATTACCAAAATATTGTTATTAAAAGTGAGGAAATTATGCACTCAAATGCTTTCTATTTGGTCTCAATTAGCCACATAATATTCTATATTTTATATAAATTATTGCAATTGTTATTTTCGTAGATACTTTTTAATGTTTCTCCTTTTTAAATGCCAAGATTAATAAAATTTTACATTTATTTTTACTATTTAAATGTACCACAAGCATTTTAAGTAATTGTTGCTCTTATAAGACAAGAAACAAGTTTTTCATATTATTTTTTTCACATTAAACAAGTAAAAAATCCCGCTGTAAAGCAAACATCAAAAATACTTCTTAATACGTATTTTTATATTATCACACAAACTGATACTGAAACTTATATATTTGGACGGGATTTTTTAAAAATATTATCCGAAAAATGAATACTTAATTTTTGTCTTTATTATTTTTATTGCTTTAGAATAACTCTCTCTCTTCCTCATTTCAAGGCAAAGTTTGTCAATCTAATCCTTCGGAAAGGTGCGAGTTTCTTAGATAAGGTTCGGTTTGAATTATCGTCACACTAGAGCTACACGAGGGCTATTGGCGAAGGGTGTCGTATTTTAGAACTACAGTCAAGTGACGAGCAGATATCTGAGTATTTACCCAACACAACCGTTAAGGGCGACATCGTACGCAGCGTTAGGACTTTGAAGCGTACTCCCTTACACGGGGTATTATTCGTCGGACACTTCTGGCTGCACGGACCATTTATAGGTCGGCAGTTATATTGGCGATGCCCGGACCCGAATTTGGGACCTTCCGCATGCTAGGCGAGTGCCTAACCGACTGGGCTCCCCAGCCCCGAGTTTCTTAGAAATAATTCCTTGGGATGGATTTGGTTGAATTGCACAAAAGCAGAAGATTTTTTTGAATACTTTTCGGAAATCACTTTTTCAACACCCTCTCTAAAAGTGTAGAAAACAACTGAAGAGTACAAGGGAAGAACCGCTTGATTTATTAGGAGACTTGCCGTAATTGCGTCTGCTTGGCGGACTTGGCGACAGGAAACTGGTTTTTCTTTCGGTTCTTCATGTGTGGTATAAATGTGTGACTCGTTGTCCACTGATCTCTGGCTGGAATCAGGGTTTCCGTGAAGGGAAAACAAAGCGAGTAGCCGGTTTCTTTACACCAGTTTAGGCTATTTCTCGCCATCATCGCCAAAGATACATATTGAGGAAAGTCTTCTAGGAAATCAAGCGGTTTTTCCCGTAAACTCTTCAACTATCTCCATTTAAGATTTTCGACCATATTGCAACACTTTCATTACGTCGTATTCCATGTTAGGTAATTGAAAGTAAAAACATCAACAACAACAAAAATAAACGAAATCTTCAATTTTAAAGTAGTATTTACGTAATGACACCAGATTTTTTTCTTCAATCATGCAGTATTTGTAAAAAAGAAATAAGATTAGAAGATATACATATTTGGTGCTGCCATCTACAGAGAAAGTATCAACTTTAAAACTACCCCGAACTTCGATCAGGGATAATAATTCAAATGTTCGAGTTACAAAATATTAATTTTTTAATTGCATACATCAGTTAAGGAATAATCTTTGAATATCCAGCCCAACCATAATCTTAATCTAAAATTTAGCATAGAATGAGAAAAATAAACTTTGTTAAATTAGTTTTTTATCCTCTTAGGACACGAGCAAAATCCGACACGTATATTCTTATAATCTAAACATACTTTTCATACAAACATGTGCTAAAAAGCGATGTTTGAAAAAGAAATTTTTAACATTGAACTATATATCAATGGTGACATATTTTTCATTTAAAAAATTACAAAACCAATTAATGATTGTCTTTGCTTGTCGCAAATTAATTTCAACTAGATATGTTTCTGCTGCAGTTATTTTCATTGAAATGCAACAATGCTTACTTTAAACTAACAATTAAAAGTCGAAGAAAAAGATTCCAACGTAAAACGCTATTGTTTACTTTGTAACAATGTCATACTAAATTTTTATTCTGTTACATTCATTCTAGCTGCAGATTTCAGATGCAAAGTTGCGTTTAGGAGTTTCTCTTTTAGAATATGTCGATGATCCTCTACCTAAAATTGTTGTGTGAATCAACGTCGCACTAGAACTTCAATCGGCCGTGGCGACAAACATTATCATTTTCCGGCAATGGTAAGTCTATTAAAATTTCCGTTTAAAAGCTTTCCATTAAATCTAACTGAAACACATCATACTCTAAATTTTACTTAAACTATTGGAATCGTTCATTTTATAGCTAGATTTTAAGGTATTATTCTTTTTAATTATATTAATAACATTAATAGCATTTGAAACTTAATAAAAAATACCTTTTTATCATTTATATATGATGAAAGTTTCCTTCCATTGAGGTAAATACATATTTCTTTATGAAATCTTAATGCAATTAAATTGTTTCAATATATGAATTTTTTAATTTAGGATTAATTAAATTCTTTCTTTTGAATACTTTTTCAATAGTAATTTAAATATGCTAGCATTTGCAACTTCTAATTGTTATTTTCAATGCCAAAAATCAATATTTTGAAGACATAAATATTTCAGTCTTAGATTTTTTTAAATTTTAAAGTTAAATTTCAAAACATTTCGTCATTTAAAATTAAAAATAAAATCTTTGCTTGTATTTACAACTATATTAAATTTTGACCTTTTTTTTAAAATCAGGAATCACCAAATATCGCACGAATATAGGGAGCCAAAATCGTACGGCAGTTCTATTGGAACTTCAATCTTCACTTCAGCAACGGAGAAGAGAAGTGCTTCAAGACGTCAGAAAACAGGAGGTAAGTTTAAACCATACCTGCCAAATAATTAAATAGTTTTTCTTAAAATCTAGTTTAAAAAACGAAACACTTGACTTCATGTAGGTGAATTTCAAAATTTTTTGCTATTTTCAGTCAGTTACTGGTAGTTTAGTGAAATTAATAGGTTATTTCAACTTTAGACACGAAATATAAAATTAAGTACCCAACTCGGGTTGAACTAAAGAATCTGGCCGGATGTTTTGCGCCAAATCTGGGAACCTCGATTTATTGGTATTATGGCAGCCTTTGGCGAAATTATCAATGGGAAAGTTTCTTATAGTGTTACGTTCTCCATACTGCGGTCATTCATTGGTTGTCTCGGAACGCGCCGTTGTTTGTTGTCATTCGACCTGGCGATATTTTTGAAAAGACGCCAAATCCGGCCACGATTCTTTAGTTTAACCCAATTTTCAGTCAGTAACCGGTAGTTTAGTGAAATTAATAAATTAATTCAAATTTAGTCACGAAATGTAAAATTAAATGCCCAACTTGTACAAACACTTACAAAATAGTAACGGCTAGTCGTAGTTTTGGCGAGTTATACAACACATCAATTCACCACCCGAGGTAGTTTATGTTTTCGATAAGAAGTGAGTATTACCGTGTGTTCACCAGGTACTGGATCGTTGGCGAACGTTAGTTGCTATTTTGTCGAGGTTGTCACAGCATTGTATTTGTTAGTAGAGACGACATTTAGGAAATCTATATTTAGTAGTAGGCAGGTATGGTTGTTTCAGAAAATCTTCAATTCTTCATCATCACCACCTTCGACTTCTTCGCTTTGAATCCGGTTTTTCGAAAGGGTAAGTTAATTATTTTCACTATTTCAAACTTTTGAGTCGTTTGAGTTTGGTTGAATTAACGTCAAACTAGAGCTACACGAGCCTTGCAAGCCACAATGACACGAACTCAAAGGGTTAGGCTGAAAAATCGTCGCAATAGAGCTACTCGAGATTTAAGGACATAATTTAAAACCAAAGTCCGGTGACGAGCCGACACCTGAGTGGGTAACTTTCGGGAACCACATCGCACGCAGCGTCGAGACTTTACACAGGGGTATCAATGTCAAATTTTTGGAAACTCATAGCGGTTATAGATCGGAAATTATTTCAGCAATGACCGGGCCCAAATTTTGGACGATTTGCATGCAAGGCAATAAACTTGAAGCGAGCTTCGAAATCGGTACCGTTACGCGGAAACGCTGCCTGCTCTTTAATGGATGATTTGAATGTGGGAGAGAGGGGTTTATTTGAGGGATAGAGGACAATGTTGGACATAGCCGTGACGCCACGCAAGTGCGGTAATTGTAGTGCAAAAGACACAGACAAGCCGGGACGTAGAAGCGATATCCCTACGTGGCAGGATAAATGGTGGTGTGAATTAATGGATATCCCTCCGCTACCCCCAAGAAGGGAGCTTACCTCAAGGAAGGACACAGACAACCCGGAAGAAGGAGCGATATCCCTTCATGACAGGATGGATGGTGGTGTGCATAAATGGATATCACTCCACTTACCCCATGGAAGGACACAGACAAGCAGGGACGAAGGAGCGATATCCCTTCATGACAAGATGGATGGCGGTATGCATTAATGGACATCACTCCATTTGCCCCAAAGAATTACATTAATGAATATCACCCTGCAACAGGCACTTTCCAGACAAGCCGGAACGAAAGCGCGATAATGCATAGCAAATTAGATTGTAAAATGAATTGTAATTTGTATTGTAAAATGCATTGTATCTTGTATTGCAAAATGCATTGAATCTTGTATTGTAAAATGCATTTTGTCTTGTATTGTAAAACGCATTGTATCTTGTATTGTAAAGTGCATTGTATCTTGTATTGTAAAATGCATTGAATCTTGTATTGTAAAATGCATTGTATCTTGTATTGTAAACTGCATTGTATCTTGTACTGTAAAATGCATTGCATCTTGTATTGTAAAATGCATTGTATCTTGTATTGTAAAATGCATTGAATCTTGTATTGTAAAATGCATTGTATCTTGTATTGTAAAATGCTTTGAGTCTTTTTTTGTAAAATGCATTGTATTTTGCATTGTAAAATGCACTGTATCTTGCATTGTAAAATGCATTGTATCTTGTATTGTAAAACGCATTGTATCTTGCATTGTAAAGTGCATTGTATCTTGTATTGTAAAATGCATTGTATTTTGTACCGTAAAATGCATTGCATCTTGTATTGTAAAATGCATTGTATCTTGAATTGTAAAATGCTTTGTATCTTGTTTTGTAAAATGCATTGCATCTTGTATTGTAAAATGCATTGTATCTTGTATTGTAAAATGCATTGTATCTTGTATTCTTAACTGCATTGTATCTTGCTTTGTAAAATGCATTGAATCTTGTATTGTAAAATGCATTGTATTGTAAAATGCATTGTATCTTGTATTGTAAAATGCATTGTATCTTGTATTGTAAAATGCATTGTATCTTGTATTGTAAAATGCATTGTATCTTGTATTGTAAAATGCATTGCAACTTGCAATGTAAAATGCATTGCGTCTTGTATTGTAAAATGCATTGAATCTTGTATTTTAAAATGCATTGTATCTTGTATTGTAAAACGCATTGTATCTTGTATTGTAAAATGCATTGTATTCTTGTATTGTAAAATGCATTGTATCTTGTATTGTCAAATGCATTGCTTTTTGTATTGTAAAATGCATTGTATCTTGTATTGTAAAATGCATTGAATATTGTATTGTAAAATGCATTGTATCTTGTTTTGTAAAATGCACTGTATCTTGTATTGTAAAATGCACTGTATCTTGTACTGTAAAATGCATTGTATCTTGTACTGTAAAATGCAATGTATCTTGTATTGTAAAATGCATAGTATCTTGTATTGTAAAATGCATTGTATCTTGTATTGTAAAATGCATTGTATCTTGTATTGTAAAATGCATTGTATCTTGTATTGTAAAATGCATTGTATCTTGTATTGTAAAATGCATTGTATCTTGTATTGTAAAATGCATTGTATCTTGTATTGTAAAATGCATTGTAACTTGCAATGTAAAATGCATTGTGTCTTGTATTGTAAAATGCATTGAATCTTGTATTTTAAAATGCATTGTATCTTGTATTAAAAAACGCATTGTATCTTGTATTGTAAAATGCATTGTATTCTTGTATTGTAAAATGCATTGTATCTTGTATTGTCAAATGCATTGCTTTTTGTATTGTAAAATGCATTGTATCTTGTATTGTAAAATGCATTGAATATTGTATTGTAAAATGCATTGTATCTTGTTTTGTAAAATGCACTGTATCTTGTATTGTAAAATGCATTGTATCTTTTATTGTAAAATGCATTGTATCTTGTATTGTAAAAATCATGATATCTTGTAATGTAAACTGCATTGTATCTTGTATTGTAAACAGTATTGTATCTTGTATTATAAAATGCATTGAATCTTGTATTGTAAAATGCACTGTATCTTGTATTGTAAAATGCATTGTATCTTGCAACGTAAAATGCATTGTATCTTGTATTGTAAAATGCATTGAATCTTGTATTGTAAAATGCATTGTATCTTGTATTGTAAAATGCTTTGAGTCTTTTTTTGTAAAATGCATTGTATTTTGCATTGTAAAATGCACTGTATCTTGCATTGTAAAATGCATTGTATCTTGTATTGTAAAACGCATTGTATCTTGTATTGTAAACTGCATTGTATCTTGTATTGTAAAATGCATTGTATTTTGTACCGTAAAATGCATTGCATCTTGTATTGTAAAATGCATTGTATCTTGAATTGTAAAATGCTTTGTATCTTGTTTTGTAAAATGCATTGTATCTTGTATTGTAAAATGCATTGTATCTTGTATTGTAAAATGCATTGTATCTTGTATTCTTAACTGCATTGTATCTTGCTTTGTAAAATGCATTGAATCTTGTATTGTAAAATGCATTGTATTGTAAAATGCATTGTATCTTGTATTGTAAAATGCATTGTATCTTGTATTGTAAAATGCATTGTATCTTGTATTGTAAAATGCATTGTATCTTGTATTGTAAAATGCATTGCAACTTGCAATGTAAAATGCATTGCGTCTTGTATTGTAAAATGCATTGAATCTTGTATTTTAATATGCATTGTATCTTGTATTGTAAAACGCATTGTATCTTGTATTGTAAAATGCATTGTATTCTTGTATTGTAAAATGCATTGTATCTTGTATTGTCAAATGCATTGCTTTTTGTATTGTAAAATGCATTGTATCTTGTATTGTAAAATGCATTGAATATTGTATTGTAAAATGCATTGTATCTTGTTTTGTAAAATGCACTGTATCTTGTATTGTAAAATGCACTGTATCTTGTACTGTAAAATGCATTGTATCTTGTACTGTAAAATGCATTGTATCTTGTATTGTAAAATGCACTGTCTCTTGTATTGTAAAATGCATTGTATCTTTTATTGTAAAATGCATTGTATCTTGTATTGTAAAAATCATGATATCTTGTAATGTAAACTGCATTGTATCTTGTATTGTAAACTGTATTGTATCTTGTATTATAAAATGCATTGAATCTTGTATTGTAAAATGCACTGTATCTTGTATTGTAAAATGCATTGTATCTTGCAACGTAAAATGCATTGTATCTTGTATTGTAAAATGCATTGAATCTTGTATTGTAAAATGCATTGTATCTTGTATTGTAAAATGCTTTGAGTCTTTTTTTGTAAAATGCATTGTATTTTGCATTGTAAAATGCACTGTATCTTGCATTGTAAAATGCATTGTATCTTGTATTGTAAAACGCATTGTATCTTGTATTGTAAAGTGCATTGTATCTTGTATTGTAAAATGCATTGTATTTTGTACCGTAAAATGCATTGCATCTTGTATTGTAAAATGCATTGTATCTTGAATTGTAAAATGCTTTGTATCTTGTTTTGTAAAATGCATTGTATCTTGTATTGTAAAATGCATTGTATCTTGTATTGTAAAATGCATTGTATCTTGTATTCGTAACTGCATTGTATCTTGCTTTGTAAAATGCATTGAATCTTGTATTGTAAAATGCATTGTATTGTAAAATGCATTGTATCTTGTATTGTAAAATGCATTGTATCTTGTATTGTAAAATGCATTGTATCTTGTATTGTAAAATGCATTGTATCTTGTATTGTAAAATGCATTGCAACTTGCAATGTAAAATGCATTGCGTCTTGTATTGTAAAATGCATTGAATCTTGTATTTTAAAATGCATTGTATCTTGTATTGTAAAACGCATTGTATCTTGTATTGTAAAATGCATTGTATTCTTGTATTGTAAAATGCATTGTATCTTGTATTGTCAAATGCATTGCTTTTAGTATTGTAAAATGCATTGTATCTTGTATTGTAAAATGCATTGAATATTGTATTGTAAAATGCATTGTATCTTGTTTTGTAAAATGCACTGTATCTTGTATTGTAAAATGCACTGTATCTTGTACTGTAAAATGCATTGTATCTTGTACTGTAAAATGCAATGTATCTTGTATTGTAAAATGCATAGTATCTTGTATTGTAAAATGCATTGTATCTTGTATTGTAAAATGCATTGTATCTTGTATTGTAAAATGCATTGTATCTTGTACTGTAAAATGCATTGTATCTTGTATTGTAAAATGCACTGTATCTTGTATTGTAAAATGCATTGAATCTTGTATTGTAAAATGCATTGTATCTTGTATTGTGAACTGCATTGTATCTTGTACTGTAAAATGCATTGCATCTTGTATTGTAAAATGCATTGTATCTTGTATTGTAAAATGCATTGAATCTTGTATTGTAAAATGCATTGTATCTTGTATTGTAAAATGCTTTGAGTCTTTTTTTGTAAAATGCATTGTATTTTGCATTGTAAAATGCACTGTATCTTGCATTGTAAAATGCATTGTATCTTGTATTGTAAAACGCATTGTATCTTGCATTGTAAAGTGCATTGTATCTTGTATTGTAAAATGCATTGTATTTTGTACCGTAAAATGCATTGCATCTTGTATTGTAAAATGCATTGTATCTTGAATTGTAAAATGCTTTGTATCTTGTTTTGTAAAATGCATTGTATCTTGTATTGTAAAATGCATTGTATCTTGTATTGTAAAATGCATTGTATCTTGTATTCTTAACTGCATTGTATCTTGCTTTGTAAAATGCATTGAATCTTGTATTGTAAAATGCATTGTATTGTAAAATGCATTGTATCTTGTATTGTAAAATGCATTGTATCTTGTATTGTAAAATGCATTGTATCTTGTATTGTAAAATGCATTGTATCTTGTATTGTAAAATGCATTGCAATTTGCAATGTAAAATGCATTGCGTCTTGTATTGTAAAATGCATTGAATCTTGTATTTTAAAATGCATTGTATCTTGTATTGTAAAACGCATTGTATCTTGTATTGTAAAATGCATTGTATTCTTGTATTGTAAAATGCATTGAATCTTGTATTGTCAAATGCATTGCTTTTTGTATTGTAAAATGCATTGTATCTTGTATTGTAAAATGCATTGAATATTGTATTGTAAAATGCATTGTATCTTGTTTTGTAAAATGCACTGTATCTTGTATTGTAAAATGCACTGTATCTTGTACTGTAAAATGCATTGTATCTTGTACTGTAAAATGCAATGTATCTTGTATTGTAAAATGCATAGTATCTTGTATTGTAAAATGCATTGTATCTTGTATTGTAAAATGCATTGTATCTTGTATTGTAAAATGCATTGTATCTTGTATTGTAAAATGCATTGTATCTTGTATTGTAAAATGCATTGTATCTTGTATTGTAAAATGCATTGTATCTTGTATTGTAAAATGCATTGAATCTTGTATTTTAAAATGCATTGTATCTTGTATTAAAAAACGCATTGTATCTTGTATTGTAAAATGCATTGTATTCTTGTATTGTAATTTGCATTGTATCTTGTATTGTCAAATGCATTGCTTTTTGTATTGTAAAATGCATTGTATCTTGTATTGTAAAATGCATTGAATATTGTATTGTAAAATGCATTGTATCTTGTTTTGTAAAATGCACTGTATCTTGTATTGTAAAATGCACTGTATCTTGTACTGTAAAATGCATTGTATCTTGTACTGTAAAATGCATTGTATCTTGTATTGTAAAATGCACTGTATCTTGTATTGTAAAATGCATTGTATCTTTTATTGTAAAATGCATTGTATCTTGTATTGTAAAAATCATGATATCTTGTAATGTAAACTGCATTGTATCTTGTATTGTAAACTGTATTGTATCTTGTATTATAAAATGCATTGAATCTTGTATTGTAAAATGCACTGTATCTTGTATTGTAAAATGCATTGTATCTTGCAACGTAAAATGCATTGTATCTTGTATTGTAAAATGCATTGAATCTTGTATTGTAAAATGCATTGTATCTTGTATTGTAAAATGCTTTGAGTCTTTTTTTGTAAAATGCATTGTATTTTGCATTGTAAAATGCACTGTATCTTGCATTGTAAAATGCATTGTATCTTGTATTGTAAAACGCATTGTATCTTGTATTGTAAAGTGCATTGTATCTTGTATTGTAAAATGCATTGTATTTTGTACCGTAAAATGCATTGCATCTTGTATTGTAAAATGCATTGTATCTTGAATTGTAAAATGCTTTGTATCTTGTTTTGTAAAATGCATTGTATCTTGTATTGTAAAATGCATTGTATCTTGTATTGTAAAATGCATTGTATCTTGTATTCTTAACTGCATTGTATCTTGCTTTGTAAAATGCATTGAATCTTGTATTGTAAAATGCATTGTATTGTAAAATGCATTGTATCTTGTATTGTAAAATGCATTGTATCTTGTATTGTAAAATGCATTGTATCTTGTATTGTAAAATGCATTGCAACTTGCAATGTAAAATGCATTGCGTCTTGTATTGTAAAATGCATTGAATCTTGTATTTTAAAATGCATTGTATCTTGTATTGTAAAACGCATTGTATCTTGTATTGTAAAATGCATTGTATTCTTGTATTGTAAAATGCATTGTATCTTGTATTGTCAAATGCATTGCTTTTTGTATTGTAAAATGCATTGTATCTTGTATTGTAAAATGCATTGAATATTGTATTGTAAAATGCATTGTATCTTGTTTTGTAAAATGCACTGTATCTTGTATTGTAAAATGCACTGTATCTTGTACTGTAAAATGCATTGTATCTTGTACTGTAAAATGCATTGTATCTTGTATTGTAAAATGCACTGTCTCTTGTATTGTAAAATGCATTGTATCTTTTATTGTAAAATGCATTGTATCTTGTATTGTAAAAATCATGATATCTTGTAATGTAAACTGCATTGTATCTTGTATTGTAAACTGTATTGTATCTTGTATTATAAAATGCATTGAATCTTGTATTGTAAAATGCACTGTATCTTGTATTGTAAAATGCATTGTATCTTGCAACGTAAAATGCATTGTATCTTGTATTGTAAAATGCATTGAATCTTGTATTGTAAAATGCATTGTATCTTGTATTGTAAAATGCTTTGAGTCTTTTTTTGTAAAATGCATTGTATTTTGCATTGTAAAATGCACTGTATCTTGCATTGTAAAATGCATTGTATCTTGTATTGTAAAACGCATTGTATCTTGTATTGTAAAGTGCATTGTATCTTGTATTGTAAAATGCATTGTATTTTGTACCGTAAAATGCATTGCATCTTGTATTGTAAAATGCATTGTATCTTGAATTGTAAAATGCTTTGTATCTTGTTTTGTAAAATGCATTGTATCTTGTATTGTAAAATGCATTGTATCTTGTATTGTAAAATGCATTGTATCTTGTATTCGTAACTGCATTGTATCTTGCTTTGTAAAATGCATTGAATCTTGTATTGTAAAATGCATTGTATTGTAAAATGCATTGTATCTTGTATTGTAAAATGCATTGTATCTTGTATTGTAAAATGCATTGTATCTTGTATTGTAAAATGCATTGTATCTTGTATTGTAAAATGCATTGCAACTTGCAATGTAAAATGCATTGCGTCTTGTATTGTAAAATGCATTGAATCTTGTATTTTAAAATGCATTGCGCCTTGTATTGTAAAACGCATTGAATCTTGTATTTTAAAATGCATTGTATCTTGTATTGTAAAACGCATTGTATCTTGTATTGTCAAATGCATTGCTTTTTGTATTGTAAAATGCATTGTATCTTGTATTGTAAAATGCATTGAATATTGTATTGTAAAATGCATTGTATCTTGTTTTGTAAAATGCACTGTATCTTGTATTGTAAAATGCACTGTATCTTGTACTGTAAAATGCATTGTATCTTGTACTGTAAAATGCAATGTATCTTGTATTGTAAAATGCATAGTATCTTGTATTGTAAAATGCATTGTATCTTGTATTGTAAAATGCATTGTATCTTGTATTGTAAAATGCATTGTATCTTGTATTGTAAAATGCATTGTATCTTGTATTGTAAAATGCATTGTATCTTGTATTGTAAAATGCATTGTATCTTGTATTGTAAAATGCATTGTAACTTGCAATGTAAAATGCATTGTGTCTTGTATTGTAAAATGCATTGAATCTTGTATTTTAAAATGCATTGTATCTTGTATTGTAAAACGCATTGTATCTTGTATTGTAAAATGCATTGTATTCTTGTATTGTAAAATGCATTGTATCTTGTATTGTCAAATGCATTGCTTTTTGTATTGTAAAATGCATTGTATCTTGTATTGTAAAATGCATTGAATATTGTATTGTAAAATGCATTGTATCTTGTTTTGTAAAATGCACTGTATCTTGTATTGTAAAATGCACTGTATCTTGTACTGTAAAATGCATTGTATCTTGTACTGTAAAATGCATTGTATCTTGTATTGTAAAATGCACTGTATCTTGTATTGTAAAATGCATTGTATCTTTTATTGTAAAATGCATTGTATCTTGTATTGTAAAAATCATGATATCTTGTAATGTAAACTGCATTGTATCTTGTATTGTAAACTGTATTGTATCTTGTATTATAAAATGCATTGAATCTTGTATTGTAAAATGCACTGTATCTTGTATTGTAAAATGCATTGTATCTTGCAACGTAAAATGCATTGTATCTTGTATTGTAAAATGCATTGAATCTTGTATTGTAAAATGCATTGTATTGTAAAATGCATTGTATCTTGTATTGTAAAAAGCATTGTATCTTGTTTTGTAAAATGCATTGTATCTTGCTTTGTAAAATGCATTGTATCTTGTATTGTAAAATGCATTGTATCTTGTGTATTGTAAAATGCACTGTATCTTGTATTGTAAAATGCATTGTATCTTGTACTGTAAAATGCATTGTTTTTTGTATTGTAATATGCATTATATATTGTATTGCAAAATGCATCGAATCTTGCATTGTAAAATGCATTGTATCTCGGATTGTAAAATGCATTGTATTTTGCAATGGTATATGCATTGTATCTAGGATTGTAAAATGCATTGAATCTTGTATTGTAAAATGCATTAAACCTTGTATTGCTAAATGCATTGCATCTTTTATTGAAAAATGCATTGTATTGTAAAATGCATGGTATATTGCATTGTTAAATGCATCGTATATTGCATTGTAAAATGCATTGTATCTTGTAATGTGAAATGCATTGTATCTTGCATTGTAAAATGCATTGTATCTTGTATTGTAAAATGCATTGTTTTTTGTATTGTAAAATGCATTATACATTGTATTGTAAAATACATTGTATCTTGTATTGTAAAATGCATTATTTTTTGTATTGTTAAATGCATTGTTTTTTGTATTGTAAAATGCATTATATATTGTATTGTAAAATGCATTGTATCTTGTATTGTAAAATGCATTGTATCTTTGTAATGCAAAATGCATTGTTTTTTGTATTGTAAAATGCATTGTATCTTTTATTGTAAAATGCATTGTATATTGTACTGTAAAATTCATTGTATTGTAAAGTGCATTGTATTGTAAAATGCATTGTATATTGTATTGTAAAATGCATCTTATATTGTATTGTAAAATGCATTGTATCTTGTATTGAAAAATTCATTGTATTGTAAAATGCATTGTATTTTGTGTTGTAAAATGCATTGTATCTTGTATTTAAAAAAATGCATTTTTTTTGTATTGTAAAATGCATTGTATCTTGTATTGAAAAATTCATTGTATTGTAAAATGCATTGCATTTTGTATTGTAAAATGCATTGTATCTTGTATTGTAAAATGCATTGTATCTTGTATTGTAAAATGCATTATTTTTTGTATTGTAAAATGCATTGTTTTTTGTATTGTAAAATGCATTGTATCTTTTATTGTAAAATGCATTGTATCTTGTACTGTAAAATGCATTGTATTGTAAAATGCATTGTATCTTGTATTGTAAAATGCATTGAATCTTGTATTGTAAAATGCATTGTATCTTGTATTGTAAACTGCATTGTATCTTGTACTGTAAAATGCATTGCATCTTGTATTGTAAAATGCATTGTATCTTGTATTGTAAAATGCATTGAATCTTGTATTGTAAAATGCATTGTATCTTGTATTGTAAAATGCTTTGAGTCTTTTTTTGTAAAATGCATTGTATTTTGCATTGTAAAATGCACTGTATCTTGCATTGTAAAATGCATTGTATCTTGTATTGTAAAACGCATTGTATCTTGTATTGTAAAGTGCATTGTATCTTGTATTGTAAAATGCATTGTATTTTGTACTGTAAAATGCATTGCATCTTGTATTGTAAAATGCATTGTATCTTGAATTGTAAAATGCTTTGTATCTTGTATTCTTAACTGCATTGTATCTTGCTTTGTAAAATGCATTGAATCTTGTATTGTAAAATGCATTGTATTGTAAAATGCATTGTATCTTGTATTGTAAAATGCATTGTATCTTGTATTGTAAAATGCATTGAATCTTGTATTTTAAAATGCATTGTATCTTGTATTGTAAAACGCATTGTATCTTGTATTGTAAAATGCATTGTATTCTTGTATTGTAAAATGCATTGTATCTTGTATTGTCAAATGCATTGCTTTTTGTATTGTAAAATGCATTGTATCTTGTATTGTAAAATGCATTGAATATTGTATTGTAAAATGCATTGTAGCTTGTTTTGTAAAATGCACTGTATCTTGTATTGTAAAATACACTGTATCTTGTACTGTAAAATGCATTGTATCTTGTACTGTAAAATGCATTGTATCTTGTATTGTAAAATGCATAGTATCTTGTATTGTAAAATGCATTGTATCTTGTATTGTAAAATGCATTGTATCTTGTATTGTAAAATGCATTGTATCTTGTATTGTAAAATGCATTGTATCTTGTATTGTAAAATGCATTGTATCTTGTATTGTAAAATGCATTGTATCTTGTATTGTAAAATGCATTGTAACTTGCAATGTAAAATGCATTGTGTCTTGTATTGTAAAATGCATTGAATCTTGTATTTTAAAATGCATTGTATCTTGTATTGTAAAACGCATTGTATCTTGTATTGTAAAATGCATTGTATTCTTGTATTGTAAAATGCATTGTATCTTGTATTGAAAAATTCATTGTATTGTAAAATGCATTGCATTTTGTATTGTAAAATGCATTGTATCTTGTATTGTAAAATGCATTGTATCTTGTATTGTAAAATGCATTGTATCTTGTATTGTAAAATGCATTGAATATTGTATTGTAAAATGCATTGTATCTTGTTTTGTAAAATGCACTGTATCTTGTATTGTAAAATGCATTGTATCTTTTATTGTAAAATGCATTGTATCTTGTACTGTAAAATGCATTGTATTGTAAAATGCATTGTATCTTGTATTGTAAAATGCATTGAATCTTGTATTGTAAAATGCATTGTATCTTGTATTGTAAACTGCATTGTATCTTGTACTGTAAAATGCATTGCATCTTGTATTGTAAAATGCATTGTATCTTGTATTGTAAAATGCATTGAATCTTGTATTGTAAAATGCATTGTATCTTGTATTGTAAAATGCTTTGAGTCTTTTTTTGTAAAATGCATTGTATTTTGCATTGTAAAATGCACTGTATCTTGCATTGTAAAATGCATTGTATCTTGTATTGTAAAACGCATTGTATCTTGTATTGTAAAGTGCATTGTATCTTGTATTGTAAAATGCATTGTATTTTGTACTGTAAAATGCATTGCATCTTGTATTGTAAAATGCATTGTATCTTGAATTGTAAAATGCTTTGTATCTTGTATTCTTAACTGCATTGTATCTTGCTTTGTAAAATGCATTGAATCTTGTATTGTAAAATGCATTGTATTGTAAAATGCATTGTATCTTGTATTGTAAAATGCATTGTATCTTGTATTGTAAAATGCATTGAATCTTGTATTTTAAAATGCATTGTATCTTGTATTGTAAAACGCATTGTATCTTGTATTGTAAAATGCATTGTATTCTTGTATTGTAAAATGCATTGTATCTTGTATTGTCAAATGCATTGCTTTTTGTATTGTAAAATGCATTGTATCTTGTATTGTAAAATGCATTGAATATTGTATTGTAAAATGCATTGTATCTTGTTTTGTAAAATGCACTGTATCTTGTATTGTAAAATACACTGTATCTTGTACTGTAAAATGCATTGTATCTTGTACTGTAAAATGCATTGTATCTTGTATTGTAAAATGCATAGTATCTTGTATTGTAAAATGCATTGTATCTTGTATTGTAAAATGCATTGTATCTTGTATTGTAAAATGCATTGTATCTTGTATTGTAAAATGCATTGTATCTTGTATTGTAAAATGCATTGTATCTTGTATTGTAAAATGCATTGTATCTTGTATTGTAAAATGCATTGTAACTTGCAATGTAAAATGCATTGTGTCTTGTATTGTAAAATGCATTGAATCTTGTATTTTAAAATGCATTGTATCTTGTATTGTAAAACGCATTGTATCTTGTATTGTAAAATGCATTGTATTCTTGTATTGTAAAATGCATTGTATCTTGTATTGTCAAATGCATTGCTTTTTGTATTGTAAAATGCATTGTATCTTGTATTGTAAAATCCATTGAATATTGTATTGTAAAATGCATTGTATCTTGTTTTGTAAAATGCACTGTATCTTGTATTGTAAAATGCACTGTATCTTGTACTGTAAAATGCATTGTATCTTGTACTGTAAAATGCATTGTATCTTGTATTGTAAAATGCATTGTATCTTGTATTGTAAAATGCATTGTATCTTTTATTGTAAAATGCATTGTATCTTGTATTGTAAAAATCATGATATCTTGTAATGTAAACTGCATTGTATCTTGTATTGTAAACTGTATTGTATCTTGTATTATAAAATGCATTGAATCTTGTATTGTAAAATGCACTGTATCTTGTATTGTAAAATGCATTGTATCTTGCAACGTAAAATGCATTGTATCTTGTATTGTAAAATGCATTGAATCTTGTATTGTAAAATGCATTGTATTGTAAAATGCATTGTATCTTGTATTGTAAAAAGCATTGTATCTTGTTTTGTAAAATGCATTGTATCTTGTATTGTAAAATGCATTGTATCTTGTGTATTGTAAAATGCACTGTATCTTGTATTGTAAAATGCATTGTATCTTGTACTGTAAAATGCATTGTTTTTTGTATTGTAATATGCATTATATATTGTATTGCAAAATGCATTGAATCTTGCATTGTAAAATGCATTGTATCTTGTATTGTAAAATGCATTGTATCTTGTGTATTGTAAAATGCACTGTATCTTGTATTGTAAAATGCATTGTATCTTGTACTGTAAAATGCATTGTTTTTTGTATTGTAATATGCATTATATATTGTATTGCAAAATGCATTGAATCTTGCATTGTAAAATGCATTGTATCTCGGATTGTAAAATGCATTGTATTTTGCAATGTTATATGCATTATATCTAGGATTGTAAAATGCATTGAATCTTGTATTGTAAAATGCATTAAACCTTGTATTGCTAAATGCATTGCATCTTTTATTGAAAAATGCATTGTATTGTAAAATGCATTGTATATTGCATTGTTAAATGCATCGTATATTGCATTGTAAAATGCATTGTATCTTGTAATGTAAAATGCATTGTATCTTGCATTGTAAAATGCATTGTATCTTGTATTGTAAAATGCATTGTATCTTGGATTGTAAAATGCATTGTTTTTTGTATTGTAAAATGCATTATACATTGTATTGTAAAATACATTGTATCTTGTATTGTAAAATGCATTATTTTTTGTATTGTTAAATGCATTGTTTTTTGTATTGTAAAATGCATTATATATTGTATTGTAAAATGCATTGTATCTTGTATTGTAAAATGCATTGTATCTTTGTAATGTAAAATGCATTGTTTTTTGTATTGTAAAATGCATTGTATCTTTTATTGTAAAATGCATTGTATATTGTATTGTAAAATGCATCTTATATTGTATTGTAAAATGCATTGTATCTTGTATTGAAAAATTCATTGTATTGTAAAATGCATTGTATTTTGTGTTGTAAAATGCATTGTATCTTGTATTTAAAAAAATGCATTTTTTTTGTATTGTAAAATGCATTGTATCTTGTATTGAAAAATTCATTGTATTGTAAAATGCATTGCATTTTGTATTGTAAAATGCATTGTATCTTGTATTGTAAAATGCATTGTATCTTGTATTGTAAAATGCATTGTATCTTATATTGTAAAATGCATTGTATCTTGTATTGTAAAATGCATTATTTTTTGTATTGTAAAATGCATTGTTTTTTGTATTGTAAAATGCATTGTATCTTTTATTGTAAAATGCATTGTATCTTGTACTGTAAAATGCATTGTATTGTAAAATGCATTGTATATTGTATCGTAATATGCATCTTATATTGTATTGTAAAATGCGTTGTCTCTTGTATTGAAAAATTCATTGTATTGTAAAATGCATTGTATTTTGTATTTTGAAATGCATTGTATCTTGTATTGTAAAATGCTTTGTTTTTTATTGTAAGATGCATTGCATATTGTTTTATAAAATGCATTGTTTCTGTATTGTAAAATGAATTGTATCTTGTTTTGCAAAATGTTTATTATTTCGTATTGTAAAATGCATTGTATCTTGTATTGCAAAATGTTTATTATTTCGTATTGTAAAATGCATTGTAACTTGTATTGTAAAATGCTTTGTATCTTGTATTGTAAATTGCTTTGTATCTTGTATTTTAAAATGCATTATATCTTCTATTGTAAATAGCATTGCTTCTTATATTGTAAAATGCATTGTATCTTGTATTTTAATATTTATTGCATCTTGTATTGTAAAATTTAATGTATATTGTATTTTAAAATGTAATATACTAAATTTTATTGTATCTTGTACAGCTTAATACATTGTAACTTCTATTATAAAATCCGTTGTTTCTTTTGTTGTAAAATTAATTGTTTCTTGTATTGTAAAATGCATTGGTATTTAGTATTTCAAATATCATCGTATCTTGTATTTAAAACTATAGTATTGTGTAATTCATAGTGTATTGTAAACTGTTTTATACATTCTATTATTAGGTTTGATGTAAAATTTATTTTAAAATACCCTATATTGCCCCGAGGATTGGCACAGACCACCGGTTGCCAAGTGACGACATTTCTTTGTGAAGAGATGGATGAAGCCGATCATCATGAAGGGTGCAGACGGCCGGGATAAATTGGCTGTATTGACGAATCACCCTTTTGAAGGACACAGACAAGCCGGGACGAAGGAGCGAAATCCCTTCATGACAGGATGGTTGGTGGTGTGCATAAATGGATATCACTCCGCTTACCACAAGGAAGGAAACAGTTAAGCCGGGACGAAGGAGCGATATCCCTTCATGACAGGATGGTTGGTGGTGTGCATTAATGGATATCACTCCGCTTACCACAAGGAAGGACACAGTTAAGCCGGGACGAAGGAGCGATATCCCTTCATGACAGGATGGTTGGTGGTGTGCATTAATGGATATCACTCCGCTTACCCCACTGAAGGACACAGACAAGCCGGGACGAAGGAGCGATATCCCTTCATGACAGGATGGTTGGTGGTGTGCATAAATGGATATCACTCCGCTTACCACAAGGAAGGACACAGTTAAGCCGGGACGAAGGAGCGATATCCCTTCATGACAGGATGGTTGGTGGTGTGCATTAATGGATATCACTCCGCTTACCCCATGGAAGGACACAGACAAGCCGGTACGAAGGAGCGATATCCCTTCATGACAGGATGGTTGGTGGTGTGCATTAATGGATATCACTCCGCTTACCCCAAGGAAGGACACAGATAAGCCGGGACGAAGGAGCGATATCCCTTCATGACAGGATGGTTGTTGGTGTGCATAAATGGATAATACTCCGCTTACCGCGAGGAAGGACACAGACAAGCCGGGACAAAGGAGCGATATCCCTTCATGACAGGATGGTTGGTGGTGTGCATTAATGGATATCACTCCGCTTACCACAAGGAAGGACACAGTTAAGCCGGGACGAAGGAGCGATATCCCTTCATGACAGGATGGTTGGTGGTGTGTATTAATGGATATCACTCCGCTTACCCCATGGAAGGACACAGACAAGCCGGGACGAAGGAGCGATATCCCTTCATGACAGGATGGTTGGTGGTGTGCATAAATGGATATCACTCCGCTTACCACAAGGAAGGACACAGTTAAGCCGGGACGAAGGAGCGATATCCCTTCATGACAGGATGGTTGGTGGTGTGCATTAATGGATATCACTCCGCTTACCCCATGGAAGGACACAGACAAGCCGGGACGAAGGAGCGATATCCCTTCATGACAGGATGGTTGGTGGTGTGCATTAATGGATATCACTCCGCTTACCCCAAGGAAGGACAAAGACAAGCCGGGACGAAGGAGCGATATCCCTTCATGACAAGATGGTTGGTGGTGTGCATAAATGGATATCACTCCGCTTACCCCAAGGAAGGACACAGATAAGCCGGGACGAAGGAGCGATATCCCTTCATGACAGGATGGTTGTTGGTGTGCATAAATGGATAATACTCCGCTTACCGCGAGGAAGGACACAGACAAGCCGGGACAAAGGAGCGATATCCCTTCATGATAGGATGGTTGGTGGCGTGCATAAATGGATATCACTCCGCTTGCCCCAAGGAAGGACACAGACAAGCCGGGACGAAGGAACATTGTACAATTGTACATTGTGCGAAGGAATACGATAGTGCATTGTATGTCTTATTGCTAAATACATTGCAATTAGGTTTAAAAAATGCTTTGTGTGTTGCATTGTAAAATGCATTATATTATTTTCTGAAATGCATTGTATCATATATTATAAAATGCTTTGTATCTTGTATTGCAAAAAGTATTGTAATGTAAAATTTATCGTATATTGTTTTGTAAAATTAAATGTACATGTCCTGTGAGGACCAATCACACATCATTCAATTCTTCACACTTTGTTCTATTCGACAATATTTTAAATTAATCTCAATAGAAGTCAGAACTACTACTTTTTTTATTTAGAAAGTGGCAAACAAGCGTTTCACCTGATTTTTTGAAAAGTTCACTTCAGTTCCACACATTTAAACTATTTCGGTTAAAATAATTACTGAATTTTTTTTAATAATCTGGTCTGATACCTTAAAAAAAATATATAACTCGAAGTGTTTTTCATTTAATATATATATTTTTATTTTGTTGTTTTCCACAGTTAAAAATTTTTGGAATAATTTCAAAAACCATATAAAAAATTCAAATGAATTTTTTTTCTTGTGGAACTCTTATTTTTGACCTAAAATAAGCTTATTTTGTGAATATCGGATGTTTCTGTAGTGTAGTAAATTTTTGGGACTGAAAGGGTTAACTTAGATTTTAGAAAGACAACTGAAACTGCAAAAATTTCGTCAAAACCTGAAGCCACTGTACTGGTTGTAAAGTTATTTTGGATAAGATTTACTGTATGGTAAACCTTGGTGCGATTTTTTTCGGATTTGACAATTGAAAGGAACAGAACTCAAAAGCACTTGGAAAAACAATGTTCTGCTTGGAGTAAAAGTTTATGGAAATTGAATAGAGGAAAAAATTTTTTGCGCTTGTGCACAATTCACATATTTTTAAATAGTTCATAGATTTTCAAAACAGAGGAGATAATAAATCTTATGTTCGATTATGAATGTTCATTAAACAAAAAAATTTTAATATATTTTCATCGGCGTCTTATTTTCATTCATATTTCGATTTCTTTTATCAAAACTATTGGGTTTTAATAATATTCATTGCTCCTAACTTATTAATTTTAAAATGCTGTATATTTATTGACATATAAATTACCATTTCGGTATACTTTAAGGTAGGCGAATACCCGAAATTCTAAAATTTTTACTATTGCTTTAATCTTTTCCAAGTTTGGCATACTGATTCCAAAGTGTAATGAATAATACTATTTAGGCATTTTTTAAAAATTTAAATATATTTTATTTATTTTAAACGGTGTTTTCTACTAATAAAGGAGGTTTACGCTAACAAGTCTACCACATTGAATTTTCCTCCTATAAACATTAATTATGTGTTAAATTCTTCATTTTGAATTGATGCATGCAATGACCCTCTAGAGCTGCATACAAATTACAAGAAAGGAAGTTATTAAGAAAAATGTTATAAATTAACCACAAAAAAAGGATTATTTTGATTAACTTACACTTGGACATTTTTTTTAAAAAAAATTATATATTTACACCGGATGTTAGAGGTTCATGGCACAGATATATATTGAAATAGCATCTGTAAAAAATTTCAGGTAAATTGATGTAAAACTTTTTATACTAGAAGTGTTGGCGCAAACCCGTTTTTTTAGGTGAAAAACACCGTTTAAAATAAATCAATCATATTTAAATAAAAACAATTGCCCAAAAAACATTATTCATTATATTTGAAATCACTATGCCAAATTTGGGAAAGATTAAAGTAATAGTAAAAATTTTAGAATTTTGGGTATTTGCCTACCTTAACATCCACAGAGAGCTCAGATTCATTGCAATCTGCGCATCAAAATTGGTAGCGAGAGTTGCCTAGATGGTGAAACAAAAAGTGGCTCTCAGCTCTGGGGCATATGCCAAGTCTGCAAAGGCTTCAACGTCAATTTTGCAGCCCCATTGCTGAAAAAAATTGCCATTAATGTCGAAAATCTGGTTTTTGTGTTATCTAGAAGTGTTTAGATTGAGATACGATTTTTTTTGTAACATGCATGAAATTTTATTTACGATATTTGTCTTTCTAAAATATTCCTCTTGAAGCATAAAATAGTACAGTGGCTTATCTGTGCATAGTTTCAGTTAAGTTTCGAAAAGATTCTGTAAAAATTTCAATATAAATAAAAAATTGTTCAAGAATTAAAATTTTGGTTTTTCCCGTACTTTTATTCATTTGTACAAAACCAATTTTTCATTGTTATTTCTCCTTATCTTGAAAGATCATTTGAAGTCATTTGAAAAGTTAATTTGAAACATTTCCTTTTTCTGTAACCATACAAAATGTATATATAATGAACCATAACAAGTTAATAATTATGATTACAAATTATAAATTTTCATAAATGTATCTCTAAACATTTGAGGTTTGATCTACAATTTCTATTTTCTACAAATAATTTATTAGTCTTCATAGATTTGAAGACTTAACTGAATTGGTTGAAAAATTTCTATTAAAAGCTTTAAAATATTGATTAAATAAATTTAAAACGTGAGTTACAATTATTCGTTGATGAATTCCGATTAAAAGCTTTAAAATATAGATTAAATTTAAAACATGAGATAAAAATGATTTAATTCTAAATTTTGTTAGTTCACCAGTCAAATAAATGTTCTAATATTGCAATTCACTGGTAGCTGGTTTACTGCTTCGCCGGAAGTCTATAGTATGGAAATCGTTTCCGGATGCCTATTTCTAGCCTTCCGTGAAGATCTTAAACAGAGCTAACTGCGCCTTGCAATTTAGAACAACGATTGACATTTGAGCGTTCTCCCAGTGACATAGTACGCTAACCAAAGAGTTCTACAGTAGGGTAGAGCAGGGGTTCCCAACACAGTTTTCTGGCGGACCCCTCATCGAGCCTTTATTGTGACCCCCATTAGCTCCTAATCCTAAAATTAAAAAGTCCAAATTGAGAGTCCTCTTTTACTTTATAAGTTCTTTACAGTTACAACTGAGAACTCCATCAGTATACAGTTAGTTTTATTTTTCAGTTCTTAATGAGATAAATCTGTCTTTTGAGCCCCCATTATTTTTGAAATATTGGGTTTCAAACTTGAAACTTTCAATCTGAAATCCGACCGCGTGTTGAACCGATTCCTATATTGGTTTTCAGGAAACAAAGGTTTTTCATCGTACCACTGCTGGACAGGGTAGGGGTATTTTACATATATATTCCGACTTGTGTGCTTGCTCAGTGAGCCGCTTATAAAGTCTTCGTCAAATAAGACAGGCACAGAAAGATTTTTTACTGTCACAAAGAGAGGAAATACACACAGGGCGAAGGCGGGAATCGAACCCGCGCCGTTACAGCACGCAGACTGCTGGCCTGCGATGCTTACCACTCGGCCATCCGGGCCCCACTTGACAGATCCACAAGTTGATCTTGCTCTTCTTCAGTGAGGCCTTTGATTTTGTGTATTTTTTCACAGCTGAAGGAATTTCGAACCAATCTGACGTCAGGTTCAGGTTCAGGGAAATACTCTCTAAAATTGGTGGCTCGGCTACATTGATCTTGATCTGGTCGGGCAAATTCTCCTCTAAAGAGTACGAGAATTATTTTAAAGTAGAAAAGTTAGTGACGTGTTTCCAATCCTTGACGCCCGGATTTGTCACTTTTTGACCATAGCACTAATCTTACCCTCAACTTTGAACGTGTCTACATTATTTTCCCTGTAAAACTCAAGTTTAACAAATTAAAGTGTTCATATACATGAGCTAAGTAGTACGCAACAACTGAGTAAAGTCAAGAGAAGTAAGTGAGAAAATTTTGAGTTATACTTTCGCGCTAGACTCTGCTCATGCAGAAAGCGGCCGAAACAAAAATTCTGCTATCATACGAAATATTTGTCATATATTTTTTAATATTTTGATAGCATATTGCGGACCCCTCTGGCATAGCTCACGGACCCCTGGGGTCCGCGGACCACCTGTTGGGAACCAACGGGGTAGAGGACTCGTGCTGAGCGGCTGCCATGGCTAAGCACGGAGCCCGAATAGAGTGGCAAAAGTGCTATAGCTAATTTATAATTTTGATACTGAGTGGTTCTAAATTACGAGACTTAATTGTCTGTGGTAAAGTCACAAAAGAAGGCTAGAAATCGACAGCCGAAAACAGTCAATTCATCTACATTCTCCGCAAAGTCCCGACGGTGTCGCCGCCTCGGTGGCTGAATGGTTAGTGTACTAGCCTTTGGAGCTGCTGGGGTCGGGTTTGAATCCCGGTCAGGCACTGATGTTTGTGACAGTCAATAAATGTTGTTATTTGTCTATGTGTTATTCATTTCTTTGTGACTGTAAAATTTCTTTCTGTGTCTGTCCCACTTGACGAAAGCTTATAAGCGGTTCTCTGAACAAGCGCACAAGCTGGAATATATATGTATCATACCATACCATACCATACCATACCATACCATACCATACCATCCCGACGGCGTCAGCGTGCGATGTCGCTCGAAGTTCCGTTGGTTGCCCGTTCAGGTGTCGACCTCGTCACTTGACAAGGGTTCCAAATTACGAGGCGTTTATTGGCTGTGTTAAAACTCTTAATAGTGGCTAGAAATAGGCAGCCGGAAACGATTAAACTACACGTGGAAACTATCATGGCATCGTCGTTTTCAGCAGCGGTCAAGTGACGATTCCGAGTAGCTCTCAAAGGAGCTCCGAAGAAGATCTCAAAAACACGCTCAGTGACCGAAATTTTGACCTACCTTAGTTCCGAGTGACGTTGTTCTTCCGAAGAAGGAAGAACCACTCGTTCACGGCTGACCACATTTTTAGGGTTCCGAATACATCCGAACTAGTTTCTCTGTCTTCGGCACTCGGAACAGTGACTACAAAAAATTCCGTCTACGCTCATGTTTGGGATTACTCTGGCCTTGTTATTGAAGTTGGCCGTGGCCAAGGGGAACGGACCACCCATCACAAGATTAGGTTAGGTTTTGAATTATCGTCGCACTAGAGCTACACGAAGGCTCGGAAGGCTATTGGCGACGGGCGTCGTATATTAGAACCGCAGTCAAGTGACGAGCCGACACCTGATTAAGCACCCAACGCAACCGTTAAGAGCGACATCGTGCTCATGTTAGGACTTTGAAGGATATTTATGGCTGCTCATCACCCCCATTCCCCGTCCTCCTTCGATCGGCCTTGCTAATGGTAAGTCTATGGGGAAAAATATTTTTAATTCCAAAAAAAGCAAAGAAATCATAGGAATATTTTGATGCGTTTTTTTTAAATTCATAAAACTCCAAAAAAGTTGTGCTTTTAGAGGTTATTTTTACAAAAACGTTATTTACTTTTTTTAATCGAAAAAAATTTATATTAAAACAGAGTAAATAACGTTTTAAAAAAATAACCTCTAAAAGCACAACTTTATTGGAGTTTTATGAATTAAAAAATGCATCAAAATATTCCTATAATTTCTTTGCTTTATTTGGAACAAAAACCATTTTTCCCCATAGACTTACCATTAGCAAACCCGATCGAAGGAGGACGGGGAATGGGGGTGATGAGCAGCCTTAACGTGCACTCCCTTACACGAGGTATTACTCGTCGGACATTTTTGGCTGCAAGGGCCGTTTATAGGTCGGCAGTTATTTTGGCGATTCCCGGACTCGAACCTGCGACCTTCCGCATGCTAGGCGAGTGCCTAACCGACTGGGCACCCCAGCCCCCACCCATCGCAAGAAGAAATTCCATCACGTGGAACAAGACGATTCCAAAAGGGCTTTCCCGGGAATGCTAATCTATAATAATAAAAGAAAGAGTCTGTCTGTGTGTCTGTCTGTCTGTGTGTATGTCTGTGGATCGCAAAAAACCTACTTAGACTGCTCTAAAAAATTCGAAATTTTTAATATAGGTTCCTTATAATACCTACGTGCGCACCTGAGGCTTAGTTTTTTCATATTTGATTGTGATTTTTAATTAATATAATTAGTTAAAAAAATCGTCATCCACGTGGAATTGCGGGACCATAACAGGGCTTGAAAATATATGGACCAGGCCGAAACGGGGACTTAACGCCATGCTCTATTACTTTGATTGATTAAGTTTGGTTGAGATATGCGCGCGCCCTAAGGCTGCTTCATCCTCTATTAGTGTTTGCTTTTTTAAGTGTGCATGCGCCAACACGAATTTAATTTTGTTTTGATTTTGAATGTATTTTCACAAGTAAGCATGCCTCTAAAATTAAGCAATACGAAGTTAACGGGTTCCCAGTAAGGCGGGACCATACTGCTAGTTTGGAAATAATTCCAAGTCATTATATATATTTTTTTCACCTCCACTCCCCATTACTATATTGTTCTCAACTAAGAACAAGAAAAAAAAACCCTTCAGTATTTGATCTTGAACCCCCTATCCTAAATATATCTACCATTAAAACTTTCAGTCCCAAAAATTTACTACACTATAGAAACATCTGATATTCACATAATAAGCTTATTTTAGGTCAAATATAAGAATTCCATAAGAAAAAAAATTCATTTAAATTTTTTATATGGTTTTTGAAGCTATGCCAAAATTTTTTAGATGTGGAAAACAACAAAATAAAACAATATATATTACCTAAAAACACTTCGAGTTATATATTTTAAGGTATCTGAACATATTATTAAAAAAAATTTAGTAATTATTTTTCAGAGAAATAGATTAAATTGTGTTTTAAATATGTTGGACTGAAGTGAACTCATAAAAAATCAGGAGAAACCCTTGTTGACTATTTTCTAAATAAAAAAAATAGTAGTTCTAACTTCTATTGAGATTAATGTAAAATATTGTCTGATAGAAAAAATTGTGAAGAATCGAATGATGTGTGTTTGGATGTCATAACGGGACATAAAAATTTTGAAAAAAATATTGAAAGTGATGATGCCAAATGGCATCACTGGGACTGAAAGGGTTAAATCTGAAGTCGAGACTTTGGATTCAATGTCGACCTATTGTACGAAGGAATAGGAAATTATGTTTATTTGATTAGTGGAATTACTTCCCCGAATTTTAAAAAGTTTAATTTACTCACTAGGTTTGAATACAAAACTTCTTAGAATCCCGTGAAAATAGTTATTTATGCAAAAAATGGGATATGGGTAATGTAATCGATTCCGGCTGCCTATTTCTAGCCTCCATTGGGAGCTTCAACACAGCCAATAACGCCTCGTAATTTAGAACCCTGGTCAAGTGACGAGGTCGACACCTGAGCGGGCACCCAACGGAACTTCGAGCGACATTGTACGCTGACGCCGTCGGGACTTTGGACTCCACAGATGTAACGAGCACGTCTGTCCCAGTGTACTAGGGCCCATCCGTCACAAGTTGGATTTTCTACTCTTTCTCAGTACAGATATCAGATTTATAGGATGAATGGTAGTAGGTGGGATTCGAACCCCGCACTCCTGGGAAGGCTGAATCCTGGGGCGGATGCCTTAACCACTCGGCCACGGTCGGGCCATTTGAAAAGTAAATACCATTTAAAACGAGTGAAATAATGATACTTGTGACGGATGGGCCCAAGTACACTGGGAACAGACGTGCTTTTTAAATCTGTGGAGTCCAAAGTCCCTACGGCGTCAGCATACGTTGTCGCTCGAAGTTCCTTTGGGTGCCCGCTCAGGTGTCGACCTCGTCACTTGACCAGGGTTCTAAATTACGAGACGTTATTGATTGTGTTAAAGCTCATAATGGAGGCTAGAAATAGGCAGCCGGAAACGATTACACTACACTACTATAATGACACGTGTTTCTAAAAAGTTTACTTTTCACATTCGTTACACACTACTTTTTATAATCAGTTTGTTTCAACACTTTGTCAAAGAAAACGAAACAAAGAGAGCAAGACGTCACAAAAAATATTCCCATTAAAAGTCAAATGTTATTAGTTCAAAAAAAAAAAAAAAAATCCAACTCGTGACGGATGGGCCCGAGTACACTGGGACAGATGTGCTCGTTAAATCTGTGGAGTCCAAAGTCCCGACGGCGTCAGCGTGCGATGTCGCTCGAAATTCCGTTGTTTGCCCGCTCAGGTGTCGACCTCGTCACTTGACAAGGGTTCTAAATTACGAGGCGTTTATCGGCTGTGTTAAAACTCTTAATAGTGGCTAGAAGTAGGCAGCCGCAAACGATTAAACTACACTGGAAACTTGTGTCTAAGTGAAACTACTTGTCACTTGTTTAATAAACAAAAAGGAGTGTCAAGTGGTTTCTAGAAGGTGCAAATATCCCAGCCAAAAAATTCTGCAAAATTGCTTCAAAAAAATTTCGATCTTGCAGTCATCTTCAAGAAATCTGCAGTTTTTTTTGAATCAAAAGAAAATTGAAGTATATCGAATGTGGATTATGCAGTTTTTCTGTAGCAATTGTGCAGCAAATCTAAAGTCATTTTTAATGCTTCAGAAAAACTGCAGTTATTTTGAAGCCATAGAAAAGTGAAGCCTGACTATGGATATATCTGCGGTTTTTTATGCAGCAATTCTACAGCCATTCTGAAGTCATTTAGTCACTTTAAAAAAACTGCAGATATTTTGAAGCAATAGAAATGTGAAGTCTGGCCACGGTTGTATCTACAACTTTTCTGTAGAAATTTTGCAACCATTCTAAAGTCATTTCGGCACTTCTCAACTGCAAAATTCTGCAGAATTGCTTCACAAAAAAGCTTTATAAAAACTTCACAAATTCTGAAGGGATTTGAAACACTTAGTCTGTAGAATTGCTTCAAGAAAACTTCAGCTATTTTGAAGCAATATAAATGTAAAAATTGACCACAGGTGTATCTGCTGTTTTTTTGCAGCAATTCTACAACCATTCTAAAGTCATTTCGGCACTTTAAAAAAAAGTTATTTTGAAGCAACAGACGAGCGAGAATATTTTCTAACTAAAATATAGTTTGCTCATATATTTACAGAACCATTTTCATAACAAGTTTGGGTGGCACAGTCGTTAGAGCATTAGACAGCTGCCCAATTCCCATCAGATCAAATCGCGCGCTCCTACTTCCCAAAATGGTCAGAAAAACAACCCACTCGTTCGATAATATATTTCTTTATAATTTTTATTTTAATTACATTTCGCTAGATGGCGCCACGTTTTCTTAAAAAAAGGCCAAAATATTCTGCAAAACTGCTTTACGAAAACTTTAAAAAAAACTGCAGTTTTCTTGAAGCAATTCTGCAGACTAAGTGTTTCAAATCCCTTCAGAATTTGTGAAGTTTTTTTAAAGTTTTTTTAAAGTTTTTTTTGTGTAGCAATTCTGCAGAATTTTTTGGCTAGGATATGTCTCCAAAAGTTAAATCGGGCCTCTCGTATCATCCGAAAAAACACTATCCCTCACACCAATTTCTAAAGGATCAGTTAGATCAATGGATCCGATCTTTAGCTTTTCTGTATACCTGATCGATGTCAAGAAGTCCAACTTTTTAAAAGTAGTCGCTAGACATTTTCAAAAATTTTATACAAAAACATAAAAAGACCGAAACTAAAATATATAAA
The DNA here is from genome assembly GCA_023701765.1 of Hylyphantes graminicola. Taxonomy (NCBI): domain Eukaryota; kingdom Metazoa; phylum Arthropoda; class Arachnida; order Araneae; family Linyphiidae; genus Hylyphantes; species Hylyphantes graminicola. The sequence continues at coordinate 61,331,196 of CM043121.1, read as the reverse complement.
TGGACAAACTCCTCTCGTGCATTCGCTTCAGCAGAAACGGAAGTATGAAACCGGAAGTGACTATGTGGAAGCGAGTTTTCGGGCCAATCATCAACGGGCAGGTTTGTTTCCAAACATCAAACCATGAATAGGTCGGCAGTTATTTTTGCGATGCCTGGACCCGAACCTGGGACCTCCCGCATGCAAGGCGAATGCTTAAGGGGTCTAAGGAGTCTTAAAAATGTGCTAAGAAGGAACTACAAAGTATAGATTGATCTGTCATGTCATTTTTTAACTACTCAATATACAAGTATAATTTTTTTATATGTAATTCTACAAGATTTATTTATTATAAAACAAATTTTAAAATTTATGAAACTTTAGCCAAAACTAAAATAAATGATATTAAACATAAAGCTATTTTAACACATTGTGATTAGGCTTGCGCAGCAAATTTTGAGGTCAAAATTGAAAAAATGAAAAAGAAAAGGACTTTATATTGTACAAATATGTACAAACTAGGACTTATACCTAAATTCTCATCTCAATTTTCAATAAGAAATTATTTTAAGAGCTTTTTTCTAAAAAAATTAATAAATTTTTTAAAATTTTGATTTTAAATTTATTTTTAAATAATTTCTAATTAAAATTGAGCTGATAATTTAGGTATAAGTCCTAGTTTGTACATACTTGTACAATATAAGGTCATTTTCTTGGTCATTTTTTCAATTTTGACCTCAAAATTTGCCGCGCAAGCCTAATCACAATGTGTTAAAATAGCCATATGTTTAATATCATTTATTTTAGTTTTGGCTAAAGTTTCATAAATTTTAAAATTTGTTTTATAATAAATAAATCTTGTAGAATTACATATAAAAAATTATACTTATATATTGAGTAGTTAAAAAATTACATGAGAGATCAAACTATACTTTGTAGTTCCGTCTTTGCACATTTCTAAGACTCCTTAGACCCCTTAAACGACTTTGATTCCCAGTCCGGTGACCGCAGTTTGGAATTGAGATGCCAGTTCAGTTTCTTAAAAGCGTGACACGATTATTGATTGTTATAAGTTAGGGGTGTTTGGGATTAATAAAAAGTTTTTTTTCTTCCCTTCGATATCTTTCTAGAAAGCAAACACACGCAACGGTAACAACCCGACTCATTTAATTTTCACCCTTGATCCCTTCTCTCCATCCTTGATCGATGAGTAGGCAGAAAAGGGGGAATGGGCGCTCTATATCGCGGGTCTCCAAAGCGGCATCAGTGTTAAACCTAAGTACACTGCTCAAAACAATTAGGGGAATTCATGGTTTAAACTATTTCGCCCCCAATGATTCCATTTGGTATCACCAGCTTCCGATTTTTTTTCTCACTAATTTGCACTCTTACTTATTTATCGTTAGATGGAAGAATCATGTCTTTGGAAGAATTAAATAAATTTGTTTTAATTGAATGAAAATATGAAAAACATGGTAAAATAAAATTCACTCCCAAAAACTTTTATGAAATAAATTGACCTGAAATTCTTCACGTTTGCATTCTTAAATGTCTAAAATTTGATTTTACCTTTTTTTACGGTTAAAAGTTTGAAAAAATTATTGTTATAATTTACTTAAAAGTTATTATTCCAATTTTTTGCCCCTTAAATTTTAGCTTAAAAATTAAGATTTGTTTCCCTGTTTTTTACCATTTCAATCTGGATGCATAAGGAATCAATTTCACAAATTATATATTTTTATAATAAAAAATAAGAAGTTGGAACTCGACGGGTAAGTAAAAGTACGCAAAGTGCTCCCCTAATTGTTTTGAGCAGTGTATTTGCCACATTTCTCCGGCTGTATTGAGTTGTATATAGGCTTAATTTCTGACTTTCCTAATAAATCCTTAATTTCCAAGTTATTTTTCTCACCTGTGATGGGGAATTACTACCGTCTTGGTGTCAATTCAGATCGCGTGCTACAGTCTACAACTTCGCAAAAACCCATTTTTAGCCTACTTTTCGATTTTCTGCCCTTTCAGTGTCAATGACAATTGGCATCATCATTTTAGAATTTTTTTCCTGATCGTCTATAGCCATTTATGATATCGTCGGTAAAATGACAAAACCACGAATGTGCAAAAGCACAGGGATGGAAAACCGGAAACATTAAAACCGGTTTTTGGCTTTGGCTAAATGGGCAAAAACAGTTCTTACTCTCAACCGGTTAAAACTGAAGAACCTTTCGAATAAACATTTTAACCGGTTAACTGAAGGTTATTGTTAGTTTGAATTATCGACGCACTAGAGCACACGGCGGCTATAGGCGACAAGCGTCGTAATTTAAGAACCACAGTCAAGTAACGAGCCTCTAAACTAAAGGAAAACTATAAATAAAATAATACTGTTAGATAAATTAATAGATTTTGGTGTCATAAAATGTATCATAATGGATTTGTATGCTATGGGTTCATTATTTACTAACACTCCACTCTCGCACTCCGGATCATGCCTTTAGGCATCAGGAACAATGCCACTACAAAATTCCAATGTCACATTACGCGGCATCAAAAATCTCAAGAAATATGCAGAAGAAGTGCTATATTTTAATTAAAAAACAGGCATAACTTTCAATTTAAATTTTATTGTTTGGGCATATAAAAATGGCGTTTTAATATAAATTATCTTTTCTGATAAGACGTTTTTGCGATTTTTATGTTCTTAAGGAATTATTCGAAAATCACATCTTTAAGATATTTTTTAAGTAGGGATATGTGTAACGGTTCGTTACATGATTGGTGCTCTAAATTGGGAATCCCATACCCAAATTCCTAGTGTAGAACAATTTAGTACACATTACAGTTCAGTTAATACACGTTAAATATGCTCCGAAGTACCAACGGTGCGCACGATGTCGCAATTAAAAGTTGTGTTGAGTGCCTACTCGGGTGTCGACTACCCACAAACGAGTAACGACGCCCATAGCCAATAACCCTTGTAGTTCTAGTGCGATGCCAACTTAGACTCTCTTAAGAGAACTAACTAAGCAATTGGAACCGGTTTTCAAAGGACCGGTTTTTAGTTACTTTTAACTGGTCCCGGTTAAAAACGGAGAAAAAAAAAGAGAACCGATTGAACCGAGAAGCAGTTTTATTGCTTTAAAAAACCGCAAATCCCTAGAATGCACATTCGTTGTTTTGTCATTTGCCCGACGATATCAAAAAGCACATCATTCGATTCTTCAAACTTTTGAGAAGAAGATGGGGGATGCTGCTGTGCAAAAACCAATACCAGGCGATTTTACAAGAGCCATTATAGATGAGCTATTCCGCGTTTTTTTTCCCTTCAATGTCAAAAGTTGTAGTGTTAATCACTTTTTACAAACTTGACTTACACTAAAGAAAGGATAATTTTACATGGAAGTACCCCAAAAAGAAAACAACAAGGGCCAAATCCAACAGCCCTAATGCGAAGTTTAGATTCCACCAAACGGGCGACGAGGAATGACATGGGTTTTTAGTCGCGTGGAGGAAAAAAAATCAATGGCGAAAGGGCCCACGACTCAAATTGTCGACTGATCCTTTGGAGCAAGACTTTTTAAATTTTTTATGAAGAGAAATTTCATTTTTTTTCTATCCACTCGGCGCTAATATTTCAGTGTCGATGAATTTTGATGCACTCTAGGTGGAGTGATTTCTGAGAGACGAACCAAAATCCTTTGTTTTAGAATCCACCTTCTAGAACACAAAATCTAGATTTTGGAATTTTCGATCAAATTCCCTCACTTTCTTGTTTTAACTTGTATTTCATGGTAGGTAATTTGAAGTAAAAACAATAAGAAATATAACATTTAAGTTGGCGCAAATTCTGTCGCCAAGCGGTTTGAAATCCCTTGACCAGAACGTGCACTTTTAAAACAAAAGAGTGATATCCACTCCTAGGAGAAGTGTATTTTCGACACTGCATGGAAATTAGTGAAAATTAACTAAGACTGAGTTAAAATCACTCGTTTGTTTTAAGAGTGTACGAATGATATTTATTAGAAGAAAATATATTTCATAGGGTAGACTAACCAGTGAATGAACGTTTAAGACGTCACGTTCGCCAGTGAATGGACACCAGGATATAATGACCAGGGCTACCAACCATTGTCAGATAGCTTCCTACTACATGGGAGGAAGTCAGTGTTGCCGATCCATATAGTGGAATGATTTTCAATCCTTATTTTTTTAAATTATATTTACCAAATGTTCATTCACTGGGGCCTGTTCACTCCCCTGGTCAGTCTACCCTACAACTTACACACACCTAACTCTTTACAACACCTAGCTTAGTATTTTCATAAGCTAGAATTTTCATTAAGGGACTGTGGTGGAGATCCTGTCGGAGATTTAACTAAACAAAAGAGTGAAATTAACTCCTATAGGAATTTCGACACTGGAAAGAGTGAAAATGAACTAAGATCGAGTTAAAATCTCTTGTTTGTTTTAGGAGTGTGAAGAAAAACCATACAGAAAACGTGTTTTGTGTTTGCCTAGTGTGGAGTACAGTTACTGCGTCTCTTCTCATTTTCTATGGTTTATTCTGGATTTCATTAAAAAAACTAGGGTTAAATAACAAACATAGAGATACACTACTAAACATTTAACGTCTAAATCCCGAATAGTAGGTCCCAGGTTCTAATCTCGTTTGGTAAGCGCATGGATGTTTGTCTTGTCAAATAAAGAGTTATTTGTCTATGTGTTGGTCTTTGTCTTTAGTAGTGTAAAAAGAAGTGCAAACTCTTCGGAAGCTCTGGCAACCATCTTCCATGGGATATCCATGGGTACCAGGGCTGTGTGGTACTTTTTTCCTATACGATGCAAGTCTCAAATACCGCCCTTTACAAAAACTAACAGATACAATCAAACGAATGTTAATCATTTAACAATTTGTTGTTGGACGTATTATTTTCATATTATTTTTTCTATAATCAATTTTCTTTTATAAATGAGCTTATCGATTCAATGATATTATAACAACTCGTAAAAAACGGAAAAAAATACCCACATAACATTTTATCAGATTTGCAGCCTTTTTTTAAAAAAAATCCATTATTTTAGGAGAGTTAGAATGAAACATTTTTTTTACAAGTGATTCCAAAGTGGCCTTTTCCTTCTTTAAAGCACCTTCAATAAATGGTTGCGTGTTTTTTGGAATGGGAAGGCGAGTGTGAAGGGGGATTTGTCAAACCCGAAAATGCCGCCTCTAGCCAATTGTCGCGCCTCTCTGCATCATAGCACCACAAGGCCCTGATGGACACGATATGACAAATGACAGTGATGCGCCCTCTAGAAGGGAGAGTGTAGGCTTTATAGCCCATTACCCAGCTCGCCAGAAGAGACAGTCACAAGAGACACACAAAGAAAGAGACAACACAAACACATAGACAAATAACAACATTTATTGACGGTCACAAACATCCACTTCTGACCGGGATTCGAACCCGACCCCAGCAGCTCCAAAGGCCAGCATCGTAACGATTGAGCCACCGGGGCGGCGATGGGCGCACGATAACAACAATAAAAACCAAACCTCCTATATTCATATTTCTGTGGCGCATCCTACAATAAAATATCTCATTAATGAACCAAATATATCCCCTCATTTGGCGTAGCTAATGACCTTCTCACAAGTGGGGAAAAAACCGGCTAATGTTGGTGTTCCCCGATTTATACCCGCATCCATTACGGAGGGTTGTTCTCCAGATGGGTAGATTAGAATATCACGGGGGAAGTAAACGAAGTAGAAGAACAGTAACCTTTATTCTGCCGACCAGGCGGCGCAATGATTAGGAAGCTAGCCTTTGGAGCCTCTAGGTTCAGGTTCGAATCCCGATAAGTCATGGGTGTTTGTGTTTGTCGAGTATATGCGGAGTACGTGCTCGTTAGATCTGTTTGGTCCGAAAGTCCTGTGGGTGGTCATGGCGCAGTTTCCCAGACTATTTCCCTCCCCTTCAGGGACATGCCTAAATTGTGGAGGTGGCGCGTGATAGATGGCAGCGGGTAAGACTAAGCGGGTCTCTGAAAAAGCCCAGCCAAAAAATTCTGCAGAATTGCTTCAAAAAAAATTCGATCTTGCAGTCATCTTTAAGAAATCTGCAGTTTTTTTGAATCAAAAGAAAATTGAAGTATATCGAATGGGGATAATGCAGTTTTTCTGTAGCAATTGTGCAGCAAATCTAAAGTCATTTTTAATGCTTCAGAAAAACTGCAGTTATTTTGAAGCAAAAGAAAAGTGGAGCCTGACTATGGATATATCTGCGGTTTTTTATGCAGCAATTCTACAGCCATTCTGAAGTCATTTAGTCACTTTAAAAAAACTGCAGATATTTTGAAGCAATAGAAATGCGAAGTCTGGCCACGGTTGTATCTACAACTTTTTAGAAATTTTGCAACCATTCTGAAGTCATTTCGGCACTTCTCAACTGCAAAATTCTGAAGAATTGCTTCACAAAAAAACTTTAAAAAAACTTCACAAATTCTGAAGGGATTTGAAACACTTAGTCTGCAGAATTGCTTCAAGAAAACTGCAGCTATTTTGAAGCAATATAAATGTAAAAATTGACCACAGGTGTATGTGCAGTTTTTTTGCAGCAATTCTACAGCCATTCTAAAGTCATTTCGGAACTTTAAAAAAAATAGTTATTTTGAAGCAACAGACGAGCGAGAATATTTTCTAACTAAAATATAGTTTGCTCATATATTTACAGAACCAACTTCATAACAAGATTTCCGTGGCACAGTCGTTAGAGCATTAGACAGCTGCCCAATTCCCATCAGATCAAATCCCGCGCTCCCACTTCCCAAAATGGTCTGTAAAACTGCCCACTCGTTCGATAATTTATTTCTTTATAATTTTTATTTTAATTACATTTCGTTAGATGGCGCCACGTTTTTTTAAATAAAGGCCAAAATATTCTGCAAAACTGCTTTACGAAAACTTAAAAAAAACTGCAGTTTTCTTGAAGCAATTCTGCAGACTAAGTGTTTCAAATCCCTTCAGAATTTGTAAAGTTTTTTTGAAGTTTTTTTAAAGTTTTTTTGTGAAGCAATTCTGCAGAATTTTTTGGCTGGGAGTAAACATGCCCCAATCTGTTATTCCCATTTTATTCAAACTCCATTTATTAATAAACACTTTCTTATTCAAAAACGCTGCCCCGGTGGCGCAATCATTAGGATGCTAGCCTTTTTAGCTGCTGGGGTCGGTTTCGAATCCCGGTATAAGGCATGGATGTTTGTGACCGTCAATAAATGTTGTTATTGTGTTTGTGTTGTCCTTTGTATAATATATTAAAAATCGTGAGACTGGTAAAAGGCTTCTATATTTATAGCAATGGAAAAAATATTATTCCGTCATTTTGTTTTGGTGGATTGGTTGACATATATATTCAGGTTTGTGTGCTTGGTCAGAGACCCGCTTAAAAACCTTCGTCAAGTAAGACAGACACGACACACACATACGCGACAGATGCTGCCATATATCGCCACCACCGCAATTAGGACATGCACATGAAGGAGTGGGAAATAGTCTTCAGGGACCTGCACCCGTGGGAAACTGTGCCATGACCGCCCACAGGAATTTCGGATCCACAGATTTAACGAGCACGTACTCTGCATATACTCGGTGGGTCTTCACTGGTTTCGGGACTCCATCGCGGGACCTTCCGATACCGTGTGCAAGGTCTTAACCAGTTGGCTACCCATGCCCCCCTCCCCCCCGTCAGTTTGTTTTAGTGGAGAATGTAGTGTAGTGTAGGGTACCTTCAATACACTGTGTGCTGTACAGGGTAACGACAAGGAGCTTAGCAAGTGTGCCATGCTAGAATCGTTATCGCTCAGCCAAACTCGCCAATAAAACGAAACTAATTATTTTTTCAAGTTTTTTACGTGTAAACATTATGTTGTTGCTTAGTTTGGACGAAATAAGAATGTTTTCAACTTTCAAGTAAGCAATGACTTTGATTTGCGTTTTTTTACGTTACCCCGCCAACTATATTGTTCCGCCAACGCATGCCAAAGACATGCCAAATACCGCCTGCTAGCTTCGACATTAAAAATGGCTTTTTCTGGTAGTATAATGATAAAAAATACTATTTTTAGAAATCTAATAGTCCACATGATGTTAAATTTACAAAACAAAGATTAAAAAGTAAAGCTTTATACACCTTTTCCGAGTTTAAACAACTTTTGTATTCCATGGCAATGACACACGCCGGAATTAAAACGTGGATTACAGCTTTACGGTTAAGAATTTTAATCCAAAAAAGAATAAATATTGAAGAATATAGATCATTAAAAACAAAATCAATAACAAATAGTGGTTAAGTTCCTTTGATTATATCGTTCAGATGCGATTTATTAGAGCTTCGCTGAGTCACCGTGTAATGTCAACGGGAAAAAAATAACAGCGCCGTATCTCTGGAGCATGGCTATGCTCCAGCCAATCAGGTGAGAGCATCATGTCGCAACCCTCATACGCAGATATTCCAGTAGCCCTAGTGTAGTGTAATCGTTTCCGTCTGCCTATTTCTAGCCTCCATAATACAATTTATAACAACAATGATTACTTTCGTAAATATCAAATAAAAACAATGTTTCTCTCATAGCGCGGTTACACGTCATCAACTTCAGCTTCAACCTCCATTTGAGCATGACCTTGAACTGGTTCAAGGTAAAAGTATTACATGTAGATCTTCTACACTCAGTTGAAGCTGGTGTTCAAGGTAACGAACCCATCTTTTTTCGGGTTTTTTTTCTCTACTTCAAAGGAAAGGGTTGCCATAAGGAAAATAGCAAACATCTTGGCGTGTTATCTCTTTTTTAAGTGATCCTTTGAAAAATTATGTGAAACATCAAATTGAATTGTATGAGTTTTTCTTAATTTTTTTTTATTTAAAGCAGGACGCATTCATTATTTTGAAAATAAAATTTAATCACATATATGAATGAAATTAAAAATTTGACACTGTAAAATATGTTGATGATTAAATGTTTCTATGGTAATTAAAGTATTCAAACTCTTATTTATATCTTACCAGTAATCAAAACAATTAATTTTTAAACAAGATTTTGTATTAAAATACTGAAACCAGGTTGGAGTTATTAGCTTAATCGGTTATTTTAATACAAATAATTTCGAAATTTTTGGCGGACCATACTTAAAATGCTTTTTGATTTGACCTGATTTTAATCAGTAATACTCCGGCATTAAAAGATTTAAATATAAGTACGAAAAAGAACAGTCATCAAAAAAAAAAAAAAATCCAGAAAAAAAAAGCACTTTCCCATACACTTTAAATCAAAAAAAAAAATTCCCCGTAAAATATTAATAATGGGCAGGGACCGGCAGCAGAGATTCCAGTCATGCCCCGTTTAAAAACATGCATGTCACGTTTTCTTTTTTTTTTAAATTTCTTTTTAAACAGTCATGTCCCTTAAAGATGGTACAAATAGTTGAAAGCTGCACAAATACTGGTACCGGAGTACCTTTGTCCAATTTTACAAGGATCTTCTTGATAAATAATTATTTTCTTGCAAAATTGTGTATGAATTACACACAAAAAAAACAAGATACACTTTCGTACACATTATTTAAAGTCAGCCTCAACACCCGATACTTCTAATTTTCTGCCGCGAGTGTATTTGTTTAAAAAAAAAGCTTTTTACTCAACACTCCAAACTTTTCCTTTTTGAAAAGTACTTAACAGAATTTTTTTTTAAAGAATCCATAATGAAGTGTTATATATGGTTATGGGCAATTAATGCCTTTTTCCCCACGGCAACTTGATCAGACTTTAAAAAAAAAATTCTTCATCCATGTCTCCGTTGATATTCACAAACACTGAATGAAATCGCCGCGTTATACAATCACTCGCCAACTTCTCGCCAACTAAAGGTCGAATTGTTCAAGGGCAAATTGTATGAGACAGAGTTGAAAACAGAGTTGACGATGTGTAACGCCAGTGTCACTTAACAAAAATACATAATGGACAATTATCACATTTTTTTTTCTTGTTTTTAAATGATTCTAAATGACTTAAAACCCATAAAAAATGTATTCATTCTTCTTACAGATTCGTATTTTACTTTTAATTTAAATTTATAAAAGAGCAGTTTCTTTCATTCGATACAGAGAGTCACGTGATATGACGTAGTAAGGTCTTCTCCCACCGAGAAGGAGAAAAAGCGAACACAGCTTTTGCTGTATTCGATTTTTCGCTTCTCTTATATCCTTTCTTTAAAGCTTATTTTTATAAATTACGGCTTCTAAAAAGTACTGTATTGTGCCGATGTGCGGAAATACTTCCCATATTATACTCTTGACAAACTATTTCTAAATGTACCGAGGAATAAAAAAAAAAGATAGACTGAGAGGGTGCAGAGCTATGAAAATCGATCCCAAAAAGAACGTTCCTTTGGCCTCGTTCCTTTGGAATGTAATATTGAAACAGAAATATCAAAGTTGGTGATTAGTATTGAAGTACTATTTAGTTTTGGTGAGGTTCTAAAAAAAATGAAGGTTTTTAATTTAAAACTAATAATATTCATCTTTAATAGAACAATCACTTCTATATAATTTTACATTCTAATGTCGCCTTATATTGTACAGAACATTAAAATAGAAGTCTTATATTAGTAGTTTACACAAGTATACTATTCAAGTTATCTGGTAAGGTAACAAAAATTTACTTTTAAACATTTATTTTTAATAAGACAATAACTTCTAATTTAACTAAATAGCCCCTTTAAATATATTTTTAAATATGTAACTAACTATAGAGAAAAAGAATTATCTACTAGTAGGAATACCGAGTTTTGATTTTAAAAATTAGTCTTCTTTTTATCAGACTTTTACTACATCATAAATATCACATAAACTTTATTCTTAAAATATATAGTCATAAAACATATTTATGCTATTGCTATATGTAATAATTTTTTTTTATTTCCCATAAAACAATAAATTAACTAAATATCTTGGAAACATCTTACTTTTCAGCATTGATACCTTTCATTTCAGCTGACAAAAAATCCTAATTTTCTTTGAAAAAATTGATTATCATATCTTTGGAAATGTTTGGCAATATATCTCTTTGTGCTTTGGTAAAACCCTGTTCTACAGCCATTGGAGAAAAATATTTTAAAAACTCAAAATAATACAAAAATCAACGCACGTGCAATTTCCCTGCACGGTTCTCAAGGGGTTCCGTAGGGAGGAGGAACGAGAAGACCTTTCTACGTCACGAAGTGACACTGCCCGTTTTTGATTGCGCCGCGGCTCTGGTTTTTTCAAATTTGAATAACTCGGAAAATATTTCGTTAAACAAATTTTTAATGACATTTTTGGACTCCAGACATTTTAATCTACAAAAGTAGCCCATTTTTAACAAAATTTTAAACATGTGATAATTCCCCAATAAAATTACAACAATTGACATTTATAACATTTAGAAACAATGAAAACTTTTTCTACACTTTAATAAAATAATTGCAATCTTATTTAATACATGATGGATTTTTTTTATCCTACATTACGTTTTACGATTCGAATTAAAAAATAAATAATGGGAAGTAGGTATTGACATTGTGAATATTAACCCTCCCAAATTTGGTGAAATTTTTATTTTGTTAAAAAATTTATTTTTTGTTAGAGAGGTGTGACAACAGATATCTAAACTATCTTATTCTTCTTATCTCTCTACCGGTACTAAATAAAAATTAATATTATTATTAAAGTAACTGTGAAAGTGGCCTTTTCATCTTCATGAACTTATTCTTAGTCCTTAGTTAAGTTGATAATTAAACAGATACGAATTTGTAACAATGGTAAAGTATAACAATGGTATTTATTCAATTAATCAAATACTCGAAATTCTAATACGATGTATTGTTCTCTCTCAGTTAACTTTGATAATTTAAATTATGCAAATTTGTAACAATGCATAGAGCATAACAATGTCATTTATTCTATTAATAAAATACGAGAAATAAGATCTTTTGCAAAAAAAAAAAAAACACTTCTGGAATGAAAAATCCACGTTTGTTATCTTAAAATTAACACAATGGCCCAAGAAAACTATATTAATTTTATTCATATTCACACGAAACTTCCCTGATACGCGTTTTTTATATTATCAAAGAATAGTCCTCGTTTTGCTTCAGTGCGATGATTATTCAAACCAACCTAGCCTTATCATCAAAGCAAATACGGCAGATTATATAATGCTTATGGTTTTAAAAGAACGAGATTTTGATTTACTTTATTTGAAGACTAACAGTATGGTCCCGTCTTACTGGGAACCCGTTAACTTCGCATTGTTTCCTTTTGGAGGCATGCTTACTTGTGAAAATGGGGACATTCACGGCCATATCCACCTGAGCTCCAATTCCAAATAGCTGTGGTAAAAAAACGGTTAGACAGGTTAGAGCAGTAGCAAAACATTAGTACGTGTTTCGAGAGGTGTAGGATAACAAACCGCGTAACATCACATGAATGTTCAACATACACCCAATATCTAAATTAATATCAATTCTTGTTGGCGCATGCGCAAGAAAAAAGCAAATTATAACAGAGAATAGCGTCAAGCTTCTGTTACGGCCCGGTCGTTGTGTTTTCAAGCCCTGTTATGGTCCCGCACTCCCACGTGGATGACGTTTTTTGAAACTATTATATTAATTAAAAATCACAATCAAATATGAAAAAACTAAGCCTCATGTGCACACGCAGGTATTTAAAGGAATCAATATTAAAAATTTCGATTTTTTTAGAGCAGTCAAAGTAGGTCTTTTGCGATCCAGAGACATACACACGTACGTGACAGATGCTGCCATCCATCGCACGCCACCTCCACAATTCAGACATGTCCCTGAAGGGGAGAGAAATAATCTCCAGGGACCTGTACCCTGGAAAAGAAGACCTCTGGAAAGACCTCTGGAAAAGAAGTGCCCTGGAAAGATACCCATGGGAAACTGCATAATGACCGCCCACAGGACTTTCGGACCCAGCAGATTAAACGAGCACGTACTCCGCATATACTCGGTTTGTCTTCAGCGACCAGGAATCGATCGCGGGACCTTTCGATGCGGAGATCGAGACACTGACCACAGGGCTCCACACAGCCCTAGTATTTTCGTATAAGGCTCTTAATAAATGAAATGTCATCATGGTAATTGGGTCACTTTTTTGGCTAAATTTATTCATATGTGGAATCATAAGTTTTAATTTAGGATCAAGATTTGGTTACAATTCAGATATTTATTTTGAGATAAATCTAGGGGTTTCAGTCTACTATTTTTCAACATTTATTCTACTTATATCAAAAGTATTTCTATTTCTATAACTATTACATATTTTTAAAACGGGATGTTAATTTAAATAGTTAAGATTGTTAAGTTAAAAGTGTAATCCATTTATTAGTATTCATAGTTTATAACAGTAAAAAAATTGAAATATTCTTCATTTTAGGTGTATATTAATTTTTGAAGTGATAAGTAAAAAGTCCTTAATCTAATTCCCAAGAATATTCAAGTTAGTATGCAAAATATTAAAAAAAAATTATTTGATTTAAATCAAAATAATCCTATTTAAATCAAATTAATCCAATTTCTTTCGATTAAAAAAATCATGATTGTTTTTCCACCCCGATCCAAACAGTTCAAACCCAAGTAGGGTGGGGAAAAAACACCCACGCCGTTTCCACCAAAAAAACCACATGCGGGGGAAGGAAAATGCTTTTGAGGCTCGCATTCTGGATAGACCTACTTTAGCTTGAGTGCGGTTACCACTAGTTACGCTTAACACAGCAGAAAACCCCAAAAATATAATTTTATATTTGTGGATTTTTTTTAAACATTTGAGTTTTTGACAAAGAAATGTTATTGAATGTCCCACCCTCGTGCCGCCTCGGTGGCTGAATGGTTAGTGTTCTAGCCTTTGGAGCTGCTGAGGTCGGGTTCGAATCCCGGTCAGGCATGGATGTTTGTAACTGTTAATAAATGTTGTTATTTGTCATGTGTTATTCATTTCTTTGTGACTGTAAAAATTTCTTTCTGTGTCTGTCCCACTTGACGAAAGCTTGTAAGCGGTTCTATGAACAAGCACACAAGCTGGAATATATATGTATCATACCATACCCACCCTCGTAAGTTATTTGTGGGCAGATTTCCCATGAATGTAGATTTTCGTTTTAGTGTCATTGCATATTTTAGAATATTCTATTGAACAGTTGAATTTGGCGTGTAATTTTTTTTTAATTTTAAGAATGAAAAAAAGTGATATTTTGTCGTTTCATATCTAGGTATGACTTTTTATTTAATTTTGAAAATTATTGTTTTAAACTATGAATAAAATATTTTAATCTTGTTTCTTGAAAAATCAAATGAGTTTGCTTTCTTTCTGATCATAATCACAACTTTCAATTTAGTATCTATCTGCTAGCCAATTTCAAAATAATATGCTTAAAGAAAATGTCTGTCAAAATTTATTGTTGGTTTTAATATTGACATTGGCTTTTAAGTTGCTTTTAATTGGAATATTACTGCATGTAAAAAAAATTCTCTCTCTTTTAAAAATGAGTCAAAAATATTATCCCTCTATTGCATGATGAGAAAATTTGATGAATTGTATCATTTTAAGGGGACATGGGAGGCAAATTATTTTTTTTTAAGTTACAGACCGAAATGGATGAATTTTTTTTACAGCTCAGGAACATAAAATTTATAGAAAATACAAAATAATAAAAGAAAAATATGCAATAGTTTTTTTTAATAAAAAAAAACTTTAATTGTGTTTAAAAATGCTCCTTGCGATTCAATTTTTTTCTAAAGTGCCTAATTTTTTTATATAAGATATTTAAATATATGTTAACAAAACTGTGCATGGATTTTTTTATTTGTCCTATTGGTTAATTAATTTGAATTAAAAATTTATGTTACTAGAAAATTTTTGATTTTTTTCGTGATATGCTAAAAGTAAAACTGAGTAAAATATTAAAAAATGTTATCAGATTTCAAAATCCATGCACAATTATGTTTGAAAGATTATCAATAACAATTTTCCACAATTTCAAAGCAATACACAAATTTTTGAATCGCAAGGAACAATTCGAATGTTTGGTATGGTATGGTATGGTATGGTATGATACATACATATTCCAGCCCGTGTGCTTGTTCAGAGAACCGCTTATAAGCTTTCGTCAAGTGGGACAGACATAGAAAGAAATTTTACAGTCACAAAGAAATGAATAACGCATAGACAAATAACAATATTTATTGACTGTCACAAACATCCATGCCTTACCGGGATTCGAACCCGACCCCAGCAGCTCCAAATGTTAGTACACTAACCATTCAGCCACCGAGGCGGCTAATTCGAATGTACGACAAACCACTAAAAACACTCATGGAGAAAAAGGCAAGTAAAGAAAGAAATAACTTCCACTTTACATAAGATTTTCGGATTTCGGTGTTTACGAAAACTCCAACTGTATTTCGAATTCTTTTCGGATCGTTAAAAGTAAGATATGTTCTTAAAGGTAAAAGTTCTAGCTATAACTTATTATTAAAATACCAAAATCGATATTTTTGAAATTTTTTGCCTCCCCTGTCCCCTTAGTAAATGTATACAACATAAAATTATTTTTATGGTTAAGTCCCTTACACCTCAATGTTACGATATCTTGTCATTGTTATAATGATAATTTAGAATTAACTCCTCTGTTATAACTCTAAATATTTGCATTTATATAAAATGCAAAAAAGCCTTTTTAAAGAACTTTTTTCAAAAATTAGTTTTTACTATTCAAAATTTGTTTTAGTCCTTGATGCGAAAATTCGCCAAACTTGACATTTGTTTCCGGTAAACTAACAATTGACCGCAGAAGGAGATATTAAACTCTTAATACTAATAGCACATATGATTAAAATTTATTCAAGATATATCATTATGTATACTTTTAATTAATATATAATAAGAAGAAGGAAGTTGCGTTTGTTTGAGTGTTCCTTATAGACACGTAAACTAGACTTTTGTTTAACTTGTAATTGGCACAAATTCGTTTCATACTTAGAATACGCTTTTTAAACTTTCAGGTTTGGGAATGTTCTACTTTGAGAGAAAATTTGAATTTTCTGAAAAAAAAATCTACAACACTGCGCTAAAATCCGATATATTTTTTTTACTTTCCTGATTCCATCTGCCGAAAAAATCAAATAAAACTTTGAACGAAAATGTTTAAAATTTGAAAGGTATGAACTGAAAGCATTTCGCTGCCATATTAAGCTTTGTGCTAATTCTAAAAAAACTCAATGGCGAAATAGTGCTTTACCCAAATATAAATTTCTGAATTTGTCTTTCTTTTATTATTAATTCAAAGTTTCGAAGAACAAATGAAGCAATGAAACATTAAAAGCAAACAAACTGTGAGCAAACATTGTAAAAATATTATTTTTAAGTTTTAATATCCAATTGCAATCAAAAACACCTCATTGGCGTACCTTAAAAAAATTCTTAAATTTTGTATAGTACAAACTACTCCAAATTAACTTTATTAATTTAATTACCAATTATATACATGTATTAGTGCATTACATTTTAAAATCAAAACATATTGTAACAATCACACAAGCCTCAGCGACGACTGGCGGTGTAAGCGGCCAGACATTGAGCACAGAGTGCACTCAAGGCTGTTGGGCGAACTCGAACAACATTGCAGAATGTATTTTGTTGAATGTCACGCCTTACAGAGTTTTTCACCTCTTCTTTTTGGGACGTGTTCAACATAAAATTACCCATAGGGGGAAGCATGCTGGCAAAATAAGGACTACTGTACAATGCAGGTAATGTCTGATAGCTGAACTTATTGACTACAGACTGTGTGCAAAGGTCCACATTCTTCAAAACATTCTCTCTGAGAACGGGATTCTCAGATAGTTTTCCATAGTCACAGTCCTGGAAAAAGGCACCATGCTGTACATATAAATTGATTGCTTCCAAATTGGGGTTTTGTACTTTTAAACAAATGCTAAGAGGAGATTCACCGAATCTGTTAATCAATTTTGCGTCGGCACCCGCTGCCAACAGCGGCTTTACAATCCCTTCATAATCTATTATGGGGCAAGCCCAGTGCAGGGGTGTCCTGCCGCATTTATCTTGAGGGTTGAGATCCAGTCCCTCCTCCTGGAGAAGCAGCTTGACCAGCCTGGAATGACCACACCAAGCAGCCCAGTGCAGGGCAGTAGATCCCCCTTCGTCTCTTCGATTGACGTCAGCCCCTGATCGAAGGAGGAGAGCTGCGACGTCTTCCTGATTACATGTTGCAGCCGCGAAGAGAGGCGTAAAACCACATTTTATTGCACCATTCACCGTATTCAACCCCTCCTCAATCAAGATTTGTGCAATGTCCACCCAACCAATTGAAGAAACGATATAGAGGAGGGTGAAGTCACTACGTAGAGAAGATGGACCTAAGGCATCGTCGTCGTCGTCCTTCCCATCTTCATCCGCGGAGGGTTGACGATTTCTGAGCATGAAATGGATGAGGAATTTCACCACTTCAGGCTGTCCCCTCATAGCGGCCACTAGAATAGGAGTGTGCCCATCGTTGTCGCGGCTGTGAAAGGACGATGCATCCGCTTCCAGGAGCTGTCTCACCCTATGCAGGAGGCCCCTTTTAGCTGCACGGTGAATGTCCATATTTCGTTCCTGTTGGAGAGAAGTTGAATAAATAAAGGTAAAGAGGCTGTTCGCACATTTTTTAGACGATTTTGTTTGGCCGTAATAAAAAAATCGATTGCTTCAAAAGAAATAATTGCAATTGTATTAGGTTTTTAAAAGTCAGAATTATCATCTGCGGCTTGAAAATTTTATTGTTATTCAAAATGGCGTTTTTAATGAAGCAGCGGTTCGAAGGCTATATTTATGCTCTTTCCGAAGAGAAGCATTCCCATTCCGTTATCCAAAAACGATGTGAGAGTCATAGTTTTGTGATATCTAAAGCGTTGATAGGTAATATCGTAAACAAGAAAGGAAAAAACGTCAAATTGGAGCCTCAAGTTTGACAAAAATTCCAAACAAGTACCCAAGAAAAAAAACGGATATCTTCGACAATTGCATAGGTACGTTGTTTAATTTTAAAAGAAAATGCCCCTAGTTAAAGGACATTGAAAAATCATTAAATGCTCTGTGTCCACTGTAATTAAAATGATAAACACTGATTTAAGTCTTAAGAAAACGAAAAAACCCAAAGTGCATCGTCTCTCTCCAAAACATATCGCTGAACGCAGGACATGCTGCAGAAATCTATATGAGAAACACTTATCCAAAGAAAAGTGGGAAAGAATTGTCACAATAGTTGAATCATGGGTGTATTTAAATGATTGCTGCAAAAAGAGTCATTTGTTATCATAAAAGAGGAGAAAAAAATTTAAATGCATGGTTCAAAGAATCGAAAGAAAGTTTTTCTGAGGGATTCATGATTGTTGCTGGTTTTTCATGTAATGGCAAGTTAAAAATAATGAGGGTTGAAAAAAATGTCAAGATTAACTCCAAATACTATCAGGAACATATTTTATCACGAATTTTTCTGATTGAAATACCATCGCTTTACCCACAGTGCCATCAATCTGAAACTCCATCACGACAAAGCTGGCAGTCACACGTCAAAATCCACAGTAAAATTTCTAAAATAAATGGAACGAAAAAAAAACGGTATCAAGGCCGCACCCTTCACAGATATCCCTACTAAATCTCCCGATGTATGACCAATGGATTTTTGTACTTTCGGACATCTGAAATCGGCATTATCAAGACGTCGCCCCACAACCCTTACATGACTCTGGAAAGCTGTTCAGGAGGTATGTGATATAGAATACCTCTTCCAACACTTCAAAAGGCATTATTAACCTGAAAATTACGGTGTAGAAAGATAGTTCAGAATAAGGGCTATCAAATAGAATATTTAAAACACAATTTTTTTTATTTAATTTAGTTTTGTGAGTACAATATATATCGTCTAAAAAATGTGTGAACAGCCCTGTACAACTAGGATATAATGACCAGTCTGACATTTGGCGTCTTTTTAATAGCTTTAAAATTTAACGTAGGGCTGCGATACATATTGATTTGCATGAAATATGATGTGAAATGTTTACCACATTTTTGTATTTCGTTGCTTGGCATCGTAACGTAAATCAAGACCAGCCATTACATATCATAGAGTTGTTGGTGAGAGGGCGCTACGGTTTGCGTGTTACCGGAAGATTTCCACCTCTACTTCCGGTGTTGTTTGCATTTTCCAGCTTTCGTTTCAAAGTAGAATAGACAGTTGCTGCAGTGTTCCTCAATGCTCAATCAGAGTAGGAACCAATCTTCTTTTATTAATTAAAATGTATAAGTTTCACAAGGCTTTAGAGTGAATATTAAATTCTTCAAAATACGTTATTCTTCCATCTAACGATGTAACTAACGATACATAAGTGGCGAATTTAACTTAGTCAGAAAAAAATCACGAGCTGATGATTCCCAAAGGAATTATTGAGAGCGAAAGGATTTAAAACATGTGCTCCCCTAATTGTTTTGAGCATGTTATTTGCCATGTTTACGAGTTCTTTAAAAAAAGTTCTTGGTGAAAGCTTTTATTATTTGTTTTACTAATCAGTTAATTGATTTCTTTCTTTAAGTCAAATTAATATTCAATATTAATTTTAATTGCATGCATCTTTTCCTGACATCATGTCATAAAAAAATTATTATGTATAACCAGAAATGAGGCATTATTCTCGGAATTATGACTTTTTAAAATTTATATGCTAAACTGATATGTTCAATAAATGCTTGTTTTTCCTTAGATATTGTATGTTGAGACTACAAATATATATTGTTTCTGTTCACTAAACTGCAGATTAGTCAAGTGATGGTTGATGAGCCATCTTGTGAAGATCAATAAGTAAATGCTAGATGATGTTTGCAATTGCTTGCTTATGAATTTTCTTTCAGCAACAATTGCAAATGTGTTTCTGGTTTACAAATAAATATCTTTGAAAAAGAACCAGGAACAAACGTATAAGGTTTGAAAAGTCAATAAAAGGCAAGGCCAAAGAATGAACAATTTTCGTGACTTATAGATTTTTTTGAAAAAAAAAAATATGTATATAAAATATTAACTATGTCCTTATTATTGAAAAAATATTTTTACCAAATTTTCTTTGCCTTCTGGGAATTAATTTGATTTGATGTTATATTGTGCCTGAAAATTATTATTCATTGCCAAAATAACCTAATTGAATACATACAAAATTCTTCATCCTTTTGTAACGTTATAATGTTTCATAGTGATATTGTTTGCATAAATGATGTAAAAACTACTTTTTGTCTGTAGTGATACTCATTAAAATATTCGTGTTTTGCTTAATTTAATTAATTATACATACTTTGAATTTTACTTTCTAGAAAATATTTAAACGTGTTTTATTTAACCTTTAATAGTTATAGTTTATTTCAATGTAATAATTAAATTTACATCTAAAGACTCTTTTTTTGTAATACTAGGGGCTTCGCCCCTAGACTCGCAGATTGCTGCGCTATCTCACTTGTCTAGCACTCTTGTATATGCCTGCTCAAACTCCGAAGACTTGCAGCGCTCGTAAAATCATCAAATCTCAGCCCATGACACAATTTAAAAAAAAATATGCTGATTCTCCCCTCGGGCTGTCGATGTGGCTACTCAAGCCATGGTATCCTAAAAAAAACCCACTGGTACCTCCTCCGGGCCATCGATTGTGGCTACTCGGGCAGTGATATCCTAATTAAGGTTGAAAAGTTGTCAAATGGTGCCGTACCACAATGTAGGATTTTACCTGAAAAACTTTTGCGATTAGTTTTATTAGCACTGCTAGCATATTCGGGTTGACATAAACTGCAGGTACATTCCTACTTAAGGGTCTGGTAACAAATTTAGCGACTTTTCTAAGAGTGATTCGAATAATTATTTCCAAGCACTGGACTACAAAGTAGTAGATTTTAATTAAAGCACATTTTCTTTTTACTTTGGATGATAAAGAATTGATGTTATCAGAAAAATTCTTGAAAATTAATAGAATTTCAGGAAAAATTCTACTTTGTGGTCTGGCGCTATTTGACAACTTTTCAACATTAATTAGGATATCACTGCCGGAGTCCATAATCGACGACCCAGAGAATTGCTGAGTAGCCACAATCGACGGCCCGGAGAAGGTGCCAGTGGTTTTCTTAAGGATATCACGGCCCAAGTTGACATAATAAGCAGTGCGCAGAGGGTACTAGTGTTTTTTTAAGGATATCACTGCTTAAGTGGCCACAATCGACATGCCGGAGGGAGTATCAGCGTATTTTTTTAAAGTTTGTCATGGGCTGAGATTTGATAATTTTACGAGCGCTGCGAGTCTTCGGAATCTTCTTTGATCCACAGTTTTTCCCTATACATTGGTGTTGTTTTGTATAGTAATAAAAAAGTGTTTTAGCTTTAAAGTGATCTTATAATTTTGAAGATAAAATTTAATGCTTTTACTTATTTTTTTCCCCGTAATGCTACGTAACAGAATTAGAAAGACTAGTGAAAGAACAGTGCCAAAAGAAGAGATGGAACAGGCTGTAAAACATGTTATTGATGATAGTCGTTCTATCTGTTCAGTTAGCAAAGAGAAAGACATTTAAAACACAGCCCTTTTGAGCTACATAAAAAAAGTACAAAACCTCCCATACACCTGTTAGATTTGGCTTAACTGATCCTTGCACACTAAGAAGATCAACAAAAAATTTCAAGGGGGAGGGGAAAAAAAAGCAAACAGTAATATCTGATAGTTCTCTCACTAAAAGAAGTTTTAATGCAATTGGATACTTAAAATTCAAACAAAAGCCTTATTTTATATATATACGTTAATCTTTAAAAAGTGCAGATAATTTTTTTTCACCAAAAAATACCATGGTTCATTGTACCCCGTGATGTGGTCAATTTTACCCCGAACCTGGGGTACAATGGACCACTTTCTCACTTGTATTAAAATTATATTTTTAAGGTAATGTATTTTTAAGGGTACAGGGAACATCTCGCAGAGAAAAAACACTAAAATTTATCAGTCAATGAAACTAATATAACTTTTTTATTTTTTGACGAATATAAAAAATTCTTTTTAGGTTTAATTCATTGAACTATTATAAATACATATTTATGAAAATATTTAAGGAATTCTATTTTAATAGTTAAAAAAACTAACATTTAAAAATGCTTGAAAATTTGAATTGTATGAAACTACGTTTCTGCGGGTACACTTTTCTCTGAAAGTAATGTATGTAAGCTCAAATAATTTGATATATAAATAAAAAAAACTGTTCAGTAAGTGTAATGAACCTCAAGTTTTAAGAATACCATAATTTTTAAAATTTTGTTGCCTTCAGCAAAATTGGTGCCCGATTTATACACTTTTCCAGTTACAAAAAAACCCTATATATTTTTTTAATTATATATTTTTGCAATATTTTTGGTTCACTGTGTTAAACAGACATACAAAAAACATCATGCAAAATTTCAAGCATCAAATTAAAATAGGATAGGAGAAAAGTGTACCCACGTGCTTAAAATCTTCGTTTTGAGAAAATTGACTTCTAAGTTAAACCTTTCTTACCTTAACTTTTTCGCTACGAAGATTCTTTGCTTCCTCATAATATTTGATAGGAATAATATTATGGAATCTTAAGTTGTTCGGACGTTTCAGTAAGGAAAGTGTTAAACATAAAGTGACTTCCACGATATCGCAAAAATATATTAATCCTAATGCACTGATTGTAAAGTGTTATATATCATTTTAAAGAGAAGAAACGGGGCTATTAGAAAATTTCAACATCTCAAAATCAATTTTTTAATGAATATTATGTTCCCTGTTACCTTAAACCAAGATATATGTGTAATACATATGGGTAATTCCACGTCAGAAGAAACCATGACAGCAAAAAAAAAAAAAAAATTCCAACGTTGCAACTTTTATATTTGCTTTCGAAAGGTTTGAATTTTATTTTTTTGTATCAACAACTATTATTGTTTCATCTTTGGCAACACAGCAGCTTCAAAATATCTGCTTTGTTTTGAAAGCATGGTCTCGTGTTTTTCATCATCTTGAACAAATAAATTTTTAAGTTAAAAACACATTTTATCAGATTTTTTGGTAAAATTATTAAAATACACTATCAGAACTACCTTAGAAACACATTATTAATTGGTATTTATAACTAAACGATATTTAATAAGGAAGCTAAAATTCTCCTTTTTGACTGTAGTGTCAGTCACGAAAAGATGTAAAAGTTTCTATAACTTTTTAAAATAATGCTTTACTTCAATTTTTTAACGATATTTTTTTACTATAGTAACCCCTGTGTAATTCCACACCTCTTTAATTTTAAAATAAAAGCATTTTCTCTATTTATAACACATTTTAGCTTTGTAGTGTCAGTCACAATGTAGCGTCAGTCACAACTTCTTTTTGATCTAGATGTTTTAGATTAGCTAAAATATTTGTAGATTTCTTATATTTTGATAATTTTGATTTAAGATGGATATATCAACAGCTAAAAGAAAAAAGAGAGCAAAGGGGAAGTTTTTAAGATGGAATAAATTTCAAAAATTTAAAGAAAATGAAGGCAAAAACCACTTTACGGACAACACTCCAATTAAAAGTATTTCACCTATATTGCAATCCTCCAATCGTTTGACAACCTTGGGTGGTAATTCTCTTCCAAAAGTCATGGTCATCTTTGCCTTCAGTCATGGCAAAGGACCAATTGATGGACTTCGTGATACAGTGAGGAGTGGATAAAAGAAGACACACTTTCAATACAACTATACATTGGTTCCGATATAAAATAATTAATAATCTATCAAGCAGACATTTTTTTTACCGCAATGGACAATTCCCACATTTTTTTATTTATTTTTTTATTCCATGAAGGATGTCGAAAAAAAAAATATTAGTCCAAACAAAAAAAATTTCCGATGCGTATTTATTTTTTTTATTCAATTTCAAAGTCGAGCTTTCGAGAAGTGCGCGAAAATCACTCAAAAGCGCGCGGAAACGCTGTGACGTCAGTTTTTACAAAACTCGTTGATATATTCCGATCAGCTCCGGTTGATGTTGACATTTGTGAGAAACTGAAACTGTGAAGTGTGCGATACAATTAGTTTCGTTTGTTAAAACTATTTGAACATATCATATCGATATTGCATAGTTCCTGAGTGCCATAATACTACAGTTACTATCCCAGAAAAGATTTTTTTTTATTCCAAGTAATTGTCCTGAAAGAAGAAATCAATGGTAAAGGCTATGCGACGTGATCTTTCTGAAAGTATAGAAAAGATTTTTTTTTAGTTTTCAGCTACTTTTCTTTAATGTTTGAGTTATTTTGCATAACTGTTTGTTGTTCAAAAATTTATAGTAAAAAGCGACAGTGTAAATATCTAAATAATAGATGGCAGCACGAGTGCTTTGGAATCAATGTTCTAAATACATAAAGTAATTAATTAATAGCTTATATTTAATTATTTTTGGGTTTTTCAATTGGAATTAAAATGAAAAAAAAAAAGAATGTATAAATGGTACATGCATTTGAGTTGTTAAATAAAATTATAAACTTAGATACAATGATTTTAACAAAATTTCAATTGTGTTAGATAATAACGCAGCTTTTGGGTAAGTTGTCGCTCTGCACTTTGAAGAGCCTGGTTCCATCGAAATAAATTGAAGAAAAAAGACAATTAGAATACAAAAAATAATAGTAAATTAAAAGTAAAGAATAAAAATCCGAACGTTTAAGAAATAAAATATATTTAATAAGAAATCAATTGAAAACTCTAGATAGGTCGTCTGCACGCCGTTGTAACCTTTAGTAAACAAACCCACGAACATAAATGGTGACGTCACAACCGCTCCAACCAATAGCAGAACGGTTAAAACAAGAACTAATTTCTGCGAGTTTTTAAAATTAAATATTAAATTAAACAATTTTTTTCGATATTTTAACCAGGATATTTGGAATCAGCGTTGTTTTGTCTATTAAGAAAAATAGTTTTGAAGTGTTTTTAAAAAATACGGGAATTGTCCATTGGATTGCATTTTTTTTCAGAACATTGTTTAGTTTTCATATTTGAATGTCAATGTGTAAACGTGTGTGTGTTTTTTTAAATCTCAATTTTCGTGCAATCTACATGTAATCAGACTTATATTTTGGTTATTCACTGCAACATACAGATTCGTTACTTAAATGTATTGATTTTATTTCAATGGAGTATGCTATTCACCACATGTTGATTTTTCTTAATAGTTAATAGTAGTAATTTTATGTAGCAAAAATATGTGCAAACAATACATCCTTTTTCAATTTCAACATCGAATGACCGGGGCATGATCTACCATAAGACTTCTTAGGCCTTGGCCTAAGGCCCTCAAATTTTAAAAGTCCCTTTTTATCAGTTTCTATTATACTAAATAGTGCTGATTACCATTATTTCTGTAACTGTTAAACATTTTTCTCCGACTTTGTTTTTAGATTGAATTTGACTTAGACAATGACCTAAAGTGATTGATTTGATTGATATTCAAGAAATCCGATAAAAGTTTTTTAGCTGTAAAAAAAATTAAGAATTGTGATAGTAGAATTTTAAAACATCCCTGTATATATAAAATAACTATTTTGAAATGCTTTAATTGAAACATAGTAACTTGATTTGCTATAAAATTTTTTCTTCTTCATAAAATAACATTTTGTATGGTCCCAAAAGTTTAGACACAGATTTTGCTAATTTAAAGTACATAATGGCCAATTTCGCTTTTTAGCCTACTTTCCTTTTTTTTTAATTCGAAGAATTAAAAAAACTAAAAAAAAATTGGTATTGACATGCTGTCGATGTCCGACCGTCCGTCTGTCTGTCCGTACCCCCCTTCCAAAATCGGTTCTACCCATCCGATCTTAAAAATTCTTTTTTTGTTAGAAAGCTGTGATCTCAGAGACCCAACTTTCATAGTTTTTGTCCGTCTGTCTGTACGATCAGATGGACATAAATCTACTATTTGTCGACGAATTTCCCTTTGAACTAGCATTGAAATTCTATTTCGAGTCATTTAAATCGCTGAATTTAACTACAAATGCTACGGACAAGTGAGATAGATCAAAAAATTCAGCGCATCGAAATGAGAATACATTGAAAATTTCAGAAAAGAATTCGAATTCGAAGTACTTCAATTATTTAAAAAACTGCAAAGTTTAATGCTCATTTAAAAAGCATAGGAAGCCATTTATAGCCTACTTTTCTTTTTTTTTTAATTCGAAGAATTTAAAAAAAATGAAAAAGTAGGTATTGACATGCGGTCGATGTCCGTCCGTCTGTCCGTACCCCCCTTCCAAAATCCGTTCTAGCAATCCGATCTTAAAAATTCTTTTTTTTATTAGAAAGGTATAACCTCAGACACCCAACTTTCATTCTTTTTGTCCGTCTGTTTGTACGATAGGACGGACTTAAATCAACTATTTGACGACGAATTTCCCATTGAATTAGCATTGAAATTCAATTTCGAGTCATTTAAATCGCTGAATTTAGCTACAAATGCTACGGACAAGTGAGATACGTCAAAAAATTCAGCGCATCGAAATTAGAATACATTGAAAATTTCAGAAAAGAATTCGAATTCGAAGTACTTCAATTATTTAAAAAACATCAATTTGTAATGTTCATTTAAAAAGCATAGGAAGTGATTTTTATTAGAATTAAATCACCATTGCCATCGCAACAATTGCTTGAAAAACTTTAATTCTTTTAGACAATAAATTAAAATAAATTTATTTTTGAGACATCGATCAATTTAAGATGACGTCAAATATATATTTCACTACAAGATCTTTGTATGTTGATATAAATTGTTTTCATTCTATTTTTAAAGCGAGGAATATTACATATTTATTCTTTGAAATACAAATTTTTGCAAACGATTTATGTTATAATTATTTAATTTTCGAAATAAAATAAATGAAACTAGCCGAATTTAGCAAGTAAATGGTTATTGAAGAGTAGATTTTTGGTTTTTGTTCTACGAAAAATTAAATATTTATTTATAACTGCAAATAAAGCTGTATTTTAGTGCTGTGTTTAGTTAGATGCTGCGTTTAGTGAAATTTATTTTAAATTTAATGTGGAAAAACGGTTGTGGATGTCACTTACTGTTACGAACCTAGTTTTTTTTTCAAGAAAAGAATTTTAGTAAGTATTTAAGTAACAGGAAAGTAGGCTATTTTAGTTCTTTAAGAACTTCTTGTTTTTTATTAGAATTAATTCACCATTGCCATAGCAACAATTGCTTGAGAAACTTTAATTCATTTAGACAATAAATTAAAATAAATTTATTTTTGAGACATCAAGCAATTTAAGATGACGTCAAATATATATTTCACTACGAGATCTTTGTATGTTGATATAAATTGTTTTCATTCTATTTAAAAGCAAGGAATATTATATATTTATTCTTTGAAATATAAATTTTTGCAAACGATTTAAGTAATAATTATTTAATTTTCGAAATAAAATAAATGAAACTAACCGAATTTAGCAAGTAAATGTTTATTGAGGAGTAGTTTTTTGGTATTTGTTCTACGAAATTATAATATGGATTAAATATTTATTTATAACTGCAAATAAAGCTGTGTTTAGTGCTGTGTTTAGTGAAAGATGCTGTGTTTAGTGAAAGATGCTGTGTTTAGTTAGATGCTGCGTTTAGTGAAATTTATTTTAAATTTAATGTGGAAAAACGGTTGTTGATGTCACTTACTGTTACGAACCTAGCTTTTTCAAGATAAGAATTTTAGTAAGTATTTAAGTAACAGGAAAGTAGGCTATTTTAGTTCTTTAAGAACTTCTTGTTATTAGAATTAAATCACCATTGCCATAGCAACAATCGCCCGAGAAACTTTAATTCTTTTAGACAATAAATTAAAATAAATTTACTTTTGCGACATCGATCAGTTTGAAATGACGTCAAATATCCTTCACTTCGTTGTATAATGATATGCAATTTTTCATTTTATTTAAAAGCGAGAACTATTACATATTTATTCTCTGTAATATAAATTTTCGCAAACGATTTAAGTAATAATTATTTAATTTTCGAAATAAAATAAATAAAACAAGCCGAATTTAGCTGGTAAATGTTCAATATAGAATTAATGCTGTGTTTGGCGCCTTTTTACCTGTTAAATCCAACTGTTGTGTGGAAGCAGAAAAAGTGACAGATTCTGTTACAAACCTACTTGTTAATTTACAGTTCCCATTTTAAGTGAATTTTGGAGTAGTTTCATGGCTTTTGTTCTACGAATAATTAAATATTTATTTATAACTGCAAATAATCATGCATACGATAAGTAATATTTATTTTATTGGCGATAGAAAATTAATGAAAATAATTGGTTTTAAAAGTTGAAATTATAGCTGGATGCTGTGTTTAGTGGAATTTATTCTAATGTATATAAATTTAATGTAGAAACGGTTGTTGATGTCACTTACTGTAACGAACCTAGTTTTTTTCAAGACAAGAATTTTAGTATGTAAGTAACAGGAAAGTACTCTATTTTAGTTCTTTTAGAACTTCTTGTTATTGATGAATTATATATTTTTTGATATGATAAATAAAAAAACGATTAAACCGAGCGTGTTTAAATAGCACTAAAGAGACCGGTTAAATTGTAACCGGTTGAAAGAAACCGGGTTTCCTCAAGAAACTTCAAATTTCAGTATGAAGAAGGAACTTTCGTAACGGTGTGGAGGGAATTTACGTTAAAATTTCCTATTTTTTGTCGTTTTTGAAGAGTTGACTATCTCTGTACTAAAGTGCAAAATAGAATAATATGTCGCTATTTTGTGATTTTATATGGAAAAGACTGCACTTTTCATCAAAAAATTTGTCAATGCAATGCATGTCTCTAAATCCACAAAGTCGTGCCAAAACTTTAAGGTGATGGACTGGTAGGCATTCGGTTCATATTTAGAGATGTTCACTTGAAGCAAATATGATTTGAACACAGATTTAAAATGGCTATATTGACTGTTTGGTGTAAAATTGAACCAATATCGTTATTTAATTTGTTTTGTTCACCGAATATCTTCTTTTTTTAAATTTATCATACAAAAAACTTACTTTAAATTAGCATAATCTCGTATTTGTGAACTTTTGGGACCATACAAAATTTTATTTTATGAAAAAAAATTGTTATAGCAAATCAAGCAATTATGTTTCTATTATGAGCACTTCAAAATACTTATTGAATATATTTTGGGGATATTTTGTAATTCTACAATCACAAATCCAAATTTTGCAGCCAAAAAAACGTCATTGTCTAAACTTTAGGATAAAATAATTAGGTATCAAATAATTAAATAAAAACAAATATTAAGTGAAAACCTACTTGTGTAACAAAATAATTAACACTCGATGCATGTAAAGCCTATAAAATACTAGAAATGAATGGCGTCCCGAACTTTTTTTTAAAAGAAATGTATGAATTAAAAAATGCACAAATACCCTTAAATTTAAGTACCATACGAAATTATCAAATTAAAAAATAATGCATCAAACCGCAGGGACGTTTATTTCTCACTTCTAAGGTTTGGGCAGCTATTCGTTTGTATCTTTGTCCCTTGGCCCTTTTAGTTTGGCCTCGATGGTTGATACCTTTACCGTTTCTTTGTAGTTTTCATAATTAAAAAAAATTGACCTGGATTTACTCCGTTAGGTACTCGGGAAAATATTCAAAAATAGCTTTTTATTACTCTTGACAGAAAAAAAATCCTAAATTAAAATTTTAAAGGAGAAGACACTTCTTGTAAATGCAGTAGATGACAGAAAAAAAAATACAATCGTCTCTTGAAGCCCAAAGCGAAATAAAAATGACCAGTCCCTTTCACGATTCAGAAATTCAGCACCGTTTACGAAGCTGGTCGAAAAATAGCAAACGAAGAACACCCCTTATCTCACTTTCTAGTTATCAATACCTATCCCACTTTCCCCCACATTGTACAAAATTATAAATGTAAACAAATTAATTGAAATTTTCAGAAAATTATAACTAAATGCACGTGTTCAAAATCAATGCTGCACTAAATTATTTTAAAATATTACAAAATAAACCCTCACAAAAAACAGAATTTTAAATACATATAATATGCATATAAGTATAGCTCTTTAAAAGGAATCATTAACTTATTTGAATGTGAAATAGGCCTGAAATGCAAGTTTGCTGAGAGCATAAAATTTATAAAAAAATAAAACCGTGCCATAAGGTTACGATGTAAGAAAAATGCAAATTAATCTGTTAACTAAATACAACAAATATTAATTTGTTAACTAAATACAATAAAATTACTAACCTCTTCATCTTCAAACTTCCACCTCCTGGGCATCTCGTACACGAGATTGCACTCCACTAGCTTGCAAGATGAAACACGAAAACGCACAAATTCACACAAAATAAATCACAACATATGAACTCAAGCTATCGCCGAGAAACTCAATGTAGAAATGACCATCTATAGATAATTCCAATCCCTCGGTAACTTCTTGACCAATCAGAGAGGTGGAGGCTAGTTCACATCCCGGCACGGCAGATACGCGGAGTTCCGGTGGGCGTTCCCTTTGACGTCATCATGACATCATTGACTAGCGAGTGGTCATATCTCATTCCAATTAATGCTTGGCGAAATGTTACAGTGATAAGTACTTTTTCCTAGGACTGGATTTCACTCTTTTGTTTTAAAAGTGCACGTTCTGGTCAAGGGATTTCAAACCGCTTGGCGACAGAATTTGCGCCAACTTAAATGTTATATTTCTTATTGTTTTTTATTTCAAATTACCTACCAAGAAATACAAGTTAAAACAAGAAAGTGAGGGAATTTGATCGAAAATTCCAAAATCTAGATTTTGTGTTCTAGAAGGTGGATTCTAAAACAAAGGATTTTGGTTCGTCTCTCAGAAATCACTCCACCTAGAGTGCATCAAAAGTCATCGACACTGAAATATTAGCGCCGAGTGGATAGGAAAAAAAATGAAATTTCTCTTCATAAAAAATTCAAGAAGTCTTGCTCCAAAGGATCAGTCAACAATTTGAGTCGTGCGCCCTTTCACCATTGATTTTTTTTCCTCCACGCGACTAAAAACTAGGGTACCTTCAATACACTGTGTGCTGTACAGGGTAACGACAAGGAGCTTAGCAGGTGAGCCATGCTAAAATCGTTATCGCTCAGCCAAACTCGCCAATAAAACAAAACTAGTTATTTTTCCAGTTTTACACAAATAAACATTATGTTGTTGCTTATAGTTTGGAAGAAATAAGAATGTTTTCAACTTTCAAGTAAGCAATGACTTTGATTTGCGGTTTGTTTACATTACACCGCCAACTATTGTTCCGCCAACGCATGCCAAAGACATGCCAAATACCGTCTTTTAGCTTCGACATTAAAAATGGCATTTTCTGGTAGTATAATGATAAAAAATACTATTTTTAGAAATGTAATAGTCCACATGATGTTTAATTTACAATACAAAGATTAAAAAGTAAAGCTTTATACACTTTTTCCGAGTTTAAACAACTTTTGTATTCCATAGAAATGACACACGCCAGTATTAAAACATGGATTACAGCTTTACCGTTAAGAATTTTAATCCAAAAAAGAATAAATATTGAAGAATATAGATCATTAAAAACAAAATCAGTAACAAATAGTTTTTACGTTCCTTTGATTATATCGTTTAGATGTGATTTATTAGAGCTTCGCTGAGTCACCGTGTAATGTCTACGGGGGAAAAATAACAGCGCCGTATATCTGGAGCATGGCTATGCTCCAGCCAATCAGGTGAGAGCATCATGTCGCAACCCTCATACGCAGATATTCCAGTAACCCTACTAAAAACCCATGTCCCTCCTCCTCGCCCGTTTGGTGGAATCTAAACCTCGCGCTAAGGCTGTTGGATTTGGCCCTTGTTGTTTTCTTTTTGGGGTATTTCCATGTAAAATTATCCTTTCTTTAGTGTAAGTCACGTTTGTAAAAAGTGATTAACACTACAACTTTTGACATTGAATGAAAAAAAAACGCGGATTAGCTAATCTATAATGGCTCATGTAAAAGCGCCTGGTTTTTGCGCGGCAGCATCCCCCATCTTCTTCTCAAAAGTTTGAAGAATCGAATGATGTGCTTTTGGATGTCGTCGGCCAAATGACAAAACAACGAATGTGCATTCTAGGGATTTGCGGTTCTTTAAAGCAATAAAACTGCTTCTCGGTTCAATCGGTTCTCTTTTTTTTTCTCCGTTTTTAACCGGGACCAGTTAAAAGTAACTAAAAACCGGTCCTTTGAAAACCGGTTCCAATTGCTTAGTTAGTTCTGTTTAGAGAGTCTAAGTTGTCATCGCACTAGAACTACAAGGGTTATTGGCTATGGGCGTCGTTACTCGTTTGTGGGTAGTCGACACCTGAGTAGGCACTCAACACAACTTTTAATTGCGACATCGTGCGCACCGTTGGTACTTTGGAGCATATTTAACGTGTATTAACTGAACTGTAATGTGTACTAAATGGTTCTACACTAGGAATTTGGGTATGGGATTCCCAATTTAAAACACCAATCATGTAACGAACCGATACCCATATCCCTACTTAACAAATATCTGGAAGATGTGATTTTTGAATAATTCCTTAAGAACATAAAAAATCGCAAAAACGTCTAATCAGAAAAGATAATTTATATTAAAACGCCATTTTTTATATGCCCAAACAATAAAATTTAAATTGAAAGTTATTCCTGTTTTTTAATTAAAATATAGCACTTCTTCTGCATATTTCTTGAGATTTTTGATGCCGCGTAATGTGACATTGGAATTTTGTAGTGACATTGTTCTTGATGCCTAAAGGCATGATCCGGAGTGCGAGAGTGTTAATAAATAATGAACCCATAGCATACAAATCCATTATGATACATTTTATGACACCAAAATCTATTAATTTATCTAACAGTATTATTTCATTTATAGTTTTCCTTTAGTTTAGAGGCTCGTTACTTGACTGTGGTTCTTAAATTACGACGCTTGTCGCCTATAGCCGCCGTGTGCTCTAGTGTGTCTCTCTCTTCACGGGGAAGACACCGTTAGTAGTCTATGGATGTTGAGCCGTATTGTTGTGCAACTGCTTCAAAATGTTTCAGCAGTGTCAAACCTACTTTTCCATATTTTCATATAGTAATTTAAATTTTTGTTGGTGCGATCTTCTAGATAATAGTTTTTATAGAAAAATGTACAAAAGGCCAATACATTTTTTTTTTACGTTAAAT
The DNA here is from genome assembly GCA_023701765.1 of Hylyphantes graminicola. NCBI lineage: Eukaryota > Metazoa > Arthropoda > Arachnida > Araneae > Linyphiidae > Hylyphantes > Hylyphantes graminicola. The sequence continues at coordinate 61,297,816 of CM043121.1, read as the reverse complement.
TACTTACACTTTAATTATAATAAATGTTTTATTACGTCAAATATTAAATTTACAGTAAATAATTAAAAATGTATTTAAATCAAATATTTTTTTTATTAATTATTACTACTAGTTAGTTTACGTAACCAGTAAATGAGAATGTAATTATATTACCTGATTGATTCACATTTTGCATATAAAAGTAAACTAAGTCTTTCAAAAATAAGTCAAACTCATCATTGCAGCTTAAAAGTATTTTTATATAATAGTTGCAAACATCTAAAATTTAAGTCGTCAGATGGCAGTACTAATTAAAAGAAAATAGTGGTGTGTTGAAATAAAAAAGGTGATGATAAAAAGGCTATATTTAGTAGTTCGTGCTGCCATCTATTTCCTTTATATGGACTTTAATTAACTTTTATTAACTTTATTGACAAAGGATTTAAAACCTAAATGGAAATGACTTACTCATAAATGAACCCACCTATTTTTTTTTATGTCAAACAGCAAGATTTAAGTTAAATTATATATTAATAAATTCAAAGTACAAAAATAAATCGAAGAACGCGCTGTTAGGCGCATTTAGAAATTTAGGTCTGTAGTGCTGCTATCTATAAACTACATTTTTTACTTAAAACTAACCCGAGTTTTGAAAAAGGATAATAGTAATTCAAATGTTCAAGATAAGTACTGAATACAAATTGATCAACTAGAAACCAGTTAAGGACTACTCTTTAAATTTTTCTCATAAGTATCGGTTGATTGCAGCGTCAATGTTACGACAATTGGATCTTTCACATGTGGCAGAAAAGAAAACCGTACTTACTGTTAGCCCTGTTGGTTAATGTGAACATTAGCGCCCGGGTTTGGCGACTTTTCAAAAATCGTTTCCAAGTAAAAATGACGTCAACACCCGGGGTTTCCCGAGACGGCTGAAATATGAAAATGACAAAAAACAAGGCAATTTTATCGCAAAATGACGAAAAACGTGCAACTTTAACAATGATCTGAAAATGACCAAAAGCATGAAATTCTTAAAAACGGAAAAAATGAACAAAAACGTAGCTAAACAGATTTTCAAACAGTATTTAAAAAAAAGCGTTAAAAAACGATTCCTTTTAAAGACATTTTTAAAATACGATCGCAAAATGACGAAAAACATGTAATTTTTACAACGATCTGAAAATGACCAAAAACTTGAAAGTTTGAAAGAGGTAAAAATGAACAAAACGTAGCCAAAAAAGTATTCTAAAACGATTTTTCAAACAGTATTTAAAAAAATGGACTAAAAAGTGTTAAAAACGATTTCTTTTAAGTATAAAACATTCAAGAAACATTAATTACATACCAGGAAAAAAGGCAAATCCTACAATGATTTTATAAAAAACGTGGATCTTAACACTGCAAGTGCCGAAAATATAATAATGAAAATAATCATTTTAAATAGTTAAACATCAAATTAAAAATCTATCTGCGCCAAAAATATTTGCTTTTAAATAAAAACAAATAATATTTAAATGGATTAAAAATTTAAGTTTTAGAATCACGTGCAACATACCACCGCGAGATGGAATGGGGGAAAAATGAAACATTCATGGTTGCCAAACTTTGGATTTGAGGTTTTTTGGCGCCAAAACAATGGGAAAGGTTGCTAAAATTGGCGAATTTCACAATTTGGCAATTTTGTCAAATTTGCGTCGCCAAGTGTTGTCGTAAAACGGAATCCGGCGGGGTTGCCAACTTGGTGACTTAATTGCCGGGCACTAATGTTCACATCAGCCAGATTAAGTAACGTCGTCTGTGAATGAGTGGGCATCCAACGAAATCTTATAGTGCAATCGTAAGAGCCGAGTCCGAACTTTCGGTCCAGGAACAATTTAATGAGTACTAGTCACACATGTGTGGTATTTATTATTTGTGGGAACCTGTTTAGGAATTTTGCCTCAACCCATCTGGTCACACAAGCACAAGTAAATTTAGCAAATTTATTAATAATATATGAGAATTTTACTAAGTATTTTTTTTAAATACCAGAATAACAGTTTTATTGATAACATTTCGATGCCATGTAATTTTTTTTCATGTTAAGGCATGTAATTTTTATCCCTCCTAAAAAACTTTTTAAAAGTAAACGAACGTTTTTTCCTCCAATATGTCGGTTCAGATATTTGATAAATTATGCATTTTAGAGCTTATAACACTCCTTTCTCCCGCTCTTCGATGAAAATAATGTAAACCTTGGTTGTCGCCGTCTCGGGTGGAATATGGCCGCTAAGATGACTAGTTTATCGCGCAGCCATACCGCCAAAGGTAATATAGATTTCACTTAATTAAAAATAGAAAAAAATGGAACTTCAAACCTACGTAGGATGTTGAAGTTAGTCATTCTTAATCGTTTAGTTTAGTAAATACCGCTTCAGATTCATGGTCTAGTAATGGCTGTAGGTCTGAACAAAAATTAGGTCAAAAATCGAGTAAAAATGCTCGTTCGATTTCATTTTCGTAAATTTCCATAATTTTTTTCCCGCTATTTTTTTTCTGGAATAACCAAATTTTTTATATTGAAGTAATCTACGAAGCCTCTCTATGTTATTTTTTATTGTTCTACAAAGTTTATTTTGTATTATAGAAAATGAAATCGACTTTGCTGTTAGCATAGCAAAATGTTTAGAGTATATATACATAACTGCCGTGCAGCCCTTGGCGTCATTTTGAGATTCGAGGGCGGAATGACCGTTTCGTCTGATATTATTTGTGACAGCTATTTATTATTATTATTATTTTAAAACAAACCCAATGCCCTTTTAATATAGCAATGGTGGTTTAGTTATTATGAAAAATTAATTTAGAACAGCCATTTAACGATTTTATCTCCCTGTTATGCACAAAAAAGATTTAGGCATTTTAACTGAATCACAACAATGCTTTCTGGAAAGAAACCGTTAAACCCGCAGAAAATAATTGTAATAAGAAATACTTTTGTTTGTAGCAATGAGGCTAAACAATGTTAGAATAAATTTTTATTCTGTTAAGTCATTCTTTCTTCAGATTTCGGACTCGAAGTTCCGTTTAAAGTTGCTTTTTTAAAATATGAATTTATGGATTAACTACTTAAAAATATTTGGTAATCAACCTTGCACTAGAACTTCATTAGGTTATGGCGATGAGTATTATTAGTTTCCGGCAAATGGTAAGTCTGTTAAAATTTCCTGGTTTTATTAAAAAAATATTATTATTATAGGTGCGGAAATTATGCACTTAAATGCTTTCTATTTGGCCCGAATTAGCCACATAATATTCTGCATTTTATATAAATTATTGCGATTGTTACTTTCATAGATACTTTTTAATGTTTCTCCTTTTTAAATGCCAATACCAATACAATGTTACGTTTATTTTTACTATTTAAAATGTACCTCAAACGCTTATTAATTGTTGTTCTTAAAGCATTAAATTAGTTTCAAATTACTTTTTTCACATTAAACATGTAAAAAAGGCTGTTGTAAAGCAAAAATAAAAAAACTTTTAAATGCTTATGTTTATATTATCACACAACCGTTTATACTAAAACCTGTATTTGCGGACTAGATTTTTATTAAACTTTATTTGAAAAATGAGTACTTAAAATGTCTTTAGTTTCTTTTTGCTTTAGAATAAATCTTACTCATTTCAAGACAAAATTTATCAGTCTAATTCTTCGGGAAGGTGCGAGTTTCTTAGATTAGGTCGATTTGAATTAACATCACACTAGAGCTACATGAGGGCTATTGGCGACGGGCGTCATATTTTAGAACCACAGTCAAGTGACTAGCCGACATTTGAGTAGGTACCCAACGCAACCGTTAAGAGCGACATCGTACGCACACGGGGTATTAATCGTCAGACATTTTTGGCTGCACGGGCCGTTTATAGGACGGCAGTTATTTTGGCAATGTCCGGACCCGAACCCGGAACCTTTCACATGCTAGGCGAGTGTCTAACCAACTGGGCTCCCCAGCCCCAAGTTTCTTAGAAATGCTTTATTCGGGTGTATTTGGTTGAATTGCCCAAAAGCAACAGATTTTTGAACACTTTTCGGAAATCACTTTTTCGACACCCTCTCTAAAAGTGTAGAAAACAACTGAAGAGTACAAGGGAAGAACCGCTTGATTTATTAGGAGACTTGCCGTAATTGCATCTGCTTGGCGGACTTGGCGACAGGAAACTGGTTTTTCTTTCGGTTCTTCATTTGTGGTACAAATATGTGACTCGTTGTCCACTGATCTCTGGCTGGAATCAGGGTTTCCGTGAAGGGAAAACAAAGCGAGTAGCCGGTTTCTTTACACCAGTTTAGGCTATTTCTCGCCATCATCACCAAAGATACATATTGAGGAAAGCCTTCTAGGAAATCAAGCGGTTTTTCCCGTGAACTCCTCACCTATCTTCATTTAAGATTTTCGACCATATTGCAATACTTTCATTACGTCGTATTCCATATTGGGTAATTGAAAGTAATAACAACAACAACAAAAGTAAACGAAATCTTCAATTTTAAAGTATTTACATAATGACACAGATTTTTTCCCCCTATCATGCGGTATTTGTAAAAAAGAAATAAGATTAGAGGAAATACATATTTGGTGCTGCCATCTATAGACAAAGTATCAAGCTTAAAACTACCCCGAACTTCGATCGTGGATAATAATTTAAATGTTCAAGTTACTTTGTTAAATCAGTTTTTTTACTTCTTAAGACCCGAAGAAAATCCTACACGTATATTCTCAACCTAAACATACTGATTATACAAATATATGCTGAAAAGTATGTTTGGAAAAAAATATTTTTAACATTGAACTTCATATATCAATGGCGAGATTTTTTTTCCATCTTAATTAAAATAAAAAAAACGATTAATGATTGTCTTTTCTTGTCGCCAAGTAATTTCAACCATATATGTTTCTGCTGCAGTTATTTCCATTGAAATGCAACAATGCTTACTATGAACTAATCGTTAAATTCGAAGAAAATAATTCAATTGTAAAACACTTTTGTTTGTAACAATGAATCCACAAACAATGCTATACCAAATTTTTATTCTGTTACATTCATTCCAGCTGCAGATTTCAGATTCGAAGTTGCGTTTAGGAGATTCTCTTTTAAAATATGGCGATGATCCTCGATCTAAAATTGTTGTGTGAATCAACGTCGCACTAGAACTTCAATCGGCCATCGCGACAAACATCATTTTCCGACAATGGTAAGTCTATTAAAATTACCGTTTAAAAGCTTTCCATTAAATCTAACTGAAACACTCATACTCTAAATTTTACTTAAACTATTGGAATCGTTCATTTTATAGCTAGATTTTAAGGTATTATTCTTTTTAATTATATTAATAACATTAATAGCATTTGAATCTTAACAAAAAATACCTTTTTATCATTTATATATGATGAAAGTTTCCTTCCATTGAGGTAAATACATATTCCTTTATGCAATCTTAATGCAATTAAATTGTTTCAAAATATGAATTTTTTAATTAATGTTCAATTAAATTATTTCTTTTGAATACTTTTTCAATAATAATTTAAATATGCTAGCATTTGCAACTTCTAATTGTTATTTTCAATGCCAAAAATCAATATTTTGAAGACATAAATATTTCAGCCTTAGATTTTTTTAAATTTTAAAGTTAAATTTCAAAACATTTCGTCATTTAAAATTAAAATAAAATCTTTGCTTGTATTTACAACTATATTAAATTTTGACCTTTTTTTTTTAAATCAGGAATCACCAAATATCGCACGAATATAGAGAGCCAAAATCGTACTGCAGTTCCATTGGAACTTCAATCTTCGCTTCAGCAACGGAGAAGAGAAGTGCTTCAAGACGTCAGAAAACAGGAGGTAAGTTTAAACCATACCTGCCAAATAATTGAATAGTTTTTCTTAAAATCTAGTTTAAAAAACGAAACACTTGACTTAATGTAGGTGAATCTCAAAAAATGTTGCAATTTTCAGTCAGTTACCGGTAGTTTAGTGAAATTAATAGATTATTTCAACTTTAGACACGAAATATAAAATTAAGTACCCAACTCGGGTTGAACTAAAGAATCTGGTCAGATGTTTTGCGCCAAATCTGGGAACCTCGACTTATTGGTATTATGGCAGCCTTTGGCGAAATTAGCAATGGGAAAGTTTCTTATAGTGTTACGTTCTCCATACTGTGGTCATTCATTGGTTGTCTCGCAAACGCCGGGGTTTGTTGTCCTTCGACCTGGCGATATTTTTGAAAAGACGCCAAATCCGGACACGATTCTTTAGTTCAACCCAATTTTTAGTCAGCAACCGGTTGTTGTTGTTACTAATTTCCATCAATAAATCCGTTGACATTAAGAAAGTCCGAAACCAAAAGGGGGGAGGAAAAAATGTCTTCCCTGTCCAGTCCTAAACAATCAAGAATATGATCAGGTGATGCCTGGTTTTGCTGGCACTTAGGGCAAGGAGGGAAGATCTTTTGATTAGCAGAAAACTTGAGACTTTTCAGGTGTACACTGGCTAGTCTGGACAAGCAGGTGTTAGTCTGTCTGTCACCAGGGAGAGAAAGGGAGAGTCCTGGCTTTTTTGCTTTGTACCAGTAGTGAGTCGGAGGTTGTAGCCAAATCTGTTTGTTTTTGTCCTTTTGCCTTGAGAATAATTCAAGGTATGCGAGGCCTGAGGTGGTAGGGACTGAGTTGTCTAGTCCCTGCTTCGCTAGAGTGTCTGAAAACTCCTACCTTTGATGTCGATATGGGATGGGATCCATTGGAAGTGCACATCATGCTGTTGGGAAAGGTGGAAAACTTTTTTCCAGATCGAAAAACTGGTTTTATCAGTAATGAGAGCCCAATTTTTTAGGTGTTGAATCGAACTGCGGCTGTCTGAAAGAATCCAGATGCTGGTAACCGGTAGTTTAGTGAAATTAATAAATCAATTCAAATTTAGACACGAAATGTAAAATTAAATACCCAACTTGTACAAACACTTACATAATAGTCACGGATAGTCATTGTTTCGGCGAGTTATACGACACAACAATTCACCACCCGAGGTAGTTTAGTTCTTCGATAAGAAGTGAGTATTACCGTGTGGTCACCAGGTACTGGAACGTTGGCGAACGCGAGTTGCTATTTTGTCAAGGTTGTCACAGCATTGTATTTGTTAGTAGAGACGACATTTAGGGAACCTAGATTTAGTAGTAGGCAGGTATGGTTGTTTCAGAAAATCTTCAATTCTTCATCATCACCACCTTCGACTTCTTCGCTTTGAATCGGGTTCTTCGAAAGGGTAAGTTAACTATTTTCACTATTTCATACTTTTAAGTCGTTTGAGTTTGGTTGAATTAACGTCGAACTAGAGCCACACACAAGCCTTATAGTTGGGCGTCTTTGACACTGACTCTTAGGGTTAGGTGGAGTTATCGTCGAGTTAAGTAGTATCGTTCCAGTATCGTAGAATTAAGAGCATAATTAAAAGCAACAGTCAAGTGACGAGACAACACCTGAATGGGCATCAAAAGTGGTTTTTAGGAACGACATCGTACGCATCATCGGGACTCTACACTAGGGAATTATATGTCGAATTTTTTGGCAGCACAGGCAGTTTATAGATCGAAGCTATTTTAGCAATGGACAGGCCCGAATCTTGGACCATTTGCATGCAAGGCAATAAGTTAGATACGAGCTTCGAAATAGATACCGTCACGAGAATGCTGCCGGCTCTTTAATGGATGATTTGAATGTGGCAGAGCAATGTTTATTTGAGGGATAATGGACAATGTTGGACATAGCCGTGACGCCACCGTAAGTGCGGTAATTGTAGTGCGAAGGATACAGACAAGCCGGGACGTAGGAGCGATATCCCTTCATGACAGGATGGTTGGTGTTGTACATAAATGGATATCCCTAAGCTTACCCCTAGGAAGGACACAGCCCACCAGAACGAAGGAGCGATATCCCTTCATGACTGGATGGTAGGCGGCGTGCATTAATGGATATCACTCCGCTTCCTCCAAGGAAGGACACAGACCACCAAGACGAAGGAGCGATATCCCTTCATGACTGGATGGAAGGCGACGTGCATCAATAGATATCACTCCGCTTCCCCCAAAGAAGGACACATACCACCGGGACGAAGGAGCGATATCCCTTCATGACTGGATGGTAGGCGGCGTGCATCAATGGATATCACTCCGCTTCCCCCAAGGAAGGACACAGACAAGCCGGGACGAAGGAGCGATATCCCTTCATGACTGGATGGTAGGCGGCGTGCATCAATGGATATCACTCCGCTTCCCCCAAGGAAGGACACAGACCACCGGGACGAAGGAGCGATATCCCTTCATGACTGGATGGAAGGCGGCATGCATCAATGGATATCACTCCGCTTCCCCCAAGGAAGGACACAGACCACCGGGACGAAGGAGCGATATCCCTTCATGACTGGATGGTAGGCGGCGTGCATCAATGGATAGCACTCCGCTTCCCCCAAGGAAGGACACAGACCACCGGGACGAAGGAGCGATATCCCTTCATGACTGGATGGAAGGCGGCGTGCATCAATGGATATCACTCCGCTTCCCCCAAGGAAGGACACCGACCACCGGGACGAAGGAGCGATATCCCTTCATGACTGGATGGAAGGCGGCGTGCATCAATGGATATCACTCCGCTTCCCCCAAGGAAGGACACAGACAAGCCGGGACGAAGGAGCGATATCCCTTCATGACTGGATGGAAGGCGGCGTGCATCAATGGATATCACTCCGCTTCCCCCAAGGAAGGACACAGACCACCGGGACGAAGGAGCGATATCCCTTCATGACTGGATGGAAGGCGGCGTGCATCAATGGATATCACTCCTCTTCCCCCAAGGAAGGACACAGACCACCGGGACGAAGGAGCGATATCCCTTCATGACTGGATGGAAGGCGGCGTGCATCAATGGATATCACTCCGCTTCCCCCAAGGAAGGACACAGACAAGCCGGGACGAAGGAGCGATATCCCTTCATGACTGGATGGAAGGCGGCGTGCATCAATGGATATCATTCCGCTTCCCCCAAGGAAGGACACAGACCACCGGGACGAAGGAGCGATATCCCTTCATGACTGGATGGAAGGCGGCGTGCATCAATGGATATCACTCCGCTTCCCCCAAGGAAGGACACAGACCACCGGGACGAAGGAGCGATATCCCTTCATGACTGGATGGTAGGCGGCGTGCATCAATGGATATCACTCCGCTTCCCCCAAGGAAGGACACAGACAAGCCGGGACGAAGGAGCGATATCCCTTCATGACTGGATGGTAGGCGGCGTGCATCAATGGATATCACTCCGCTTCCCCCAAGGAAGGACACAGACCACCGGGACGAAGGAGCGATATCCCTTCATGACTGGATGGTAGGCGGCGTGCATCAATGGATATCACTCCGCTTCCCCCAAGGAAGGACACAGACATGCCGGGACGAAGGAGCGATATCCCTTCATGACTGGATGGTAGGCGGCGTGCATCAATGGATATCACTCCGCTTCCTCCAAGGAAGGACACAGACCACCGAGACGAAGGAGCGATATCCCTTCATAACTGGATGGAAGGCGACGTGCATCAATGGATATCACTCCGCTTCCCCCAAGGAAAGACACAGACAAGCCGGGACGAAGGAGCGATATCCCTTCATGACTGGATGGTAGGCGGCGTGCATCAATGGATATCACTCCGCTTCCCCCAAGGAAGGACACAGACATGCCGGGACGAAGGAGCGATATCCCTTCATGACTGGATGGTAGGCGGCGTGCATCAATGGATATCACTCCGCTTCCCCCAAGGAAGGACACAGACAAGCCGGGACGAAGGAGCGATATCCCTTCATGACTGGATGGTAGGCGGCGTGCATCAATGGATATCACTCCGCTTCCCCCAAGGAAGGACACAGACAAGCCGGGATGAAGGAGCGATAGCCCTTCATGACTGGATGGTAGGCGGCGTGCATCAATGGATATCACTCCGCTTCCCCCAAGGAAGGACACAGACCACCGGGACGAAGGAGCGATATCCCTTCATGACTGGATGGTAGGCGGCGTGCATCAATGGATATCACTCCGCTTCCCCCAAGGAAGGACACAGACCACCGGGACGAAGGAGCGATATCCCTTCATGACTGGATGGTAGGCGGCGTGCATCAATGGATATCACTCCGCTTACCCCAAGGAAGGAAACAGACAAGCCAGGACGATGGAACATTCCTTGTGCGAAGGAATACGATAATGCATTGTATGTCTTATTGCTAAATACATTGCAATTAGGTTTAAAAAATGCTTTGTATATAGTATTGTAAAATGCATTATGTATTATTTTCTAAAATGCATTGTATCATATATTATAAAATGCTTTGTATCTCGTATTGTAAAAAGTATCGTAATGTAAAATTTATCTTATATTGTATTGTAAACTTAAATGTACACTGTATTGTAAAAGGCACTGTCAACTGTAGTGTGATACACATTGTATATTATAATGTAAAATGCATTCTATGTTTTATTGTAAAATGCATTGTATATTGTATTGTTTTGCGAAATGCATTGTATATTGTATTGTTTTGCAAAATGCATTGTATTGAAAATTGCGCAGCATATTGCATTGTAAAGTGTTTTTTATTATCTCTTTTGGCTTTAAATAAAATTTACTCAAAATACACACAATCATTTTCAGTACATAGTATAACTTATGGTAATGAAGTGCCAAAGTGAAACAAAACAGTATATTTTTATTTGTAATGAACCCATCAAAATCTTCAAAAATACGAAAACAAACTTTTTTGTAACGACTGTAACAGCAGCAACACGAATTTAAATTTTTGTTTACTGCGTCATGGGGGATTTCTTAATTCTTTCATGGGATTTTCACGTAATGACAGCTTGAGAAAAAGCTGTAACTTCAGTATTCATCTTTATTCATTGTTTATTCCATAATAACTTCATTTTATCTATTAGCGACTGTTTAGAAACTAAGAAAAAGTTACTTACTTCCAAAACTGCGTTTGAGGACCTCCGTGACCGAGTGGTTGGACATCCACTTTCATCATGTACAGGATGAGGCAACTGGAAACTTGGTTTCCACTGCAATTGAATAAAATTTAAATTCACAATCCATTTAGTAGATGTTTTTAATTTTTATAAAGTCATATTTGGGTAGCAACTGGTTTACAAATACAAGACTTTTAAATGCTTTTAAAGAAACTTGAAATACATTAAAATCATAATTTTTTTTCAAACAAAATGTGTGTTGTTGGTAAGTGATGGTTTTTAAATAGAATTGAGGATGTTATTATAAAAAAAACCTAAAGATGTGTCACTCTACATACACTCTTAAAACGAACGAGCGATTTTAACTCAGTCTGATTGATTTTCACTCCTCCAGTCTGGAAAATGCACTTCTCCTTTTGGAGTGGATCCTTTGTGTTTTAAACCTCCGACAGGATCACTCCAAACGAGTGATTTTTACTCAGTCTGAGTTAATATTCACTCCTTTCCAGTGTCGAAAATGCACTTCTTCAACTGGAGTGGATTTCACTCTTTTGTTTTAAGAGTGTAGCTTTCAATTACTTTGAATAAATCAATACACATTTCTAGGAAAAAAGTATGTTTTGCAAAGAAATTAATATTTTTGTTTAATAGTTACTTCGAAACACGCCTTAAACTCTAAAAATACACATTTTTTGGGCTATAAATTTTCTGGGCCAACAAAAAAAAGCTGTAATACTTATTTGTAGTTAGCAGATTATAGCATTATTTTTAATGCAAAATGCTTTTAAAATTAACTACTAAAATATAACTTTTTGAAAAGTTTGAAGAAAAGAGTAAGATAATTTTTTTAAGAACTTTAATAACATATTGACCCTCGTTCAAATTTTTCAGAGAAAGATATGACTGATAACTGTAATATAAGATTGAAAACTGATATTTGGATCTTCTTCTATCGGACCAGGTTAAAATCGTAACTAAAAAGGACCAGGTTAAAATCGTAACTTTCGAAACTAATTAAAGTCTTAAATGTTTGCGGGGAGGTTTTAAAAAAATTTCTCCAAATGGGGACGCCAGGTCGCAAGAGGTTAAGATAATGCTCTAGACTGGGAATTTTTAATAGTAGCCAGTGGCTACCAGAGTAAAAAAAATGGTAGCCACATTTCGATTTTTAGTAGCCAGGTTTAAATTTCAGTATATACGACAAAAAGAAAGTGCGGTTTTCCATAAAAGAAAATTTTGTTAATGACATTTTTGATATGATGAGATTGACAGTAAAAAAAGTATCATGAAAAATATGTAGCGTTATGTGATTGGCCATTATTGCCAGGAGAAAATTATTTTATGTACAATCAGTTCAATACTATTAGTTTCGGAGAATTCTTGACGTCGCCCACGACCCACGATTGTTCATGAAATTTTCTCATATCAAAATTGTTTAAACGAATAGTTGAGATCTTAATCAGATATAAATCAATCACCTGTAGATTGCCAAAATTGTAAAGCAAAATTTAAAAATCAGATTTGCAGCTTCAGTATTAATTATTTGTTGAACAAAAAGGAAAAATTATGATCGCCACATTTGGCTACTGGGGTTCGCTTTTTAGGTAGCCACTTTCGATGTAATAGTCTCCAGTTGGCGACTGGCGACCGCTAATCTAGAGCTTTAGGTTAAGATAAGGTAGATGCCATTCAAACCTCGCCGAAGAAAGGGTTAAAAACTAAACGTGTGACGGCGAACGGAGAAGTGACATACTTGGTACAATTAAGGAACTGAAAAACAACTCGCGCAACAATTTTTTTTAAACAAATTTTCAAAAATTTAAAATTGTATCACTATTGTGAAACAATCTAAATTCATCGTATCTCACTTTTCCCAAACTAACTCACCAAAAACCAGCCAATTTAAGCAGAAGGATAAAAAACGTTGAAACGAATTTTTGTAAAATGCATTTATATTGTAATGTAAAATGCATTGTAAATTGTAGTGTAAAATGGATTTTTATCTTGTATTGTAAAATGCAGTGTCACGTCGGGGTACCCAGGTTGTTCTGTAGTTAAGTAAGGATAAATGCTGAAATCCCATTTAAATCTCCCAGGAAAAAAAATGATGCAAAAATGAACCCTGTGACGGAGAGCGAAAAAATGACACACTTGGCTGCTAATCTACTTCCAAAGTACTTGGGAAACAAAATGTTTTTATTTTTCAACAAATTTAAAATTGTGTCACAATAGTGGAACAATCTAAATGCACCCTATCTCACTTTTCCCAAACTGACTCCCCCAAAACCCGTCAATTCAAGCACAAGAAGAAAAATTCCAGATTTTAACTCATTTACATAAATTACCAGATTCCATCCAATAATGCAAATTTATAAAAAAAAAGATAAAGCCAAAGCAAATACTTAAACTCCTTATTACTGAGTCTCCACTTCTTATTTTTCTTCTTGATTTATGCTGACGTCTTTCGAACGTTTTGGTCCTAACATGGCTAAAGGTCAGAGGTCAATTTTGGGATTTATTAAGAAATTTATTTTACGAGCAGGGATATAGTAAGGGATGTTAAAGCTAGAATTTGTGATTTAGTGAAGTGTGTTCTTTTGAAGTTAATACTTTGAACCAAAAACACTCATGTACAATAAAATGGCTGAATACCGATAGTTTAACCTATTGCGACCTGGCGTCTCCATTTGGGGAAGTTTTTTAAAACCTCCCCACAAATAATTAACACTTTTATTAGTCCCGAAATTGACTTGTTCCGATAGAAGAAGATCCAAATATCAGTTTTCAGCCTTTTATTACACGTATGAGTCACTTATTTCGATAAAAAATAAAGTTGAACGAGGGTCAATACGATATTCGAATTCTTAAAAAAATATTTTTTTTTCAAACTTTTCAAAAAGTTTTTTTAGTAGTTAATTGTAAAGGCATTTTGCTTCAAAAGCAATGTTAATGATCTTCTTTACTATAAACTTTTGTCCAGGCTATAATTACAAGTTTTCTTCAGTGTTTTTTTAATTTCTTTTAAAAGCTATTAAATATATTTTGTTCAAACTATTAAATATTATTTGTGTTTGTTATACAAATAATACAAACCTTAAAACATAAGTATTAAAAAAATGCTTTTTAACACCAGTAACTTCAATTTTTTCAATATTAATTAATTCATTAATATATTTACAATATAAATTTGAATTATGTGAAATTGTTTTGTTGTATAATAGAGGAATTGATTTAGAAATGAATAAAACATATTAAAGACACGGGATTCAATTAAATGGTGAAACAAAAGTTTAAAAAGAAAAAACACTGAATTATGAAATAACTGTTTAGTAAAATTAACCTTCTGTATAACTTTTTTTTGAGAAAGATAAAAAAAAAAAGAAAATTTAAGATGGAAAGGTTCGGAATTGATCTAGTTCAGTTTATAAGGGTTAAGAACGTGCTACATTGTTTTAAAGTTTAATTTTTAAAAGGAAGCTTGGAATGAACTGGAGTAGTCCGCCCTACTGTACTGGTACTTTAATTACCTTAATAGCCACAGAATTTCTTTTACACTCCTTGCCAACCTAACTTGGGTAAAAACAAAGATCAAAATGGCAGAGGGAAAAGCACGGCTGATCCGTTAGTTGGAAACTCTTGTAAGGTACAATGTAACCAAATACACTTTTCATTCTCATAAAAAATTCCCAAATTTTCTCAAATAATATTCAAATCTGTTAGACCTTAAACGAAATTAATGTTTTAAACGTGTTTTCTGGATGGATTCACAAAAAAAGTAATGGAACTCTTAACATCTGCGGAAGGAACTTCTCCATAGTATATTTGTATTTATCCAACTTTGGTTGGCAAGGAGTGTAGTACGAATATACAAACATACTGAAAAGCAATAAATATTGTTATCTGGTGTCACATATTTAAAATAACAAACAATTTTTGTTATAGGAGTCAGACAGGAATTCGATAAAGGGGATGAACGGGCAGATCGTGGATGGAAAAAAATATCTGACGTAAGACTTTGACGGAAAAAAATATTTACATATTTATACTATGTAACGTATACATAATTATATTTATATAAATATACATGATTTTTAAGGTCAAGTAGCAAACCAGTTACAAATCTCCAAACCTAATATAGAATTCTTAACTTTACAAGCAATACCTTGTGATTGATATTTAGAGGAGTTTTTAATTGTAGTAGTGAGGTTTTAAATCAGAAATTTTATACATCTATTAAAAAAAGAATTACAAAAATGTATTGTGAATAACGACTAATGATAATTAATAAATATAATTATGGATACGCAATGTTAAAGTTAAGTTCGACACGTATAAAAGCAATTCATTTATAAAACTGACCACATTAACTCAAAAATTGTTAATATGTTATTCAAAAAGGCTTGAAACTTTTTCACCCATCCAACTTTCATACTTAAACCAAACCTAAAATTCCGATGTTTAGAAACTCTCAGAAACAAGTTTAAAAAAAAAATCCCTAGGCATTCAAAAAATACAAAAGTTTTATTTAACAAAATGCTTTTTTGTTGCACAATGGCAAACAATGAGTTAACTACCCAATACATCTTGTATAGTTCTTTTTTAAATGATTGTTTTCAACAAGAAGAATTATTAATGATCGAAAATGCTCTATGACAAAGACCTGTCAATAGCAGAAGTGTTGATTTTTTTTCGTGTTGACATTTGAAAAGGTTTTTTTTTGCATTCGGAAACTGAGAAAAAAATAACAAAAGTTTTAGATTTTTTTCTTTCTTAAAAAGAATTGACTTGTAAAACGAAAAGTTAGAAAAGAAGACTTCACTTTTTATAGATTATCTTAGTTGCAAACGTAACTAATGATTCTAATTTTTTAATGTTTGATTTTAGAAAGTAACTTCAGTTATATTAAAAAGAACAATGATGTATTTAGGATACTTGATGTTGGTTTCCAAAAAATGCCTTGATCTTGAGATTTTAATGTAATAT
Organism: Hylyphantes graminicola; assembly: GCA_023701765.1. Taxonomy (NCBI): domain Eukaryota; kingdom Metazoa; phylum Arthropoda; class Arachnida; order Araneae; family Linyphiidae; genus Hylyphantes; species Hylyphantes graminicola. Next base: position 61,281,813 of record CM043121.1, on the reverse strand, counting down.
TAATTTATGAAAAGGCAACATTTAAAACTTTGATCCATTTTGATTTTAGAAATGTCAATGTTTTCTGGAGAAACCTGTAAGTATTTGATATCCCTCAATAAGTAAGTAATTTGTGTTTTTGGTTTATTTTAAACCAGAATACATATAACATGAAATATGGGGTACATGGGTCAATGTGGGTATATTTGTTTGAATATAAATTTAAATACAAAGAAACTAATATTTTAGAGCTCTCGAGTGTTACGCAGCGCATTACAAGATTAAAACAAAGTGTATTTACTATTTCTTATTAGGTAAATTTAAAAAGGGAGTGTTATGACAAAGGAAGATTGATTATTTTATAATTAAGATGCAGGAACTATTAGCGCTTTTTCCCCATAGTTTAGGAAGAAACTCTTTAAATTAGCATCAAATGATAACCGATATTCTACTTATACAAAACATTTCATCTATTGTCTACGAAACAATTTATGCGATTGCTATTTCTACTTATCTGAACACTAAATACACAAACATATCAATGTAAGAGACGGCATCAGCGCCCCGCCCAATCCTAGGAAAGTGCTCCGCTTTTTTATGGGCTCATATTTCAACTTGTTTTTATCATTGAGCTAGAAGGGGAAACTGGAGTGAAGTGTCAGCGAGCCGAAAACCCACTCACACCATTTTGAGCGAACAGGGCAGAGAAGGACTATTTTTCCTACAGTTGTATCAATACCACCTAGATTAGAAGGCCAGCGAACTAAATGCGTGACGTCATATTAGTGGACCGATTCTGTGGTTTTGACCAATGATCATTCGTGACTAGATCTTGTATTTGAATAAATTTTTAAGATAAGATGAATCAAGATGCGACGTCATCTTAAGATACGACGTTATTGGTCGACAAATCGAAATTGGCCCACTAGTGTGACGTTGTGTTGCTTAGTTCTTCGGCCTTCTAATCTAGGTGGTATTGGTTGTATGCAATGCTTGTATGAGACCCCTCTATCCTTATTGACTTGGTTTGGTTTTAATTATCGTCACACTAGAGCTAGACGAGGGCTATAATTTTAGAACCACGGGCTTCGTATTTTAGAAACACCGTCAAGTGACGAGCCGACACCTTAACAGGCACCCAACGCAACCGTTAAGAGCGACATCGTACTCAGCATTAGGACTTTGAAGGATATATAACGTGCACTCCCTTTCATGGGGTATTATTTTTCATGCCTTTTTTTTTACCTTTCACGGACATTTTTGGCTGCACGGACCGTTTATAGGTCGGCAATTATTTTGACGATGCCCGGACCCGAACCTGGGACCCTTCGCAAGCTAGGCGAGTGCCTAACTGACTGGGCTCCCCAGCCCCTCCTTATTGACTTGGGCTCCTAAATTTATAAAATAATTTAGTTAGAAAGAAATGAACTTTCTTTAACTTTAAAATTCCAACTTTTTTAAGAAATAACTATGCAGATCACTAACTCAGAACTAGCGAAGATGTATCCAATAGCGAAATAGGCAAGTTTCTAGGTTTTCTGCCCAGTTCGTTTTTGCTGCAAGGCCGTGTACAGGGTGGTTATAAAATAACGCTCCCTATTTGGAGTGATCTGTAGCTTGAATGAATAATCCAAATGCAAAAAACTTTGAGACACTTACTTATCAAGGGGGAAAAAGAATGGAATCATAAAAAACAAACTCGTTTCTTGACCAGGGTTCTAAATTACGAGGCGTAATTGGATGTGTTGCCCGTAATTAGCCATAATTGGCTACTCCTCGTAATTATAACCTTGGTCAAGAGACGGGTTTCTGTGTTATAATTCCATTCTTTTTCGTAAGAAAGAAACTCGTTTCTTGACCAGGGTTCTAAATTACGAGGCGTAATTAGCTGTGTTGGCAGCAATTGGCCACAATTGACGACGACTCGTAATTTAGATTCTGGTCAAAAGACGAGTTTGTTTTTTATGATTATTCTTTTTTATGATTATTCTTTATGATTCTGTCTTTTTTATGATTCCACTCTTTTCCCCCCCTTCTTGATTAGTAAGTGTCTCAATTTTTTATGCTTTTTGATCATTCATTTAAGCCACTCTGAATAGGGAGCGTTATTTTATAACCACCCTGTATTCTTCCGCGTTTCGTTATTGAACCGACTGTTCAGTGAATCACACACCTCACTCCACTTTTCTTGTAGCCCAATGACTTTCATCGATTTTGCATTTTGCATATTAGTTTCGGCGGTGACAAAGTATTATTGGTTAAATGGAGTTTTTATTTATTTTTCCAAATAGACTTTTTTTTTAGGCTAGCAAAGTTAGAAACTGTCAACCTAAATAATTCACTTTTGGCTATATTTGCATTTTCATACTATTTGGAAAATTGTTGTATTTATACGTATCTCAATTTTAGAGTAGGTTTTTTTATGTTTACATTCCCTTGTGGCAATAATTTTCTTTTAGGTTGTAATGTTCAGTCACTTGTTGGATACAGTTACATTTTTATACTATTCGGGGAAAAAGTTATTTCTGTGAATGTACATTTTAGAGTATGTTTTTTATGTTTACATTCGTTGTGACACTACAAATTGTTTTGAAATGTTTCTTTTACTTGTATTACTTTGAAATGTTTATTTTTGCTTTTTATTATATTTGAATATTTTTTTATGATATTTTTTGATACATTTTTTCTTTCATATAATGTTAAATTTTTTTTATCTTAAAATATTACAGAATGGCCAGTTGGAGTAGACAAGAGTTGGATGTTTACAATTCTGTTTTCATTTCTCTGTCGCAAAATGTTTTTTCGAACTTTTTTTCGCAAATTTCACGACTTTCCAAGGTTTGAGGACTATGTTACCAAAGCTTTTTAACCCTTTCAGCCCCAGTGATGCCATTTGGCATCATCACTTTCAATATTTTTTTCAAAATGTTTATGTCCCGCTATGATATCCAAACACACATCATTCGATTCTTCATACTTTTTTCTATCAGACAAAATTTTACTTTAATCTCAATAGAAGTCAGAACTACTATTTTTTTTATTTAGAAAATAGTCAACAAGCGTTTCTCCTGATTTTTGATAAGTTCACTTCAGTTCCACATATTTAAAACACAATTTAAACTATTTTGATTAAAATAATTGCAATTTTTTTTTAATAATATGGTCAGATACCTTAAAATATATAACTCGAAGTGTTTTTAGGTAATATATATATTTTTATTTTGTTGTTTTCCACAGTTAAAGAATTTTGGCATTGATTCAAAAACCCTATAAAAAATTTAAATGGATTTTTTTTCTTATGGAATTCGTATATTTGACCTAAAATAAGCTTATTTTGTGAATATCAGATGTTTCTGTAGTGCAGTAAATTTTTGGGACTGAAAGGGTTAATGATAGAAACGTCTACCTTTTTTTTTTTACAATTTGCCTTTCTGCATCAAAAATAGCCCGTAATTTTTAATTGGATCTTTGATTTGCATGTTTTACGTCTTAAGTTGCAAAAGGAATGAGAATAAGATCGTAATTGGTTGATCAATGCAGTGGGCGGACCTTACCGTGTCCAACCACCAATCACTGAAACCACTAATTAAATCCAGGAATGAATGCAGGAATGATTTAAGCAAAGTGACACGAGTCAATTATAGTATATGGTAATGAAAGTATTGTTATGAGGTCAGATTTTTTAATTTTTTGTTTATTTTCTACACTTTTTGGGAGGTGCTGCTTCTAAAAAAAGTGGTTAATGAACATTGCCTGTCTGTCTGTATGAAACCACTATATACAGAACTAAAAGAGCTACCAGCAACTTTCGAGGGATTTGCGCATGCGCAAAGGGTAGCTGCCATAGGACATTTCAGGTTTCAATGTTTTTGAAATTGCCTAATAAGTTAGGTAATTACCTTTAAATGTACTAATTTATTGCGTGGTAAATGGAGAGTAGTGTAGTTTTTAAACCCCCTTCTTTTGTAGGTTATAAAATGGAGCAGGGAAATACAGGGTGTCCGTAAGAGAATGTCCGAGTTTCAAATTGTAATAGTATCAGCTGTAATCAGTTGTGGTTGAAAGTGGCGAATGAAGAATAACTCCAACAGTTTCAGATAAGCGCATGTGCTTGTGCCGCTACATCGTTTTCACAGTTGCAGTGTCATCTATTAATTACTTGCTTCCATTACTCCGGACTTGCTGCAGACAGTATGGGAAGAATTGCATTTTCGTTTGGATGTGTGCCGTATCACTAAAGGCGCACACATTAAGCACTTGTAGGAAAAACTCGGCTAGTTTTCCTTCAATTTCATGTATGATTTGTTATATTTAGAATAAAATAAACTCTTGTAAACATTCGCTTGTGGACACTCTGTATATTCATTTTTGACGTTTGTAGGGTAAAGTGTCGAGAAATTAATAATGAAATAAACTCGATATAAAGCTCATTTACATTAAAAAATGATGATAAATCAACAGTCTGTTATTACTACTTCAATGATCAACCCATAGGAAGTTACGCTGGAAAAATGAGAGCCATTATTACTTCAGCTTTCTCAACTTTATTTTAGCTTCACCGTGAGTAATGTTTTCCTGTCCAAGATACTTTTCTACGGACGGACGTTAAAAGTCATAGGTCAGAAGTTGGTTCGGCCATTAAGTGCTAAAAAGGAAATTTGTTTTTTCAAGAAAAGGATATTATTCAAACTTTAGAAACACTGGAAGTGTTAAATAAGTGTGAAGTAATATCTTTAGACTTTTCAGTCCCAGTGATGCCATTTGGCATCATCATATTTCTGATCTTAATTTTTTGAAAAAAATAATAGGGCTGACATCTATTGGGATTATTGAAAAATATTTTCGAATAGAAAGAAGTTTGAAGAATCGAATGATGTGCTTTTTGATGTCATGAATGTCTATAGAGGATCAGAATTTTTTTTCTAAAATGATGATGCCAAAATTGTCATTGGGACTGAAAGGGTTAACAAGCATAAAACCCTGGTACTTGCGTTCTTTTGAATACTTTTATATTCATAGATAAAGATAGAGTTACTACTAATTGAAAAAGTAAGATTTTTTTAAATATTGCATTTAATTAGAAGTTATTGGCCTGAAAACTTTGTTAAAGTACTTAGTATATTGTATGATCTGCGAAATACTTTTGACTCTGTTGCTATATCATTTTTTACGCAAATAAGAGGGATTTTCAGTCCCATAGGGCTAATGCATGAGTTTTTGGAATCACAACTTCAGTTATTGCTTTGCATGTTAGCCCTTTTCCCCCAGCTATGAGAATCAACATATCATCGAAATGAAACGAATTTGAAGTTTTAAAATGCCAAAAATATACAGTTAATAATTAAATAACCGGATGTTATTTCCTTTTCAATTTTGTTTCAAATTGATGTTATGATGATTTCCATACCTGGTGAAAATGGGATAACATTTCATAGCAATTCTTTTGCAAAAGTTGTGATTTCAAAACTAATGCATTAGTTCTATGGGACTGACAGTCCCTCTTAACCTATCGGAAACTTCGGTATCGGTCTTTTTGGATAGCTTGAACATTCCTGGTTATGATACAAAAGCCAGTTGTACAAATGTCTCTGTAAGTTTTATTTGGGATTGAGAGTCCATTATAGCTTTTTTCAATCCAAAATGTCTTAGAATTTAACCTTCGTCCTTTTTTAGTACAATTAGCATATCAGCTGGTTCGATATCGGTATTTTTTGTAAGTTTTAACATTTCAATTTACAATCAAAGATTAGTATTAAAAAAATGTAAACTGAAGTTGTGAATTGAATTCCATAACGGTTTAAGTATAAGAGTGCCTCTAGAGCGCAGAGGTTAGGCGCACATGGTTCTGGTGCCTTTTATGTCCTGCCCTTTTTTAGTGTCTCTATATAATTCTAACTTCCATGAATTTCTCATAGTAGATCCCCCTTCTAATCCATCTGAATTACCTTAACAGGATTTTCAAGAGAGATTGAAGACAAGAAGTTACAATAGGCAAGCTCCATCAGCAAGAGTCAAAATAAAGAGTAATGCTTTATACCTCAGCAGTCAATTTGGAAACGTATCACACAGTTCCGAAATGATTATGATAGATTGGATTTTTAAGAGCACTTCCCAGATAATATAGTTTGTCAATTGTATCCCGAAACTAATCACGTGCAAACTATATCCAATCACTATTGAATTGTACAGGGTGAGACAAACAAAAGTGGCCCCAAAGTGGAGATAAGAATACGACAGAAATGTTGCCAAGTCAAAAACCAATACAAAAACAGGTTTGCTAACTGAAGCTATTGATCGCTTCAATATTAAGCCCAAACAAAAGCTTGGCGACTTATTTGCCGACAATTGCGCTGTGGTTTGAGAAGCTTAGTTGAAAGGAAATATAAAAAAGGTTTGTAGAGCTGATCAAGAAAAGTTCCCACCAGTGATTATTTTGATCGTTATTTATCCTAGAGAATCGGATCGTTTTGTTTTTGTCAATAAAAAGCATTCTTAATTGATTGCAAGAAACAAAATTTGCATAATGGGACGTCTTCATATATCTGATACTAAGATCTGAACTCGCCACTAGTCTATGAGTAGTTATAATGTGACGCTAATCCGATCCAACCCATGCAAAAACAGGTTTCAGGCGGCTTCAAGAGTTTTTCTCGCCAAGCATTTCAACGTATTCCTATCTTTAGACCGGAGCCACTTTGGTTTTCCTTACCCTGCAGTAATGCGTACTCAAAATTACGTCAAGTCTTAACTTAGTAAGCTAGTGATCGCTCACGTCCACACGGAGGCAGCTTAACAGTTTTTAAACCAATAGCGATCTTCCAAAGCTTCTAGTGAACTAGTGTTATTAGAGAAACTATATCTCTAGTCTTGTCACGACACTTTTCAAGTATATCCCATATTTAGCCACTTTACCTGATAACTTTCACAGTCTGTCTGAATTACCTTGACAGAACTTTCCATTGAGATTGACAACAAGAACTCTAGCAGTGAAGCTCCATCAGCTAGAGTCAAAATGAAGAGTAACGCTTTTACGCTTCATTGAATTTGGAGGTGTGTCATTCAGTTCCGATGCCGGGACAATTATGATAGATTTGATTTTTAAGGGTCCCATTTAATACGCAGAACGTTCTGTCTTAAATTAGGACAAAAAAGCGTCTGAAACGCCATTTCAGCTTGAAAAATGCTCTGGTGTTTAGTAAGACACGATTGTTGACAGAATTGACCAAAAAGCGGAAAGTTTAAGACGTTTTCAAATTCAGACGAGAAGTCGTTTCAGATGCGAAACTAAATTTATTTTTACGACATGACAAATGTATGAGTGGTTTGTCCTTGCTAATTCAGTTAGGGCCTAACAAACTAAAGCATAATATATGCAAGCAGCTACATTAATTTTTTCATTAAAGAATAATAAAAAAAGTTTCCAAAAATGCAACTGTTTGCATTTATTAGAATATGTCGCTATTACAAAGATAGAGCTGAATTACAGCTATTGAATAGAGTTGCTGAAGTGTTCCATCTGTCTAATTACACTACACACAAATTGAGAGATAACATGAAACTCTCTGCAGTTGCGAGCTTCAATAAAGAGATTTGATACAAAAAGCATATTAAAAAAGCAATGTATTAAAAATAATAATGATAATATAAATCAAACACTTAAATAATAAAATACTTTATTTTTAAAGTTACTTAAATAAGAGATTGAAAACAATAACTTACACTCTTAAAACAAAAGAGTGAAATCCATTCCAGTTGGAGAAGTGCATTTTCGACACTGGAAAGGAGTGAATATTATCTCAGAATGAGTTAAAATCACTCGTCCGGAGTGATCCTGTCGGAGGTTTAACACACAAAGGATCCACTCCAAAAGGAGAAGTGCATTTTCCAGACTGGAGGAGTGAAAATCAATCACACTGAGTTAAAATCGTTCGTTCGTTTTAAGAGTGTATAATAGCAGAAAAGCTCCTTCAGCTAGAGTCAAAATGAATTATCTAGGAAGTACATCCATCTATGCAAATAATCCATCAGTTTAATTTAAATTACATTTCCAAACAAAACATGGACAGACATAAAAACTCAGTTACTTTTGCCAAAAATAAACTCGGTACTAGATTCACATCTAAAATTACCGACTTCATTTCCGACGTAAAAAGAAAATTAACTATAAATCAAAAGTAAATTATTCCCAGCATCTTAAACTTTGTTGAGCCATTAAAAAAAGTAATAAAAACGTGAGCAAATAACTTCGAGCAAGGCTATTTATAAAATAAATGAAATCACGTCTTGCTTCTGGAAAAAGTCAACTGATATTCTTCTTCGGCGTCTCTATCATTAGCAAACATACTGTTGCCATATGTACGTTATATTTTTGCCAACAGTTGGGTCGGTTCGTGTAATTTTCCAATTATTTACGGTATGTAATTTAGGGTAAGGTGGGGCAAGTGGGCCACCCCTGGCCTACTTACCCCGCCATTGTGGTTTCTCACTTACCCCAAACGCGGAGCAACTGGGCCATCCCAATTTTCTTTTAACCTTATCAACATCACAAGTACACGACACTACAAAAAGATACTATGTTTTGTACACTTTCATAATATATAACATTTTGTTTTGTATCTTGAACCGTTTGGAAATAAATAAAAAAAATAGTATGATGGCGTGAATTACGAAAAGATGCAATTTAAAAAAAATTCACAAAAAAGATTGTACCATGTTACATACTTAAATAAAAATGATGCCATAATGTTTCTTGCATCTATTAGGGTAAATACGTAAGAATATTGCAACTGATTTTTTTTACGTCCATAATTCGGGAAATGCCAGGGGGGGGGGGGGGGGAGGTGGCCCACTTACCCCACCTTACCCTATACATTCAATTAAGGATTAAAAATTATGTAGCTATTAGCTTACGTACTCCGGCCACCCTCACTACAGTTCATGTTGTTTAATTAAACAATTTGGCTACTGTTTCATTTCGTCGGCTCTCAGAAAAAGTCATCTCAAATGTTTTTTTCTCCAATGGCGCTGCAACATTGACGCTCAAGCCTTTGCAGACTCGGCAAATCCCCTAGAACTGAGAGTCATTTTTTTGTGGCACCATCTAGGCGACTCTTGCTACCAATTTTGAAGCGCAGATTACCATGACTCTGAGCTCTCTGTGGATGTTAAAGTATGCTGAAATTCAATTTTGCTTAGAGAACCCATGCCAAATGTGCCCTGCAGGGATCTTTTACACGACATATGACAGGCGTGCCCAAGATTTTCCCATCCAGAAAATCCGACGACTCAGCCGGGGCTCGAACCCATGGTTTTGGGCATACTAGGCTGACACGCTTTACCTTTCAACCACTGAACAGCTAAAGTCATCAAATATGTACAAGACCTCCAAATATTTGTACTAGTATTTAATATAGTTATAGAATATGTGGAATTATAGAATATTTATAATAATAACATTAAACTGTAGATACTGTGGTAGTTTACTGTGTATACTGTGTTTCGTCGCCAAGGATTCCTATGGGCTGGATAGCCCAGTCGGTTAGGCATTCGGCTAGCATGCGGAAGGTCCCATTTTCGGGTCCGGGCATCGCCAAAATAGCTGCCGACCTATAAACGGCCCGTGCAGCCAAAAATTTCCGATGAATAATACCCCGTGTAAGGGAGTGCACGTTAAATATCCTTCAAAGTCCTAACACTGCGTACGATGTCGCCCTTAACGGTTGCGTTGGGTCGCCCTTAACGGTTGCGTTGGGTCGCCCTTAACGGTTGCGTTGGGTGCCTATTGGTGGCGTAAGGTGTTGGCTCGTCACCTGACTGTGGTTCTAAAATACGACGCCCGTCGCCAATAGCCCTCGTGTAGCACTTGTGCGACGATAATTCAAACCTAACCTAACCCAAAATAGCTGGAATAGCTAAGAAAAAACCATTTTGTTCCAGTTAACTTTACAGATCAGGTAATACAAATAACTTATTGTTTAATGCTTATCATCCTAAAATACGAAAACAGAGCGACTCACTGAAGCCAGATTCTATTTTGATCTTTTCAAAAGTTCGACAGTTCGGGTAAATGATGATGAGGCTTGTTTACGGCAGACATTTTTTTCATATTTGTTTTATAGATAAAGATGCAATATTTCTCCGCACACTATTTATCAACTTTTTGTTAGTGATATGAAAGTTTTTATGTTTTTAGGGGGAGTGAGTTTATATTTGAAGGAATAAAGTTATTCCGAATTTTATGATATGAATTTATCGAAATAAATTGAGGAATGCAACTTGGCGAATGATTTTTTTTCTGAATGAAACTGATAAATTAAATTAATGTTTATAATTATATAAATACATATAATATTACATAAATAAATTTATACTTTTAGATTTAGAAAAATTTCGCTTTTTACTCTTTCTTATCCTCCTGCGACCTGGTGTCCCCATTTGGGGACACTTTGTAAAACCTCCCCAAAAACAATTAACACGTTAATTTGTTCAAAAATCGACCTGGTCCGATTGAAGAAGATCCAAATATCAGTTTTCAGCCTTTGACTACAGGTATCAGTCATTTATTTCTATAAAAAATGAAGTTGAACGAGGGTCAATACGATATTGGAGTTCTTAAAAAATATTTTTTTTCAAACTTTTCAAAAAGTTCTTTTAGTAGTTAATTTTAAAGTCATTTTGCATTAAAGCAATGTTAATATTATCTGTAACTACAAATAAATGATACGGCCTTTTTTGTTGCATTTATAGCATTAAAAATGAAATGTATTTTTAGAGTTTAAAGCGCGTCCCTGAGTAACTATTAAACATAATTTTTTTTAAAAAAATTTCTTTGCAAACGCACTTTTTAGCATATATTTGTATGAAATTATTTTTAGATTAGGAATATACGTGTAGGATTTTGCTCGGGTCAGGAAGAGGTTAAATCTTATTTTCCAATTTTTACCTTTATTTTCACATCAGACGTTCTTCGACTAAGATATTCACTTGTCAATGGAAAGCTGCCCTCCCATCATAAGCGATACTTGTCAGGAACTTAGGGAAAAAACTGCCACAGACCGAACAATACATAAAACATATATCAAAGGAAGAAAAATTCATTTCGTGATTGTTTCTTCAGAAAGCAGACTCCCTCCTATAGAAAGCTTAAATATCTATCCCACTAATGGGGTGAGGCGACTGTGTTAACCCTTTCAGTCCCAAAAATTTACTACACGACAGAAACATCTGATATTCAAAAAATAAGCTTATTTTATGTCAAATATACGAGTTCCATAAGAAAAAAAAACCATTTCAATTTTTTATATGGTTTTTTAAAAAATGCCAAAAATTTTAACTGTGGAAAACAACAAAATAAACAAATATACATTACCTAAAAACACTTGAGTCATATATTTTAAGGTATCTGACCATATTATTAAAAAAAATTAGTGATTATTTTAACTGAAATAGTTTCAATTGTGTTTTAAATATGGGGAACTGAAGTGAACTTGTCAAAAATCAGGTGAAATGCTTGTTACCTATTTTCTGAATAAAAAAATATTACTTCTGACTTCTATTGAGATTAATGTAAAATATTGTCTAATAGAACAAAGTGTGAAGAATCGAATGATGCGTGTTTGGATGTCATAACGGGACATAAACATTTGGAAAAATATTGAAAGTGATGATTCCAAATGGCATTACTGGGACTGAAAGGGTTAAAGCTCATCTTGGTAGCTAGAAAGCTATGTTAGGTTGCACGTCGTACTGGAGCTACATGAAGGCTATGTGCCGTAGTTTAGAACCACAGTCAAATGGGAAGTCGACACCAGAGTAGGCACCCAACGCAACTTTTAAGGGCAGCATCCTACGAGGTGTCGAGACTATAAAAACATTCAACATTCACTTTCTCTACCCGGTGTATATTTTATTCAGTAGACTTTTCGGTTAGACAAACCGTTTTTTGGTCAGCAGTTATTTTGAAATAACATGGGATCTTTGGCATGCAAGGAAAGCAGCTGAACCTTTTCAGTTCCCCTTCAGGGACATGTCTAATTTCCGGAGGTGGAGATAGATGACAGCATCTGTCACGTATGTGTGTGTGTTGTGTCTGACTTACTTGAGGAAGGTTTATAAGCGGGTCTCTGACCAAGCACACAAGCCTGAAAATATATGCCTGCCTGCCTCCATCTCTACCAACCAACCAACCTTTTCAAATTTTGGTTTTTTTTAAACAGTTACTTCTTTTAATTAATATATTTTTATTCAAGTCATTAACGACGACTTTGTGAACACCCTTAAAACCGTCATTTTGAATAAAAACTTTAACCGTTTCTAAAATTAGTTTTGTGGCTACTTTTGGCGAGCGAACTATTTTTCTATGCCTATGTGGCGCACGCCCAAAGTGTGTGATGAGGTTCGTCGCTAGAGGGAGGCACACATCACTTCTTCTCCTGTGTGTAATGAAATCGGACGCCATAAAAGATGGCATGTGTAATATGCTGTGTGCTTGAACTGAACTTGCTTTGTGCTTTACTGTGTGCAATAATCTTGAATAAAATGAGACATTTAAAACTAGAACGATCCACAAGAACAATAAGTTTTTCATGTAAACATTAACAGAGAGCTTATTTCGCATGGCAAAGTTTCTTGCCAATTATGCCATTCATGAAAAAATATTAACCAGATAATTTCATCGAATTATATTCATATTTTAATGTAAAAGACTTATCTGCTGCATTTTTGTGCAAATTAATTTTTTGTTGTCCAAACTACTAAGTTTCTATAAATAAAAATGTGTTTCAGTGTTGGTAGGTAGGTAGGTTTGAATTATCGTCGCACTAGAGCTACACGAGGGCTATTGGCGACGTATTTTAGAACCACAGTCAAGTGACGAGACAATACCTGAATAGGCACCCAACGCAACCGTTAAGGGCCACATCATACGCAGCGTTTTGGATTTCCGTAAAGATCGAGTGTGGAAAATCCCAGACAGTCAGGTTCCGCCTGTTCACTGGAACAACGCAACCGTTAAGAGCGACATCGTACGGAGCGTTGGGACTTTGGAGCATATTTAACATGCACTTCCTCCACATATTCGTTGGACATTTTTGTGCTGCACTGGCTGTTTATAGGTCGACAGTTATTTTGGTTATGCCCGGACCCGAACCTGGGACCTTTCGCATGCTAGGCGATACCTAGCTGTCCATACTGTCTCCTATAAATCGTATAAGTCTCCTTACCAACTAAACGGCCTCTCCGTGGCCGAGTGGTTAAGGCATGAGCCTCAGGATCCAACCTTCTCAGGTTCGAATCCCACTTACTACCAGTCATCCTATAAATCGGATATCTGTACTGGGAAAGAGTAGAAAAAATCCAACTCGTGACGGATGGGCCCGAGTACACTGGGACAGACGTGCTCGTTAAATCTGTGGAGTCCAAAGTCCCGACGGCGTCAGCGTACGATGTCGCTCGAAGTTTCCGTTGGGTGCCAGCTCAGGTGTCGATCTCGTCACTTGACCAGGATTCTAAATTACGAGACGCTATTGGCTGTGTTAAAACTCCTGACGGAGGCTAGAAATAGGCAGCCGGAAACGATTACATTACCCATTACCCAACTAAACCATTTCCCTCATTAATGTAATAGTAGGATTAGTTTTTATTCCCACCAAATTGGGCGTGTTGCTTAGGCGAACAAAGTGGCGGAGTATTTTAGCATATTATATGGATGAGACGGCCAAAAGGGATGTCCACATGTCATCTGAGACGTCATTTTGTATTCATTGGCGATAGTGTACGGCTTAGTTTGATATATATCTTCTCATGTATTAGTTCTTTTCATTTATGCGTATTTTTTATTTTGTGGAGAGGATTTTGTATGATTATTCCTAACTTCCTGATATCCATTTAAATGAATTTTTAGTTTTTGATTTTGTGTTAGTTCGTGGTTTGTTTTGAGTTGCGAAAAAATGAAATGGTTTTATAGTGGATAAAATGAATATGACTTAAGTTTCAGATAGCTAGGTATCAGACGCATTTTTTTTGTAAAATGAAGTAGTTATACAATCAATCACAATTTCAAATGTTTTTGATAACATTACCTTTTATATTTATTAATATTTTGCACCATTGTAAGTGTTTTTTTAAAATATATTTTATATTTTAGATAGCCGCGGGTTGGAGTTCCGGCTGAGTGTCAAATTTTCTGGATGGGAAAATCTCGGGCACGCATGTCATATGATTATGTGGCACTTAAAAGATCCCTAGTGGGCCCATTTGGGTTGGGCTCTCTCGACAAAATTAAATCTCGCCATACTTTAACATCCTCAGAGAGCTCAGATTCATTGTTATCTGTGCGTCAAAATTGGTAGCAAGAGTCACCTAGATGGCGCCACAAAAAATGGTTATCAGTTCTGGGGAATATGCCGAGTCTGCAAAATCTTGACCGCCAACATTACAACAATATTAGAGTAAAGAAAATATTTTTGTGAAGTCATGTAAATCACATACGATACCAATTCTGTTATAATTGTAATTTTATAGCATTAAAATATATTAATTTAAAAGGATGATGGTTCTTAATTAATCAATTTCTGGACAAGAAAATATTGCCAAAATTGCTGTTTCAAATATTGGCACTGTTTTGTGATTTTTTTATTAATTTTATGGCTTTTTTAAGTTTTCCTGCTATTTCTCTCTCAAACTTAATATAACAATAAATAACTACATTGTTTTATTTTTTAAGCAGTGTTCACCACTCAACAGTTTTAAAGTTGTCATTTTTAGACCTCTAAATACGAACATAAATGAAAAGAAACTTGCTTACCATATTTATGGCAAAAATATATCCCTTTTCAAAAATTATAGCTTTTTTTGGTTCTAAGGATTAAAACTAAACACATCAAAATACTAATCTAACTTTATTTATAATTCTAAACAAAAAAAGTAATTTTAAATGAGTCTTCTACGTTTCAACCTGATGTGATGTCAATTCGGCTGCGTCCATAATGCGTCATCAACATCTATTTTGGTTGCGTCCCCATGTAACAATATCAAAGGGCATTTTTTTTTTAAAATTCCTAGCATAACTAACTTTTCTGCTTTCATTTCCTTAAAAATATATATAAATTGTGGGATTCAGATTCTGTTGCGATTCCAGGATAATAAAATAAATACGCATAAGAATAAAACAGGAAATATCAGCAATGAACATCAAAGAAAAAAAAAAGCGGCTTTCGTTATCTCTGAAACTAATTTCATTTTGCATGTTACTGTCAATCAATGGTGTCAGAGAAAAGGATTTCAGGCAGATGAGATTTTCTATGCATGCTCGAATATACATGCAGATGAACTGCGTGAATTAGAAATGACAAAAAACGAAGGGTTTTTCTTCCAACTGACTTGAAAAAAGAAGTTGGTTAAGCACTCGCTTAGCATGTGGAAGGTCCCAGGTTCGGGCATCGCCAAAATAGCTGCCGACCTATAAACGGCCCGTGCAGCCAAAAATGTCCGACGAATAATACCCCGTGTAAGAGAGTGCTCGTTAAATATCCTTCAAAGTCCTACGCTGCGTACGATGTCGAACTTAACGGTTGCGTTGGGTGCCTATTCAGGTGTTGGCTCGTCACCTGACTGTGGTTCTAAAATACGACGCCCGTCTCCAATAGCCCTCGTGTAGCTCTAGTGCGACGATAATTCAAACCTAACGTAAACCTAACCTAAGGTGTAGGATTTATAACCATTGAACAGAGACAGACTGATGATGGAATGTTTCAACTTTAAAATTTGAACAAGAAATGCATTTTGCAGTGGATTCCAGCACACGTTGGTATCGACGGTCTGCTGATATTCTGGCAAAAGAAGCGAGAAAAACTCAACTATGACGTTCTTCCCCAATCACTCTTAATGACATCAACTCAGTGGCCAAAGCAAAATTTAACAGCAGAAGTGTTGAAAATAAACACCAAATCTGCGGAATTAAACACCAATAGGGTAACAGCGACCACCCTAATTAGATTAAGGATAGTTCATTTCAAAATGTTTTAAGGGGGGATCATAGTTAGCGACAGCAAAAATGACCAATTCTTAGTATTGATTTCGAAAGGCTCTAAATCATTTAAAAATTATGGTACAATAAAAAAAATTCTACCAAATTATAAATTGTACTTTTATTATTATATTTACACCTAAGAATATTATTTTCAAAGATTATTATTTTTGAAAAAAGACATCTTTTGAAACATACAACTACGAACTTTCAAAAATACAAGTATTTTTTCGGTACACTTTTCTCCTAATCTATTAAATATTTCTTAATAATTTCTTTTGTGTGTTATAAAACCATTTTAGATCTAATTAAGTCACCCATTTTTTTTTGCCTAAAATAATTTTTAAATTTTATTTTAGAAGCATTATATTCGATATCATAAAAAATCTGATTTTCAACGAGGAAAAGTGTAAAATAATAAAATATTTTTTTAAATTTGTAAGACTAAATTAGGTGACTTAAATAGATTTAAAATAGTTTTATAACACACAAAAAAAATTATTAAAAAATATTCAATAGATTTGGAGAAAAGTGTACCTAAGTGTTGAAAATTATAGTTTTGAGAAAAACGCGAAAAGCAAATGCAGTCGATCCCGTTAACACGAACTCGAAATGACCACCGAAACATTTCTTGTTAACCGAATTTCATGTAAATCGTCAGGAATTTTTTTTTTACGTTGACTTAGTGAATAGTTTTCAAATATCAACACAAAAAAAATAATATTTTATAATGTAATACATAAATAATACAAGCAAAGCAATTAGTAATTCAAAGGAGGCGTGGCACATTTGTTTATTTTAATAATTTTAATTTTTATAAGAAATAATTAAACGATCGATACAAATTTGGTCTTATTCGATAGATTGGGCTTCCATCTACCAGAAAATACTGTTTTCAAAAATTCGATTTTTTGGGTTTTGTTAACTATGATCCCCCCTTAAATCTAAAAAGATGGAACTAGGAGATAATCCAGCTGCAGAAACTACTCCGACTCAGAACTGGATCCAAAACATCTTTTCTCTTGTCCAGCCATTATGGCAAAATTGCAGCAAATCACCAACTCGCCCTAAGAAGACCTTTATGAGGACCACTGTCTGCAGATCGCGGAAGCAGTCTATGAGACATTTCGTCCCATATAATTTTTAACCATAGGCACGACACCATCATCATAGCATCATCATTCGAACAGGATATATACTTTCAGGTTAAAATTTTTTCTTTCTGTTGTTTGAAAGCTTTTAGTACCTTTTAATATTACCCACGTATAAGCACATTTTTTTTAAAGCTCTTAAAGGATTAAGAGTGGACATAGCAAACAAACAAAGTAGCCTATTTCTCGATGCCCTGCGAAATGGATTAGCTGCATCCGAGGAATGCGGCTTTTGATGGTAGAGTGGCTTTCGGATAAAAGTTTATTCTATATTCTTCGATTAAAAAAAACTTATATAAAAAGGTTAGGTTCGAATAACAGCGTACTAGAGCCCCGGCTTATTGGTATTATGGCAACCTCTGCCAAAATTAGCAATGGGAAAGTTTCTTATCATGTCACCTTCTCCATACTGCGGTCATTCATTGGGTGTTTAATCACGCACCGTCGCCGGAGTTTGTTGTCATTCGACCTGGCGATATTTTGGAAAAGACGCCAAATCCAGCCAGGATTCTTTAGTTTAACCCAAATATTATTCTTTCATGTTTTTTGAAATGAACGTTTACTGGAGTGTACCTTAAATGCTGACTTTTTCTACAGTTTGTATTATAATACGAAACCAACCTTTACAGAATACAAAGAATAGGAATCCACATAATTAATAGCAGTTATATTAAAGAGCTTAAGAGTCTTTTAGATATATTTTTTCTGGTATTTTAATTCCCTAAATTAGTTTAATAGTAGTAAAGAAAGAACGAATGTTTGACATATATTAAATAAATTATGTTGACCAAATAAAAAGTAACAATTAAAAAGTTAAGCAACAACTGAAAAGTTAAGAAACAACTAAAGAGTTAAGAAATAACTAAAAAGTTAATAATGTCTTACTGTAATTAATTAATATTTGCCAGAAAGCATAAATAAAATAGTTTCAGAAAACACCGATGCATGACCACAAACCATAATTGTAACAAAAAAAGTTTATTATTTATTTTAAAAATAATCAATAAAACTAAGCAAAAACTGTAAATATTATTCTGAAATATTTAATAAATGTTTTAAGATAAATTATTTAGTTTTTTCGAGATAAAAAAGTCAAATTCTAGTGTATAAGACCATATTGCTAATAACGGCTGATTTAAAACGATACAATGGTAATAGCAATTGCTTTAACATGATGGAATGGTAGTAGTAGTCGTAACACAAAAAGTATTTAAAAAATACATTCGAGTAAACTATTCAAAACTCAATAAATAATTTCAACACTTTTAACAGCACTATCAAACAATAAGTATTTAAATTTTCATGAGCATTATAGAAAATGGTTTTTAAGGAAATAATGCAAAAGACTATAAAGGCTAAAAAAATTCTTGATATAAAACATTATTGGCAATTAAGTGATCATCAATCATTGAAGTACCAGCTAAAAGTTCAAATTTCAGGCGTGTTATAAATTAATGCCTTTTAAAGTCAGCTTCATCAATGCAATTAGTTGAAACCGAGATAAAACAAAATCCATTACAGTAAACGATTGAAGTGCCTAATATTTTTTTTAGAAAAGATTTCTTTCTCATTAAACATTTAGGCTTTAAAAAAATTATCTCTTAATGAATAAATAGTAAAAACTATCGAAATTTCTTACACACAAAGTTGTTATCCAAATTTGATTGATGTTATTCAGAGTAACAAGCGGAAAAGCTCAAATTTCAAGTCCTCTGAAACTTAATGCCTTTCAAAGGCAGCTTCGAAAAGCTTTCAGCGTTGCAATTAGCCGCATGCTAAACTGCGTAATTGCTTTGAACTTCAGTCTTTTGTGAGTTATAGAAGGAAACAAGATAGGTAGTTTGGGAATACATTGCAGTTGTTTGGTTTTTCCATGTTTAAAGCCTTGTAGGGAAATTGAAAAGGGAATTTGTAGGAGTTTCCGTGATAAAAGTTGTGAGAATTTTAAATCGAAAAGCACATTTTAATGTAATTTGGAGGATTTAGACCTAATTTACTTGGTGATGGGAAACTATTGAAAAACAAATGAATTTTTTCTTTTAAGAAACGTACACTCTTAAAACGAACTAGCGATTTTAACTCAGTCTGAGTTAATTTCACTCCTCCAGTCTAGAAAATGCACTTCTCCTAGAGGAGTGGATCCTTTGTGTGTTAAACCTCCGACAGGATCACTCCAAATGAGTGATTTTAACTCAGTTTGAGTTAATATGCAATCATTTCCAGTGTCGAAAATGCACTTTTCCTACTGGAGTGGATTTCACTCTTTTGTTTTAAGAGTGTAAAAGGTTAAAGTTATAAATTGCTTGTTTAATAAAAAAACCCTAGGACCTAACATCACACGACCCTTCAGTACCACTCAAGAAAATCAATACATTTAAGAGTAATTATAACTTTAAAAGGTAATTTAATTGTTTCAAAATAAGCGCCCTCGAAAACGTGTAGAAAAACACAATATATCCATTTCGGATTTTTCAATCACTTTGAGATACTTTCAGAAAAAAATATTTCATATTTTGGTATTTGAAAGTAAAAATATTGTCGTAATCTTAGGCATATTTTTGACCAGTGATTGTTCTTATTTGTAACCGATATTAAATGTGTTTTCATTTTTTTGTTATAATACTTGACGAAAAATAAAAGGTATCTACGAAGTCTTAATTTTTTTCAGCTTGTGGTACAAATAATTTTAAAGTCTCCCTAATAAAGTAGTTTAATTTTGGACATACAGTTATTTCGAAAAGCATCATAAAGATGTTAAATACAGAGATAAACAATCTCTTACGGTTAGCCCAAAACTCTCGTAACTCTTTGACTGTACACTCATTGAAATAAAATGTATTTTTGAATATTTCCAACACATGGAGTTACAACTATTCAATGAAACCATTGTTCAATTTAGTCAATTAAAACTATTGAAAATTTAACAAAAGATCCCGCATTTACAATCAGAAATCTTCCGATACAAATAAACCGATATATATTACCCTATATCGATTCCGAGTTCTAAAGTATCAACTGTATAATCCACATCTTAAGATGAAACTCAGAAAAGAAAAATTACAACAAGCGAAACGATATTTACAACAATTTGTCGTATCGTCTGAGCAAAATAGAATACATTGTGCGTTTTTACAGGTAGTTTGTAAAAAAAGCTGTTTTCGAATAATTGGTTTAAATATTTTCGAACATTTTTTAAATTATGGTAGTATTGAAATTTTACAGTTAAAAGTTTGCAGTTACATTTACAGTTAGTGAAAAAGTATGCATATAAATTGGATTGGTTAAAAAGTATGAATAATTGAACTGGGTTCCCGCTGAGATGTTGAACTTGTCTCTTGTTCAGGGTTCTAAATTACGATTCGTAATTATCTGTGTTTAAGCTTAATCAAGGAATTATAGAAGTGGACTGCCGGAAAACGTACAACCTATTTATATATCTACCTATTCTAATATAGTTAAAAAATAAGTATGATTTTTGTTGAAAAATTATGATTGATAACACATTTATGGGCCATAACTAAGTTCAGAAAAAATAATTTTATTACATTGTCAAATGAGCATTCAAAAATTAAAAAAAAAAATTATAAGCAAAACTAATACATTTAACGTTCATTTTATAGAAATCTAGTTTGTTATGAATTTTTCAAATTAAGTTTAGCTAACTTTATTTATAACTAATTACATTTTGTTTATGGTAAAGTCCTCTTACCTATCATTTTAAAGTATACTTAAATAATTTATCTAAAATAATTTGTAATAAATAAGTAACAAAATACAAATAAATCCTTACTCCAATCACAATCCCGACGCAAACTTCACACAGAAATTTATGGCAAAGCGGTAGAGAAAGTTCTTTTTGCAATTAACTTTCTTGTTGATATACATCGATAAAAAAAAGAAGCAACTCCTAAGTGCGTTGCGGGATAACTTTTCGTAATCTTCTTAATAGAAGGATATCCCGCGTATACTCCTAAATAAATGTCTATTGGTCGTAATTTTGGGCTGGTAAGATATTAAATTGTGATCAATGCTGTATGTGTATATGTAATACAGATGTTTATGGGCTAGGATTTTTTTTGGTGATCTATATATTTTTTTAGGCATATTTTATATTGTTTCAACACAGCTTGTGATAACAGGTAAAAAGCTTTTTTCTTAAGTCTTTTTGTCTGAGAGTAGATGGCATCATATTGGCTATTGGCTTCAAAGGCTTTTGTATCGATTTAAACTTCATCACCGACATCCAAAAATACAATTCACATAAGAAAAACAGCAAAAAATGGTTCATTCTAAGCACCAGTGTCGTTGCATAGTCTGACTAAAACAGAATAATTTTTTCTTTTCAATAAAAGTTTTTTTATACAGTGGTGGCCAAAATTGTGGACAGTTTTTTTAAGTTTCATATTTTCCAACTTTGTGTGCCTTACAGAATATAATAATTTTCACTTAAATACAAATATTATGTATGTCAAATTAAAAGTAATTTTATCTTCATGAGGACCACTGTCTGCAGATCGCTGAAGCAGTCTATGAGACCTTTGGTCCCATATAATCTATATCCATGCACATAAATCCAGCATCATCAAAGTATTTTAATTAAGAATTAAAAATAAATACAGTATTACAATATCTGTATTACGAATAAGTTATGCAACTAATAGTATGATCTGTCTTAGTTTAGCAAGTCATTAAACCACCAACTTGTATTGCAATTTCATCATAAGAGAAACCATTGATTGTGCTTGTTTGTTCGACTAAAATGAGCATAACTTTATTTGTAATACATATAGCTTAATTACGATATTTTTTAATGAAATTCTACATTAAATTACCTTCAACTTAATATTTGAATGTTTATATTTAAGCAAAATTTAATAGATGCAAACACACAAGTAACAGTTGAAACACATGAAACTCTCAAAAAATGTCCACACTTTTGGCCACCACTGTATAATAGAAGACAAATAATAACTTAATTTTACAGTTAGTGAAAAAGTACGAATATGTTTGTATCTTGAAAATGTTTTAAGCTAAGTGTTGTACGAAATAGTTGATTAAACAACTTCTAAAGCTAGTTTCCTATTTCAATCGTGGAACTCGGACCTACTTAATAAGTGTAAGTTTAGTTGTTTTTCAGATTATTTATATTTTATGAAACTCAAGGAACCTAATAATTAATTAAATTAATTGATTACAGCTGAATACTTTTGAATTGTCTGAAAAAATTGATAGTAAAAGTATTTTTCAGTAGTAATACTTAGCTTAGTAGCTTTTGGTAGTATTACACGTTCATTGTTTGCTTAAACGTTAGAATATGATCTGCATCATTTTGAAAAGCAATTACCATTATGTTGAATTAAAAAATCAATCCTATAATCATTTTTAGTTAAGGGGATACGGTACCCAAATTTTTTTCAAAATATCGATTTTTCAGTTTTTACTTCTTATTATTTAAAATATCTTTTTGAACATTTACTGAAAGTTTCATAATGAAATCTTTTGTAGAAAAAAGTTATTAAACATTTTCTGGAAACATTCATATAAGTTTGAATAAGCATTTCGTCTGCTTTCAACCCGTTTTCTCCGTTTCGCGTTTTTTGAATCTTGTATTTAATAAATCCTTAAGGCAGTTTTGCTAATAAGGGTTGACTGACCAGTGAATGATCAGGCTCCAGTGAATGAACAGTTGGTAAATACATTTAAAAAGTAAGAATTAAAAACCATTCCACTGGATGGATTGGCAATACTGACTTCTTCTCATCTAGTAGGAAGCTATCTGATATATGATTGATTGTCCTGGTCATTAATCAAAATCCAACATGTTTATTAACTGGGCATGTTTGTGTTCATTCACTTGGCCTTTGTACCACTTTTTATTTGGACCCCCAACAGACCCAAATTAATGCAATATAAAGTCGCCTCCTTTTTTTTGTTGTAGAATTTGCATATAATGACAGATATGTGTTCACATTGTCATAATCCCACAAGCTATAATTTCATAAAATGTATGAATTTTCTTTAACAAATTGCGCTTAAAAGTTCATTCACTGGTTAGTCTACCCTAAGTTAGAATTTTGAAATTTTTAACATGCGTTCTTATTTAAATGGTGCACAAAATTGTGCATGAAATAAGGTACTAAGTATAGTTGCTATATAACAGCTGGCATCTATTGGGATTAATAAAAATATTTTCTAATCGAAAAAAGTTTGAAGAATTGAATGATGTTCTTCTTGTTATCATACATTTCTACAGAAGATCAGGACAAAATTTCTAAAATGATCATGCCAAATCGTCATTGGGACTGAAAGGGTTAAATAAAGTAAACTGTTACAAGTAAATGCATTTTCTTGTTTTCCTTTTTGAAAAAATAAAACTTCTAAAAATCGTGAAATATTCTTTAACATACGATAAGAAAATGTATGGTCAAAATAATGAAATGGCTTGTAAATTCTTTGCTTATAAATACGCAAATAAAACAATTCAACTGCGAGTTCTAAATTATATTTATACTTTGCCATTTAATTTAGCGAAGAATTACTTGAATTTT
This sequence comes from Hylyphantes graminicola, assembly GCA_023701765.1. Taxonomy (NCBI): domain Eukaryota; kingdom Metazoa; phylum Arthropoda; class Arachnida; order Araneae; family Linyphiidae; genus Hylyphantes; species Hylyphantes graminicola. Next base: position 61,258,111 of record CM043121.1, on the reverse strand, counting down.
GTGTTCAAAAAACATAGAAACTAGTTCTAAATATGTCTCAAATATACATTAATACTGGACATATACTTCTAAGATGCATGTTTTTCTTTCCTCTGTTTAAGGCTTCTAGTACCGTTTACCATTATTCATGGATAAGCGCTTTTTTGGCTTTTAAGGGATTAAAAGGACAAAGTCGCTTTATATTTTCCGCTCGATATCCGATGAAATGGACTGTTTTCATCCAGGAAATGTGGCTTTTTGCTGGTAAGGCGGGTTTTATGGTAAAAGTTTATGTTATTTTACGGGGCTAACTTCTAACTGGAATTGAAAACTGATAGGGCACCTAATGCGACTGAGTGGTGAAAGGTTTCACCATCTGTTTTAGTGTTAAGGGGACGCGGTACCCAAAAAGGTAAAAACAGCATTTTTAATACTAGTATCCAAATTAAAATATTTTTACAACTACCTGACATTCAATAAACAGATACGGAAAAATAATAAATATTGAAGCATATTTTGTAAAAATTTAAAAAATTAAAAAAATTACCGTTTTTTTCAAAATGCTACTGCTTCTACAATTTAAAGAATTTTTTAATGAATTTTTTTTTGTAAAATGTTCCCACAACATCTGTTAATATTATTATTATCCATTTCAGTGTATTGTTCAAAGTGCATATAATGCATATATTTGTTGTGTTGTTTTGTATGTGTTAGTTTCAAAGAAAAAGGAACACGAAAAAGGTCAATTAAACATAGTCGTATACAAGGTACCGACCTGCCTTAATGTCCCCTAAATTCATCTTCCAAAACTTTCACTAGTACAATTTGTTGCGTGCTTAACTGTGCGTAACTACTTTGGACTTTAGTCTTTTAGTAAGTTATGGAGAAACGAGAGAGGTATTTGGGAGCACAAACTAAGGATTTGGTTCCCTGTTTGAATGTCTTTTCATGAAATTGAAAGCGAAGTTCATGGAAGTTAGGAATTATGTAAGCTATAAAGGATTGAAAATGTGTCTTCAAGTTAAAGGATTAAAGTAAAAATTTTAACTTCGTTCATAATTCCTTTTTAATTGCACTTGCTGATGTGATTTTTTTAAAGCAATAAAAATATATAATCAACTGTTGTCCAGTCAAAATTTCTGAATTGTGATTAAAATATTTTTTTTACATATTAGCAAAGTTGTTCGAACGACATGTTTAAACTTTAATTTTTCAATTTAAAGAATACCAGTTTATGGTTCAGTTATGAAAAACTAACTTGACTGGTTTTATTTATAATAGGATGGTACTTGGAAGATTACTTGACTGTGAACAGTTTAAAAATCTTAGTCATTAAGCCTGATTAACCCAGTTTAACTATACAAGTTCAAATTTTTGTAAAAATAATATTTTAAGAATCTATTCAAACTATGAAAACAATAAACACTTTAAACTTATTGAAATAATTTTTTTTGCTTCAGCTATCTTCAATACTGAACGGCGTCATTGAGATTAAAATATTGGGAATATTAACAAAAGTATATCGCATTTACAAACAAACACTTACATCATAATACCGTCCATAGATATGGAAAGTAGCATATATGCCCATCGACTGCGCAATCCCGTACAACGCAATACAAACCCCGCGATAGTGTGATGAAGCCTCTTTTAGCCGTTTTTGCATTGCATCACGGAATACTGGTTCCAAAAACTGCTTTTGGCGAAGAGTTACAGGCAATAAAAATTGAATTTTTAATGTGCTCCTTTTATGAATATATACCTCATATCTGCAGGAAATTATCACTACATATCCAGCTATAAACTTATGCTAGCAAAACTGATATAAAGTTTTAATTAGTTTAAATTAAATATATATTTTATATTCATCGAATTATCGCATGGTGAAATCTGGTTGTTTTGGATTGCGAACTGCCTTATGGGATACTGGTTCAAAAGTGGCTTCACCTTTTCCCTTGGGGCAGATCTGCTACTTTCTATATCTATGATACCGTCTGATAAGAACTAAGAAATCAATATGGATTTCTTTAGATTCAAAGATTTTGTATCGATATAAAATGCATCATAGACATCCAAAAAAAAGAACTCAAAGTAGAATATAGCAGTAGATGATTGAAATTTAGCACCACTGTCGTCGCAATGTCTGGTAAAAACAGAATAATGTATGTTTTTATATATGTTTTTTTTATGAGCAAAACAGTTTGTTTTCCTGTTTGGAAAAACAAACTGCTAGGAGAACACGGATGCTGCAAAGATATAATGCTGGAAACATTTCGAGGCAACAGTTGTTTGAAAAGAAACGACTGGAAATAGTTTTAAAAAACAAAATTAGTAGAAAAAGATGATTTTAAAGGTATTTTGGATTAAAAACAATGTTAAAATAAACTGTCAACTACAAATAAGTGATGATGCCTTTTTTTGTATTTATAGCACAAAAAATGTGTATTTTTAGAGTTTAAAGCGTGTACCTATTAACTAATAAACATTATTTTTTTTTAAAGTTTCATTGAAAAACATACTTTTTAACATGTAGTTGTATGGAAAGTATGTTTAGATTATATGTAAGATTATATGTGTGGGATTTTGCTTGGGTCTTAAAAGGTTGAAACAAAATTAGAAGAAAGGGATTAAAATTTCAGTTTATGGAAGAGAAATATGTAATGTTATGGAATAAACGATTTCAGAAAAGTTAAACAAAAAAAAAAAAACCCCACCTAGCTATTTTCTACAAAGTTCTTGGAAAACAATATCTACCATAAAAAACAACATCAAAGAATATTTGTTTTCTCCAAAGAGATTTTAGTTTTTGGAAGTGCACTTCAGAAAAAAAGGATTTGATCTCCCATGAAAATATTTGATTCTTGAAAAAAAAAAAAAATCCTAAATATGCCCGGAAGTCAGTTTTATTGGATCCTAATAGTTCATTTTTGAGAGAGGGCATTTTTTGGAGTCTTTATCGGAGGTGTAGAATTTATTTTTAATAATATAGCATGGGAAGAGAGGAAGTTATTTTAAAAATTTGTGAATAGATATTTTGAGGTTTGATATTTTTTTTATTGGATATGAAGGAGTTTAAATGTTTTAACCAGCATAATTTGTATTTTTCAGACTTATTTGCTTTTGTATTAATTGCATACCGGCCGCTAGTGAAAGTTATTGAATTTTTTTTAAAAGAAAAAAATGAATAATTAACAAAACTGGTTAAAATTAAGTAAAAAAATTTTTTAATGAAAAAATATTAATATGAGACAAAAAAATACTAAACAATATTTTAAAATAATACAATTTATAAGATTAAACAAAAAATTAATTATTGAAATCATTTTCACAATTATATTTTTTTACAAGAACTAGGCAGCCATGGATAAGTTTAGTTTAGTTTGGTTTAGTTTAGGTTAAATTATCGTCACACTAAATTAATTACAAGGGCTATTGGCTACGGGCGCCGTATTTTAGAACCACCGTCAAGTGACGAGCCGACACCTGAGTAGGCACCAACGCTACCGTTACATGGATAAGTTTAAGCGAAATACATTAGTTACAAATTATAAATCGGTTCCGATATGGTCAAAAAACGAATAAACAACTAAACCTTAACCTTTTCATTCTTGAGAAACCAACAAAACTTCTAAAACTAAAACAACAACATTAGTAAAGTTTAACTTGCGCCACTTAAACTCCGTCCAAAAGCGAGGATATCATTAAAAGACAACTAAAGTAACTTAGTTTGCAAAAATAAACTGCTCTACTAAAGAGAAGAGATTTTGTGAAGTATTTTTTAGTTTATTTGCAGGGGAAAACTTGGTAAAAGTTTGGCAAAAGTATGCTGAGAATTCGGGTTAAGGTCTTATCACAGACAATTAAATATTCTTTCTGTTTGGTGGTTTCTATTTCTAGAACTTTCCATTGTATTGGATTTGTTCTAATGATGCTTTTAATGGCATTCTTTGAATTATTTCTTATTCCTAATTCTTTTTAGAATTATGTTACGATTCCCGATTCTAATTCTTAATTCTATTTCCAAATATGAGATATATTGTTATAATTGTATTGTGTTTAGTAACAATATTATCAGCCGAATTCTTGGTGATTTTTTTCTATTTATAAAACTTTCTATTGTTCTGAAATCATGCAAAAGGATTGTTAAATTTATTCTTTATTTTTTTTTTTTGCTAATTCATGATTTTAGATTATCAATTTAATTGTATTCTACTTATATTTGTGAGTGCCATATTTAGAAAAATACAATTATTATCAATTAATAAAATTGATATGTTAACATTGGACTATAGTTAACTTACGGATCAAAGTTTTAAAACCTTTTTTCAACCTCCAAAATGTGTAGGAAACTTAAAACCTCCATTTTGGGTTTTTGATCCCATTGCAATATTTGTATTACCTTATTTTTCATATTGAGGGTGGGTAACAAGCATGCTTGGGAACTAAACATTGGGGGTTCCACGTGAGGCTGATTACCTTACTGGGGCATATGCCTAGCACCCCAGAGCCCTAGGTCACGAAAGCTGAAATGGGCACGGCAGGCCTTGGCCAAAAATTTACAAATATTTGGTAGGTACTTTAATTAATTTTATCCCTAAAAACTATTTTTCCTGTACATTCTATTTAATAATTTTTAATGAGATAAAATATGTGTTTTTAAACGTCTCAAATGAACTTTCCCAATAAACATAATTAATTAATATTGTAGTTATAATTTAATGTGATACTTGTCTTTTAATTACCTTACATTTAAGAAAAAATATTTAATTTGTTTTAAATTTTATATAGATTTAAGTACGTCAATTGTATGTCTGTCTGTATGTTTTTTTGTATGTCTTCATACTTATACTGTACTATATATACTTCACCTTACTATAATATTTATACTTCCATATAGCAGCCCCGGTGTGCAATCGTTAGGATGCTAGCCTTTGGAGCTGCTGGGGTTGGGTTCGAATCCCGGTCAGGCATGGATGTTTGTGACCGTCAATAAATGCTATTTGTCTATGTGCGTGTGTTGTCCTTTCTTTGTGTGTCTCTTGTGCTTGCAGCGAAACTCTCTGTGTCTGTCCCACTTGACGAAAGCTTATAAGCGGTTCTCTGAACAAGCACACAACTTGGAATATTATATGTACCTACCATACCATACTTCTATATTAATTCTACTTCACCTATCATTAAAATAACTTGCTTTACATTCATAAAACTTTGCTTAATATACCAAATACTCTTCAATCAACTCTTATGGATTGCAATGAAATATTCGAACGCAATTCGGTGACCACTAATGAAAATATATTTAAATGCAATCTTTTAAGCAAATGGAATTTGCAGTAGTTCACAAAGTTTTAGGACATTCGTTCGCTTAATTACTTTGATTTGCCATGTTTGACAAGCTGTCAAACTATTCCTTGCATAAAGTTTGTTTGGATATTTCATAAGCGACAAAACTTACATTCTCTGAAGTATGACTAAGATATAGGGCCCGATTCATTTTTTGGCGACTTTCAGTAATGGTAAATTCAATTGGGCGAAGTCGCCAATAAATGGGTCGGGCCTTATATCTTAGTTTATGCTTCGGAGAATGTGAGTTTTGTAACTACACACTTTAAAGTAATTTGAGTTCTGTGTTGCTTCTTGTTTGTTAGTTTCGGCGTCTTGTAACTTATTAATGAAAATTGGACTAGGATTTAAATGTTAATAATTATTTTGGAAAGTTTGAAACTGATTTTGAATTGTTTAAAGTTTGTTAGAAGTTTTCAATATCTGTGTAAATTCATAGACTGTATAATTTAAATTTATGCACACTTGTTTTGATTTGCAATAAAATATTGGATTTGAAGTTTCAAACTATTTATATGTTAGCCATTTGCTTGATTTAACCTTTTTAACTTTGATTTGGCAAGTTTTACACATCGTTAAATTTATTTTTGTAAAAAGTTTGTTATAATATTTCGTAAACAATTTAAATATTTTGTTTTTTAGGTAGTGCTTGTGTACTACTTTTGATATGCTACGGTTTATAAATTAAATTAAAACTAGTTATAATTCAAAATAAATTTACTTTCAGAAATTGACAGTTTGAAAATAATTTTCAAATGTTTCAATCTTTTACGCTTTACCAAATATGTACTATTATACACTTAAGATTTGCAGAGCCAGTTTTGTTAATAAATATTTTTTCATGACAGAATTTAAACAAAATGTGTCGAGTTATTTCTTAGATTAGATAATTTTAAAACTGGCAGCATTATATTTCATCAGTTTGTAAATAAAATTTCATTAGAAAATTACTTTCCTAACAACTAGTGACGTACTTAATTGACCCTCTAATGCATACTGAAGCCATTTGACAACAAGTTACACAATAAACCTTTTTCTATTAAACTAGAGCTCCCACTCGACAAATATGTGTTTTTTTATCTATTACATTCCATTTTGAAGTTTTAGTTTCTAATAACCCTCATAGATGACAGTAGTAAAAGTGTATTCAAAATTAAAGAGTGACGTTATTAACTGCTGTGAAATTACGTGTTTGGCAGTATTCAAAGTATAATAATATTAATACTAAACCACAAATAATTTGTTTTGAAAAAAATAATTATAGTTCAAGAGGGTTATTTTAAAATATATTGAGTAGTTTTCTAAACATTCTTTTCAAAATTGGAATTTTGCAGTTGGTTTTTGCCATATGGCAACAATTTTTAAAAATTGAAATTATTTAAATTCCAATGCAGTTATTTTTTTTTCAGTATTTTTCCCATAATATGAAAAAAGATACAAATATATTTTTTCGGAATGAAAAAAGAAAATCATGCAATACAGGGTTAAACTAAATTTCAACAAGTTTGAACAAGTTCGATTCAATAACGCTTTGTCAAATCCATTTTGTAGCCTAGTTTTAGGATCGTACTCTGACCTATCCAAACAGCAATAACCTCCGTTTCTGCTGCATTGGAAATTCATTCCAAATCGTTCCATCTAAAATAAATCGAACTCAGTAAAACTTATCCATCATTTCGAATACAAGACACTCACATTTTCACTACTAAGCAATTCCGCCAATGTTTGGTCCTTTGCAGCGTTCTACGTCCCCTAATCAACGACCTATACAAAGTCTAGCAACTACTACACGGTGAAGAGGCAAGTTGGGATGGGGACCGAGATAAATTGCTGCATTGGCGATTAATTGCTGTGTTTGGAGACTTGTACTGCCGCTTTTGTGAGCATAATAAAAGTTTATTTTTGCCTTTATAAGTTCCACATGTTCATGCATGTATACAATACCATTAAATGAGATAACTTTGACCCTTAAAGGCAACTTTGGTCAAGGGATCAAACCTTATTATCAAATTTTTGTTTGCTATTTTTTTAAATTTATCGCTAAATTTTATTTACGCATACGTCACAATAAAGTTTTCACTTGTTCGTATTAAAAACAGCAGCAAAAGCAGCAAAAATGTGTACGAAAAACTATGAAACATTATTAACAAAAAAAAGCTTAAAATCCAGTTATCACCGATACCCATAGTTATTTTGTCAAAATTCAACGTGTCATTTATGTTGTCAAAAAAAAACCTATATTAATACTATTTTAGAACATAATTTAAAAGCGAATGCATTGTTTTAAATTAAGCCAAGGCTAGAAAATTCGCCAAGTTTTTGCTCCAAAAACCACGTGACTTGGGAAGTGATGCTGGCTCCTTTTAGGTTTACCACATCCAAGTCTATTCGCATCTCAAGTCTCCTTCTCTTATCTCTTTGATCTTATGTCCCCCCTTCCCCTCCCACTAAAGAACGGAAGTGAATTCAGCATTCCTTGGTGCCTCCTTTTGTTCTTATCTCGCTCGAAATCGTCTGCTAAGTCGGGGAGGATTATTTGACATTCCTCTCCCATTCTTTTGTTGCTGATGTTGTTACCCGAAGAAGTTGCGAGAGATTGCACAATCTTGTTTTGACAAGTCCTGGTATTAAAGGCGGGCGAAATTGTTTTTTCTATAGGGTCTGAAGGAGACGGTACCATTTTTTTTATTGTAGTTTAGAAAAATAAAAACACTAGGAATTCAGTTTATTGGATTGATTTTCTTAAATTTTTGATTAAATTATGTATTTTTCTTCATTTTGAAGATAAATCGAATAAAAAAGTTAGGTTTTGGGTAAATTAACATCGCTTATAGAGTTAATATCTGGTAAGTAATATTAGGAAAATACACTCTAAAAACAAACGAATGATTTTAACTCAGTCTGAGTTAATTTTCACTCCTTTTGGTGTCGAAAATGCACTTCTCCCATAGGAATGGATTTCACTCTTTTGTTTTAAGAGTGTAGATAAATATCCGGAATAGGAAAATATAAATATAAACAAATAACTTTTAATTCATAATTAGCTTTTAATTTAGAGTGTCACACAAACATCTGCGACATTAATAATTCAATTGTGAAAGGTGGTGACAGACATATAAAAAGGAATTCCAATTTTGTTTTACTTATTTAACTTTCAAGCGTAATAGGAAATTCAAAATGAGAAAAAAATATGTTTAAAGAAACCTGGACGTATATGACGTCACGGTTTGTTATGTGGCAGTGGCGTAATAGTATATTGTACAATTATAAATGTAACCATCACTGTCTATATATAACCTCTTAAGACCCGAAAAAATACTACACGTATATTCTTAATCTAAACATACTTTTGATACAAGTATATGCTAAGATATGTTTATCAAAGAAATTAAAAAAAAATGTTTTATAGTTGCCAAGGACACGCATTCTAAAAATACACATTTCTTTTGTGATATAAATACAACAAAAAAGGCCGTATCACTTATTTGTAGTTAACAGATTATTTTAACATTGTTTTTAATGCAAAATGCCTTTAAAATGAACTACTAAAGAATTTTTTGAAAAGTTTGAATATTTTTTTAAGAACTCTAATATCGTACTGACCACTTCATTCTTTTTATGGAAATAAATGACTGATACCTGTAACCAAAGGCTGAAAACTGATATTTGGATTTTTTTCGATTGGGCCAGGTCGATTTTGGAACTAATTAACGTGTAAATTGTTTACCAGGACTTTTTAAAAAATGTCCCCAAGTGGGGACGGAAGGTAGCAAGAGGTTTTTAAATACTACTTTACACTCTTAAAACAAAAGAGTGAGATCCACTCCATTGGAAAAAGTGCATTTTCGACACTGAAAAGAGTGAAAATTAACTCAGACTGAGTTAAATTCACTCGTTTGTTTTAAGAGTGTACTCTTCTAGCTTTTCCTTGTGCACCTTATTATTGCAGAAATTCTCTAGATTTTCTTACACAAGTCTCCAACATTGTTCAAGTTACAACATCATCCATATTCCACTCATACGACCCAACTGTTTACTCTACCTCCCAACAAACATTATGGTTTTCGATTCGTCTGAGTGTAAACATCCAAAGATGGATGTTTTTTCAAACAAACAAAAATAGATTTAACAACAAATCCGTCATCGAGGGTCGAAATAAAAATATTGAATCGCCAACAGGAGTATAAAGTTCTACTTCAAACTCGAGAGGAGCCAGGATATGTTCTATCGAAATCGAATAGATATTTGTGTCGAGTCTTGAATTTTTGAACTCGGTTTGTTGGGCTCGCAAAGTTGTAAAATATATTTGATTGAAATATGCATTAGAACTTTGCGACCCAAACAAACCGAGGGAGTTTTTCTTTCTTTTACAACTTATACTTTTAATTACTTAATCTGGAATATATAATGTAATGAAAGTATTGGATAAGGTCGTTAATCCGAATTGAATACACTCTTAAAACGAACGAGCGATTTTTACTCAGTCTGATTAGTTTTCACTCCTCCAGTCTGGAAAATGCACTTCTCCTTTTGGAGTGGATCCTTTGTGTGTTAAACCTCCGACAGGATCACTCCAAACGAGTGATTTTAACTCAGTCTGAGATAATATTCACTCCTTTCCAGTGTCGAAAATGCACTTCTCCAACTGGAGTGGATTTCACTCTGTTGTTTTAAGAGTGTATATTGAGGGATTTGCACGTTTTTGAAGATGCTGATTCTAGAAAAGTGGTTTCCGAGTGGTGGGTTCGAGCCCGGCTGAGCCGTTGGATTTTCTGGATGGGAAAACTTTGGGCACGCATGCCAAATGATTATGTGGCATGTAAAAGATCCCTGGAGGGTCCATTTGGTTTGGGTTCTCTCGGCAAAATTAAATCTTGGCATAATTTAACATCCCCATAAAGCTCAGATTCATTACAATCTGGGCATCAAAATTGGTAGCGAGAGTCGCCTAGATGGTGCCACAAAAAGTATCTCTCAATTCTGAGGACCATGCCGAGTCTGCAAAGGCTCCTCCGCCAATGCTGCGGCCCATTAGATAAACAAAAAAGTGGTTTTTGAACAGTGGTTTTCGAACAGTGGTTGGTCTACCAATGAGGACGGACAATGTGTCAGACAGACAACTATCTGTGTATTTGTCTGCCTGTCTGTCATACTTTTGTCCGAAACCACTCGAATTATCGAACAGAACGATCTACGAAAACCAAAACCCAATCAATTCTGTCTCTATGATAGAAATAGTTTCTAACATTAGCTTGATATCAGATGTATATATCTCTATGAATGCTAAGAAAGTAATCAGATTTTAAAGTTGTTTTCTATGCAAGGCAGTTTATATTTAGAATGAAATATTATATAGGCTTTCAATGGTGTGTTTTTAAATGTTAGTTACTTAGACTTTGAAAATCCGACACTACATATAAATACTTTAGTTTTCGATAAAATAACTCTTTTGGTAACAATTGATCCTCGTCACTTTTGCTGAAAATTCCTTACACATATTCTTTATATAAAATATTTTTCAACTTTTATATATTTTATAAAAAAAAATCAAACGTGGACAGTAAGCCTGAAGTTTGAAGACTTCTACTGTCAGAGGTGAAAAATCCGGTGAAACGCTTGTTGGCTATATTCTGAATAAAAAAAATAGTAGTTCTGACTTCTATTGAGATTAATGCAAAATATTGTCTAATAGAAAAAAGTGTGAAGAATCGAATGATGTGTGTTTGGATGTCATAACGGGACATAAACATTTTGAAAAAAATATTGAAAGTGATGATGCCAAATGGCATCACTGGGACTGAAAAGGTTAAACGGTACCTCAGTATCAAGTACCAGTTACAACTTTCTCACTCAAACATTGTTAACTTCAGGCAGGGGCTTAAGGTTGACCACGTTTTGGTAAGTGGGCACTTAAGGTACTTGGGTTTGTAGTTACAAAAGGAGAAAACGGAGCAGAATTTGAATTGAGGTTTTTTTTAGGCGTACTATTTTATGGATGTAGTATGTCTGTGTAATATTGAAAGGAACAGAACTCAAAAGCAATTGGGAAAACAATGTTTTCCTTGTAGTAAAAGTGTATGGATATTGAATAGAAGAAAAGTTTCTTTGCCTTTGTGCACAATTCCCGTTTTTATAGATAGTATTTTCAAAACAGAGGAGATAAAAAAAATATTGTGTTCGATTTTGAATATTCCTGAAAGAATCAAAAATTTTACTATATTTTCATCGGCGTAATATTTGCATTCATATTTCAACTTTTTTAAAATCAAAATTCTTTGGTTTTATTAACATTCATTGGCATTAACTAATTAAATTTAAAATGCAGTAAATTTATTGACAGATAAATTACCATTCCCATATACTTTAACATCCACAGAGAGCTCAGATTCATTGCAATCGGCATCAAAATTGGTAGCGAGAGCTGCCTAGATGGTACCACAAAAAGTGGCTCTCAGTTATGGGGTATATGCTGAGTCTCTAAAGGCTTGAATGCCAATTTTGCAGCTCCATTGGAGAAAATAAATAAGCAAATTACCATTAAGAGGACTCTCTTTGGAATTCCACATCTTGAAAATCGTAATTTTATTCCTATAGGAGAATATTTGCAAGTCAATTACAACCATAATTTTATTAAAAGGTTACTAGTTTCTTGTATCATTGCAAAGAACGAAAGGAACTAAAAGGAACTAAAATGATAAAACTAATTTGTTTTGTGAAAATCACATATTTAGTATTTTTAATAATTTTTTGAAGTTAGTAAAAAATGGAGTAAGCATTAAGTTCTAATTAAAATTTAAAAAAAAAAAAATACTAAATATGTGATTTTCACAAAACAAATTAGTTTTATCCTTTTAGTTCCTTTCGTTCTTTGCAATGATACAAGAAACTAGTAACCTTTTAATAAAATTATGGCTGTAATTGACTTGCAAATATTCTCCATAGGAATAACATTACGATTTTCAAGATGTGGAATTCCAAAGAGAGTCGTCCTAATGTAGAAAATCTGGTTTTTGTGTTATTTAAAAGTGTTTAGATAGAGATACGATTTTTGTAACATACAAGAAATATAAGGTACGACTACATTTGTCTTTTTAATATATTAATTTTGAAGCATAAAAAAGGTTTATCTGTGCGTAATTTTAGTTAAGTTTTAAAACGATTTTGTCCCAAAGTCAATAAAATACCATTTTGTTCAAGAATTTTAAGAAATAATATAACAGTAGGCACAACTTATTTTCTTTAACGTGTATTTTTCCCTAATCTTCTGAAATTTTTTTTTAACGAAGACCAATATTTTGTTTTTTTTCCCCTAATTTTATTCACTTGTACAAAATTTTTCTATTTTCTACAAACACTTTATTATTCTTGATAGATTTGAAGACTTAAATGAATCTCCATTGCCTAGGAGTAATTTAAATAAGGGCAAAATAAGCTAGTATTGACGCGTATACGTTACAACGTACAGAATCAAAAATTTATTAAAATGAACAATTGTCATTACAAATTAATAATTATCATTTCACAGTATATAAAATACCTTTTTTAAAAAATTCTTATAATATTAATTTCCATAAACTTGAAGCATAAAAAAGTCATTTATAACATTAAAAAAATGCACTCTTACTTCGACGAACTTCATTTCTCAAAAGAAAACTAGCTTACAATATTTGAAAATATGAAAAAAGTAAAATAAAAAAAATATTTCATTTTCCCAAATATTTCGAGCTTCCAAATATCAGTTATAAGAGATAAAATAAAAAAAAATCTCAACAAATCTTAAAAGGTTTGACATAACAATGGTAAAATAAACAGTCTTATAATTTTTTTAATTATAAATACTACAATCTGTGCATTTTTCTTTCAAAAGATTAATTATTAGTCGTATATCTTTAAAAAAATTTCAATTTATAAATATTGATTTTTATAAAAAAAATATCTATTTACATTATTGACGAATCAGAAAGATGCAACTATTAAAAAATATAAACTTTTATTTCGAGACATGAACTCTACTTATTATTTTACTATAAAAACACAACATCCGCTATTTTTCAAAAGGTTAGTTTTTAGTTTTTATTTAGTTTTACAATAAATATTCTTATATCGTATGCTTTTTATTATAAATTAGCTATTTGCCCTTTGATAAGTCAGGGAGATACAACTACTGAAAATATAAACTCTTATCATTAAATGCTAGCCATGAACTCTAAGATGCTAGACATCACCGTGATTAACTGTCCTCAAAGCAAAATCAGTATCTTAAAAACGCATTTAGGTTACATCCAATCTTTTTCTTTAGAAATACTAAATGAGATAATAGTTATCTACATTACAGTACATAAAACATCGTTACAAACATTTAAATTATTCAAAAACGCGTATAAAATTGTCATTTGGAACGGTACCAAAAAACAAACGCTTTTTTTAAAAGTATCTTTACGACCAGCAATATTTTTCAATCTTGGGTTTTTAAAAGCTTAGCCAAAAGAACACAGAATTACACCCCTTATTTATCTTCATTAAAAACCCTTCTTTTGCTATTAAATAAACCTTGAAGGAATTACAAGGTCTTTTAAAGAAATCTTGGAAAAAAACGAAGAAAAATTTTAATAATTATTCACTATCTTTGGGTTTCGGTGATCTTTATTACGTAGAGCACGCGATCTTATTTTGCCTCTTAGTTTGTTCTTTATGCGGCTCAAGAATCACTAACCGTCGAGGAGGTTCGAATAAGATTGGGATGCTGTCGGGTCAAAATTTGAAGAGAAAATCGTTTTTCACTAGAAGCCACGACAGCTACCACAATACACCCAAATATTAAATTAGAATTTATTCGTCGCTACATGTTACATAAAATAAAATTAATAAAGATTCCAATCTGTCTTTTATGTATGAGTATTAGAACCTTGTATTAAAATAGATTATTGCAATTAGTGCTTGATGCATTTTAATTATATACGTTGGTACTTTTTTTTTTATTTCGTGCTCAAAGTAATAGCTGAACGAAATAGTTGGCGACACTCGGATCATTTGACAACAAAACACATTATGTTTTTGTTTATACATTAATTTGACTCTTGGGTTATTCTTTATGTAGCTCAAGAATCACTAAACGTCGTTGAGGTTTAAATAAGTTTGGAGTGCAGTCAAGTCAAAAATTATGCAAAAATCGGGTGCTTCTTGAAGCCACGATTGCTTTCACGTTGTAAGTCACGTTTGTTGCTCGAAGTTCTATTGGGTGCCCGCTCAGGTGTCGACCTCGTCACTTGACCAGGGTTCTAAATTACGAGGCGTTATTGGCTGTGTTAAAGCCCCTATAGGAGGGTAGAAATAGGCAGCCGGAATCGATTACATTACCTTATTACCCACCAATTCGGAGAATTTCAGAAGCCCTCTTTTTTTTTACGCAAAAAATCTAGAATTCTCCAACTTCCATTCTAACCTTTATTCTAAACGTCTTTGCAAGCGATATTTCCCCCCCTTCCCAGTTTGACAATAATATCCCTAAAGGGATTTTTAAAAGATGATTTCTTCCCTCTTTTCTCCTAAGTTTATGACTCTTTTAAAAGCGCCGTCATCGTATTTCAGATGTCTATACATGTGAAAAGGTATTTTGTTCGGGAATTCGGAGATGATATAAATAATATTTTTTTTTGCTTCCTTTATCGTGCAAATTCGAACGGAAAAAAGAAAAGTATTGGGATATTTAATTTGTTTTCTTCTAAAAGCACATTTTTCTTTAAGCAATATTCTGTAGTATATTCACTTTGTGCTTTTTTTATTTTTGCAATTAATACCAGTTTTATCTACAAACTTTAATAAACTTAAGGGTGTTTACGATTAAATTTTTAAAGACTAAAAGAATATTTTCATAATTCATACTAACCCATTCACGACGGCTTGTTCGCATTGAGACAATTTTAACGCCTTCATTCCTGTATAAAAACGTCAACGCTAAGTCTTTTTAAATTCATTTTTCATCTAAATTAATTCGCCTACCTGCCTAATTACCTAAAATGTTCACAACATTAGTTTACATTTGTCTATTTTTGTTTACTATATTGTGTTATAAATAAACATTTGTTTACTATATTCAGTTATAAACTTTTGTTTACTATATTCAGTTATAAACTTTTGTTTACTATATATTGTGTTTCAATCATTTTTACAATTACTTTACTGACTAATCTACTGAACAATCTACTGACTAATTAGTCTATATTATTAATTTATTATTATTGGATTCATTACTTCAGAAAAATTATACTATTTAACTCAATTTTAAATTTTCATCACGCTATTCTTTATTTAAATTTAAAGTTGGATTTAAAATTAATTTGAAAAGTATATTTTTAACTTTTTAAATCACACTCGATTTTAGATATAAAGGGTGGCATTGCAAAAATTACATTCTCCATTGTACAATAAGATGGGATCTTTCTTTGCCGACTTTTGATATAAGTAATTTTTTTCTCTAAATGTGGCTACAATATTGTTGGTCAAGCTTTTGAAGACTCGGCATATTCCCCGGAACTGAGAGCAATTTTTTTGTTTCACGATCTAGGCGACTGTCGCTACCAATTTTGACGTTCAGATTATAAGGAATCCGAGTTCTCTGTGGATGTTAAAGTATGCCGAGATTTAATTTTTCCTGAGAGAACCGAAGCCAAATGGATACTCCAGAGATCTTTTACATACCACATAATCATATGACATGCCAGCCCAAGATTTTCCCTTCCAGGAAATCCGACGACGGGGTTCGAACCCGCGATCTTGGGCTTATAAGGCAGACACGTTAAACCTCTTAATACCACGGACAAGAGTAAATTAAACAGAACGAAATTGTCAATGAAGGAGCCGGCCCCTATATATTAGTTCAACTTTAGAAAATGCTAGTTTTTGAAACCACTACTCATTTAATATTTTCTAATAATGGTCCTACATTTCAATAGATTCAACACCAACGACTTAAACTAAAAAAAAATTTCTTCGTTCGTGAAATAGTTTCTATGCGACATCTTACAAATATTAAACTCAACCCCAAAATACAACAACGCTTTTTCATTCATTTATTTCAATATCAAAACGAAAGAAAACCTCGATCCGTCTTCCAGAGTTGTCTCTGTAAATAATTCCTGTTACTTTGGACAAGGAATGATAGGCCTGTATATGTATTATACATGTGTCACTACGGCTTTCTGTTGACCAACGAGCGAAGATGTCACATAAAGTAACATAAATCATGTCTTTGGCATATTCACAACACCCTCAGGCGTCGGGTTTCTGTTTTTTTTTAAGGGGAAAAATGTATGTTTGACAGAGGGGCATGGCTACAAAATTTATGGTTTTCATTTTTCTGCTGTTTTGAAAGTATTTTATATAGTGTTCTTAAGTGGCTGTTATATGAAGAAGTTTCTTTTATGCAAAACCTGGGCGTTAGTTTGAATTTAAGTTCTTGATAAGAGTGCTGCCAAGATTAAGAAAATTATTTTCATGAGTACAAAAAGTAACTTTGTAGGTGTTTAAACATGCACTCCTTGTCAGCTTAAATTGAGTAAATATAAATATGCTATGGAGAAGATCCTTACGAGGATGCAAAGAGTTAAATCAATTATTTGTGAATCCATACATACAACATGTTTAAAACATTACTTTCATTTAAGGTCTAACATATTTCAATAGTAATTGAGAAAATCTGGTAATATTATCAGAATGCAAAGTGTATTTTGATTAAATTGTGTTCAGATCATTTTGTATGTAAATATTACCTTACAAGAGTTTCCAACTAACTGACCAACCGAGCTTTTCCCTCTGCCTTTTTACTCTTTGTTTTTACCCAAGTTAGGTTGGCACGGAGTGTAGTATTTTTTTCCTAATGATTGGGCAATAATGCGATTCATTTTACATATATCAGTAATGACAAACGAGTTGAAACAGTATGAACGTTGCAATAAATGCATGAAGAGTAAATCATAAAAGTGAGCTGACGACAAAAGTCTTTATGGTAAGTTTATTAGGGACGATTTTTTGTTATTCGTAGCTGTTTATTTATGGGTTTTTGAAGAGCTAGACTCTTTTTAATTATACTAATAGAAGTAATTAAATAAAACCCTGTTTATTGTGATGAACTGTTCTTAAAAATTTAACTGCAATAAAAAGAAACTATTAAAAAATCTAACGTTTGTCAAAGCATATTTTAAAATCGGGAAATAAAAAATCTGTATATCAAACACATAAAACTAAAATAAAACAAGGTTTGAGTTAAACACAGTTTTAAATTTCCTAAACTCAATTTAACTGAGTACCACGAATAAAAGAAAATGACTTAATTACTTAGTGAATCGGTAAAAGGAAAATAATGAACTTTCAGTAATAATTATAAAATTCCGACGTCATAAAACAACAACACTCGATAAAATTAAGTAACCATATTATTTGAACAAAAACAAAAAACGAAAAAACTAAACACCTATAAACATCAACTCCCCAGGTCCTTCACCAATTACCTGTCATTTTCCTCCAAACCTTCTACGCAATTTACCTCAACGCACCCAATAATTACTACACCCACTAGAAGCATAAAAAAGGACAATTCACCAGAAACTGCAAACCCACATAAAAAACTGGCCATTAGCTATTTGAGACATTTAATAGCATCATGGTTATTAACGGGAACAATTTCTAAAAATAAAGCGTAATTCAATGCATCACAGACTATGCGCTTCCTAGAGTTGGTACGGGAATTTATATGTAAATTTTTTCCCTTGATATTTTAGGTTCTGAGATAAAATTCTAAAAACTACACGCTGCTTTCCGTTTTTTTTTTTTTTTAAAATCCGAGATAGAACTTGATTTTTAACAAGATCTTTTAATCATATTTTAAGATAAGGTCATAATTCTAGAAACATAATTCGATTATAGTAGTTTACTAAACGATGGTTCAATAAGAATATTTTTAATTTTATTTTTTAATAGCACATTTTTCTTTTTTGTTTGTGCGTCATCGAATTTTAAATTTTTAATTTTTAAACACTTTTTTGTTACTTTTCTTGACGATTTGTTATCATTTAATAATATGCAAATGCATTCACTTAATGTAAAAAAGGAATCAAGTACATAGTAGAATTCCTAAAAAAATGTTTCCTCAGGAGTTATAGTGTGGAGACCCTGTGTGCTAGTATTTTAAAATGAAGGTTTATTCCAGTGGAAAGGTCGAAGGGTTATTACCATTGCTTTTAGCGTTATTAAAAAATAGGGTTTTCTGCGAATTGCATGGCTTGGAATGTAGTGTTGTTCGAAAATGTTTTTTGTTCTTACCATAAAAGGGGAGAAAGATGCTGTCTTTAGGCAGTAAAACTGGATTAGGTCAGGCAATATTTGTGTTATTTCTGTTTAGGTATTTTTCTGAATTAAAATTATAAACTCAATTTATTTCGGGTGAAAAATTAAACTACTGCCAATGAAGATAGAATGTCACTCATATGTAAAAAATATATTAAATATTATTGCCCAACAATATCGCCAATAAACTTTAACAAATAAAGACATTTACTATAATGTATAGCTTTTGCACAAGTCTAAAAATGCGTTTCACTTCTAAAACGGCCAGGCGACCGAACAGCTAAGGATTCGATAATGATATTCCTATTACATATTACGAGGACCAGCCACTCACTATTAAATTACAAATGCCTCAAATATGTGTGATACGCTAAATTAAAGCAAATTCCAAAATAATAAATAATTCCAATAAAATTATTTAAAATTCCATTCAAATATTTAGCCATTAAAATTGTTTATAATTAAAACACTCTCAACAAAATATATAACTCAATAAAATAGATTTTTTGTGTGTAAAATCTAATTGACAGTAAAATTTATGGAAAACTAATTAAAAAAAAGTTGTTCTTCATATTTCAGATTTTTTAAAATGAAATATTAAAAAAAAACTTCTATATTAATGGAGTACTATTATTATACAAGTTTTTTGAAATCAAAACAAGAGTTTGGGGTATATACACTCGAAATATAAACAGTTAACAAATGTTTTCAAACAATCAAAATATTTCAATTCGTACCACAAATGATTATCTACAAAATATATATTCCTAATTAATACCCACTGTTACTAATAAGGTATTTTTTAACGTATAAATTATTAAATATTGGCAATAAATTTTACAAAGCACTACCCTACCCTTTCTTATCTATTACAACTTGGTGGCCGACACTGCGGCGCAATGGTTAGGGAGCTAGCCTTTGGAGCCTCTGGGTTCGGGTTTGAATCCCGATAAGGCATTGATGTTTGTGTTTGTCGAGCATATGCGGAGTACGTGCTTGTTAAATCTGTTGGGTACGAGCGTCCTGTGGACGGTCATTGTGCAGTTTCCCACGGGTACAGGTCTCTGGAGACTATTTCCCTCCCCTTCGGGGATATGTCTAAATTGTGGAGGTGGCGCGCGATAGATGACAGCATCTTTCACTTATGTGTGTGTGTTGCGTCTGTCTAACTTGACAAGGTTTATAATAGGGTCTCTGACCAAGCACACAAACCTGAGAATATATGTCTACCAATTCAAACAACCTAAAAAGCAAAAGGTTAGTTAAGTCAACATAGGAGACACACAAAGAAAGGACGACACAAACACATAGACAAATAACAAAATTTATTGAACACAAACATCCATGCCTTACCGGGATACGAACACGAATCCAGAAGCTCCAAAGGCTAGCTCCCGAACCATTGTGCTGCCGGGTCGACGGTTTTGCCCTGAAGTCTACTTTACATTTTTTTTACAAAAAAAAAACCCACATATTTTATTTACTTTTTCTGTCAAGCCAATTAGTTTACTCATCTTTTAACTCTTAAGTCCTGACGAATTTTACTTTTCGTAGCAACTGCTTTATAAAAAAAAGTTACAATACACAATAAATAGAAGCATCTGACACAAATCGGACACTAACTTCCGCAGAAATTTATGGCAAAGCGGTAGAAAAAGTTCTTTTTGCAATTAACTTTCTTGTATCTTTGCATCGATAGAAAAAAGCAACTCCTAAGCGTGCTGCGGGATAACTTCTTATCTTCCCTAATAAAAGGATATTTCTGATACTCCTAAATAAAAGTCCTTGGTCGCAATTTTGGTTGGAAAAGATAATAAATTGTGGTCATAAGATAATAAGATGTAATTTGTAGGTTGTAATTGGTGTCTTGGTGATAAGGACTACGTGGTAATAAATATTTTTTTTTTATAATTGAGTGAAAAAATCCGACTTTAACAATATAATTTCAATATCAGACGAGTGCAAAAAGTTAGACTTTTTGAAACAGTGAAAAAAAAGTACTTTTTTCACCCAAAAGCAGTGAAAAAAAATTAATTTTTTTTTCACTTTCTTTATAAGATGTCAAGATTTCAAGTTAAATTTCTATTTCATGATATTCATAAAATACAGAGATGTATCGATCTTCTCGTGAAATACTTTTGGATCAATGATATTTTTTAACACAATTATAAAAAACACTGTATGCATCACTTGTGAAAAGTTAACTATTTAAAACACATGATATTTTTTAACACAATTATAAATGATATTTTTTAACACAATTATAAAAAACACTGTATGCATCACTTGTGAAAAGTTAACTATTTAAAACACATGTCATTATTTCACTCGTTCTAAAAAGTATTACTTTTCAAACTTTTTGCATAGATATTTTTGGAATAAAAAAACACATTTTTTTATTCATATATATTTTTTAAAAATTTTAAAAAGCTGACAGATGGAAAAAGATAGGATTTTTCATCTGAATTTCTTTGTGTATCCAATCCCTTTGTGGAATCCTTGTCTGACATATAATGTTTTAGTTTAATAATAATAAATTATTTTTTGATAAAATCTTATTATCTAGGCACCTTACATTATCAAAATAAATGATAATCGTATTTAATAACATTTCTAACTTTTTGAAACGAACTTAATAAACTCCCAATCCCAAATGCCAATAAAAATCATTCTAAAACTCCACATCGCCAACTTGTTGGTTGGTTGACATATATTTTCAGGCTTGTGTGCTTGGTCGCAAGGACCCGCTTATAAACCATCGTCAAGTAGCAAAACACAAGACGCACACATACACAAATGACAGATGCTGCCATCTGTCGCCACCTCCACAATTTAGACATGTCCCTGAAGGGGAGGGAAATTTTCTCTAGGAACCTGTACCCATGGTGAACTGCGCAATGACCGACCACAGGACTTTCGTACCCAACAGATTTTACGAGCACGTACTCCGCATATACTCGGTAGGTCTTCAGTGGCACCGGGTCTCGATCTCTCAACCTTCCGATCTCGAGACCGAGATCTTGACCACTAGGCTCCCTACAGCCCCAACGCCAACTTCAATATTAACATTCCGCAACAGAAAACAAACTTTACTTTTGGCGCCACCCTAAACATTTGGCTCCCGAGCTGGCG
Organism: Hylyphantes graminicola; assembly: GCA_023701765.1. Classification (NCBI taxonomy): domain Eukaryota; kingdom Metazoa; phylum Arthropoda; class Arachnida; order Araneae; family Linyphiidae; genus Hylyphantes; species Hylyphantes graminicola. The sequence continues at coordinate 61,236,316 of CM043121.1, read as the reverse complement.
ACACAAACCTACGCCAATAAACTCTTTGCCGAACTGCACTCAGTTCTTCAGTGGCACTTTCAACTAAACTCTCTTACGGGCTGGTCAGCCGCCCTGAGCCGCATTGCTACGCGAAATACCTGAAGACTATGTGTGTAAATGTGTGATTTTCGTAGTGAATATACCACCCACTTGGATATATTTAAATATTCATAGTGTAAAGAAGATAGAGTTTTCGAGCTTAATAATTTGTGGTAATTAGTAAAGTAAAGAAACTTTTTAGTTTTGGAAACTTTTTAGAATTAAAAATTGTGGGATTACAATTGGATAATTAATTAATGTAACTCGTTGAAGATTGAAAAAAATGGAAGCAATTGACGATAAATAGATAACTACGCTTAAAGTTTTATCGAAGAAAAAAAACTGCCAAGGAATAGATTAGATGCAAAATATTTTAGTAATGTCAGTGGAAGTTAGTGTAGATTGTTCATTGTAATTTTTGACGTAGGTTATATAGTGATTTTGTGATTACATTGAACGCTGATAAAATATTTTTTGCTGAAGATATTTAAAGAAGTTTTTCGAGTTGTCAAAATTATTAGAAACTTTAAGAAAAGTATTTTGTGTGCCTAAACATAGAAAACTCTCAAAATGTGTGATACCTTGGAAAAATTAGAAATATTGTGTGCTATTTTATGTTAATAGGGACAGCCTTAAGTAAGCAGAAATTTTACAGACAATCTTTTTAGTAAATAAAAAAATATTGCTGAAACACATCACGAACAATAAAATAATTTCATCGGAGTTGTGAAAAACATATTTTGTAAATGTCACCCGAATTATATACTATTATTTTGGAGAACTGCGCATTATGTGTACCAATTGTGTTACAATACAACTAATATTCGTAACTTTTTGTGGCAAAACCTAATAATTCCATGCAAAATCTTTATTCAAAGTAATAGACTTGCATTTCTTCTATTACCATGCTTTCTTCAGAATAATGAACACGCATTGAAAAGGAATTTGTAAAATAAGGAATATAGTGCGCAAAACTTACAAGGAGAATAATAAATGAATGAACACTAAAGAAATTAAGAATATCGTGAATGCATTTGTATGAGTTTGGTATTGTTAATTAACAATCAAAGATAATTAACAATAACTCCAAATTATATTGCGCTATCAAGCAGTGGATTTCTCTAGAAAGTATGATGTGTGAAACAATATGCACCAGATAAGGTAAATTCAATTTCTACAATAGTAAAAAGATAATCATGAGCATACCAAGCTTATTGTGTGTTGAAGACTTGTTCAAATGAAGTGTTCCAAATGAAGCTTAATTATCGTATAAATAATGTTTCCAGAAAAGCCTTTAATTCGATTCACTGAGCTTCATTAGAGTTTGTAATTAAAACGAGTTGTGATTAAATCACTGGAACAAATTGTAATTAATTGCGGTTGTTATATGATTCATGACGCTAATCGATAAAAGTGCTCTAATTAAAGCGTGATTAATTTTCTGAAAGATTGATATTTATTGAGAACTACTTTTGATCAGCCATGGATATGTTGTGATGTTAAATGCATTGAAAATTAAATGAAGTGAGATTAAGTGTAGATAGACCAGGATAAATTGGTACGAAAAAATGAAATTATAAAACATTTGCATTTTATTAGAGAAATTAAGGCAATAGTAAATTTTTAAAGCTAAATGGTAAATATTCAGAAATAGCTTGATTTAAATTTAAAAGAAACATAAGTAAGAAAGTGTTTGAGTTTCATTTTTCTTATAAAAGATCTGATTCATTTAAAAATCAAAAGGAATATGGTTTAATGATTATAATATTTTTGAATAAATTATAATAAAGTAATCATTAATATAATATGTAACTTTATACTTTAATCTTCAGTTATTTAAATGCAGTAACAGAAGATTATATTTATATATACTTTATATTTAAAGTAACTATCTACGTTTCACCACTAATAACTAAGATATAATTATTTCGTATGTATGCTAAAACAACACAATGCAACAGATTCAACAAACTGTTTTCAAATTGTACCGAATAAATACAGTCATGCATATTGTATGCAAAGTGAATCCTTGAAGAGTTAAAAACATTTTAAATGATAAAAGTGCAAAACCTCGATGTTCGAAGAGATATAAACCTTGGAAAAATATCCCTGAGTAACACTGTGGTATTTCTCAAAGTATCTAAGTTAAGTACCTTGTTGTTTAAAAGTTAAAGAATTTTTGTAGCACCTAACCGTAACCAGTAACTATCAAGTAATTTATATAAATATCGTTAGATTTACTTAAATAAGTTTAGATGAGTTTATAAGGTTGAAATATAACTGAGCTTTGATTTTTATTGTATCCAATGTAAAAAAACAATGGAATCTTTCATAAATCTTAATGTGTGATTAAACAAAAGAAAGTGTGCAATCAAGCACAAAAATGTGAACAGTTCATTCAAAGTACAGTTATTTTCTTCACTTGATCACGTTCTAAATTACTAAGGGTAAGTGGTTGAGTAAAATTTTTTTTTTCAAGTACAAAAATAGGCGCACTGGAAACGTTCAAAACAAAATTAAAATAATATTATCGCAAGAGACTAGAAAAATACAGTATCAAACAATTTCATGCAATTATTTGCCATGTGTAAGAAGAAATACATGCGAAGTGATAAGAAGTAATATTTGTCATGTGTGAACTACGAAGGAGCTAGTAAATAAAATTATTATATAGTTATAGACATCTGGAAACGATTTAGCAATCAAATTATCTAGTTTTTTAACCACCTGTGGATTATTCTGATGTAAATGATGATTTCGAAGCATAGGATGCAGTCTCTTACCGTAGAAGGCCGAATAAGAGTTTAGAAAACGTCGGAGAATGTAAGCATTTATGCAGTTTTAATTGTCATATTATCTTTAGATTATCCTGGAAAAAAATTCTTTGTTTGAATGCTACAGAAAACGTTGGTGAATAAAAGCGTGAGTAGGACGTTAATAACATTCTATAGATTACACTGAATTTCTCTTGGTATTGTATGCATGCTGAAGAGCGTTGGTAATCGTAAAAATTCCTTCATTGTGAATTGGACACCCCCTTTGAATTTAGATAAAGCAAGAATTTAAAAGTTGATAGTTTTAAATGCGTGTGAATTATACTTAATTTCTCGTAATTTGTATGCATGCTAATTTAATTATATCAACATTGTGAATTATTCAACCATCTTTGTATTATTTTAACAAAATGTGGATTATAAAGTTTATTGTCATCACTGAAGATTATTTCGATTTCAATTAACTAGTGTGCTTGCTAACAAACGTCAGTACACTTTTCGCACACTTTGAAGCTTATGCTTAATAACTTCCGTACGGTAAACACAAAATGTGAATTATCCAGAAACCTTCTTATACTTCCAGAAATCTTCTCCTTACAACTTATGAATTTGAACTAAATGAGATTTATCATTTAAAAAATATCTATTTGTGGATATTACCGAACAGCATTCTATATTGTGTTTCATTCTAAGAAACATAAAAAAAACTGTCTATATTGTGAATCATCCAACCACCTTTTGGGTTCCGAGAACTTATGATTCAAAAGTATAGTATTTTTCGACTTATAGTTAAACCTATTAGTGGATAGTGTATAAATTTAGAGACTACCAATGGATAATACCAAATAGTGCCTGTTACCTAGCAAACATAACAATCTCGGCATTGTGAATTTTCCAACTATATCCGAATTTCGACCACCTACGGATTGCAACTTCAATGGTGATGACCAGTGTGTTGAAATGGTGATGACCAGTGTGATGACCACTAGCAATGACCTTGTATTCTCCTCTGATTTCCACAACATGTACCTGAATGCCCTGTGCTTGGTCTTGCTATCCGGATGTTGACTTGAGTGTCTTGTGACGTCACATCTTGTGGATCAACCATGAACTACTCGAGCGGTACCGTGACCAACATCCCGCAGAAAGACATCTCCCACAGGGGCAAACAGGCGTCCGTTGCCAAGGACAACGGGAACCACCACCAGGACCATAACCAGGAGGATGCGGTGAGTTTATTTCTTATTAACTGTCAATTTAAATACTAGGGTAGACTGACCAGTGAATGAACAGGCCCCAGTGAATGAACAGTTGGTAAATACATTTAGAAAGTAAGGAATAAAAATCATTTAACTGGATGGATTGGCAACACCCTTCCTCTCATCTAGTACTAAGCTATCTGATATCTGATTGTTGCCCTGGTCATTAATTAAAATCCAACATATTTATTGAAAGTACTGTTCATTCCCTTGGCTTTTGTACCACTTTTTATTTGGACCCCTAAAAGACCCAAAGCAATGCAATATAAAGTCACCTCCTTTTCTTTTTAGTAGAATTTACAAATAATGTCAGATGTGTTCACATTGTCATAAACCCAAGCTATATTTTCTTCAAATGTATGAATTTTCTTAAAACAAATCGTGCTTAAGCATTCATTCTGTGGTTAGTCTACCCTATTTCGTGGATGTAATATTGGGTTAAAACTAGACGCCGAGACTCCTGCTCATAATCTTCAAGTTGGACTGACCACAGGGTGGTTACAGAACTTGTAAAACCGGAAATTTTCTGAAATTATCGGGGAACAATCAGGAAAAATTTCCAGTTTTTCCATGTTTTGTCACCATCCTCGAACAGATATATTACACTGATTAACTTTTCGATTTTGAGATCACATCATCAAATTTTCATAAACCATATTTTATATACGTTGTTTTTGTTGTAAAAACTTTAAAAAGATACAATGGAGAGTATTTTCACCTTTTTTATAACAAACAAAACTGCACTTCGAAATGCAGTACCTTTGTTCACCCTACTTATATGGAGTTTCAACTAAATAAAGACAAATCTGCACAAAAAGGATGCATCAAGTATGCTGTTAATAAGTCATCAAATTTTCTAATACATGTATGTCGTTTCTAAAGCAACCCTTCATAACTGAATTTTTATAAATGCTTCTGTTACCTATAAAAAAACGGCCTTAAGTTTGCAGCAGAGAAATTTACTAGGCGGAGAAAACTGCGTAAACCATGCTGCTGAAGCCGAAATTTCGTTTGCTCCTATTGGTTGCTCCTTTGAACCTGATATTCGCGCGCCCTGTTACGTCAAACTCGAAAGAAAAAATAATGAAAATAACACTCTAACTGAAGCTAAACTAATTAAAAACAATAAATTTATGTCTTGAAATAACACATAAATTTGTTTATTGAATGGGAAATACCTCTTTGTATTCGATTCTCGCACTCGAAAATGAGAACTATTAACCCTTTTTCTCGTAGAACATTTGTATACTGCAAACTTAAGGTCGGTTTTGGTGTACAATACTAATTGTTTACACTGAAGCCGCATGTAAGATAAATAAAAACATGTCCAAATCTACATCAATATCAAAACATGTACCTCAACTTATTCCACTTTCTTAATTTACCAACATAGATATATTATTGTCTACGTTCTCTATTTTATAGGAATTCAATTTTCTCTCATAAATAAGTATCAATATTGGTTTGCTGCCGACGACCGAAGAACTTATTTTAAATGACGACATTAAGCAATTTGAGTTAGTTAACAGCCATTATACATACTATCAAACCAAAACTATTTAAACTTGTATTAACAGTCATTTGATTCCGCTTTCTTTTCATTTAAATTCAATTATCGATACATGACAATCGGAAATTCTTGGATCGTTATCGGTGTTTGTTATATTTTTTTATGTGCGTTTGCTTTCTCTTATTTGATTAGGAAAATGAAAATTGTTTGTAAAAAAGCAGAGGAAATGAATAATTGTCTAATAATTACAGTGCTTGACATTACTTTATAGCCAATACGTCATTCCATGTAAAAACTATCCATATAAAAAGCATCACATTAAAAAAAAATCCGTCATTCAGTGATAACCCATCTATAGTAATATTATATTTAAATACTTTCTTCACTTTCATAGGTTAGAGTTTATTCACATTCTTTTGTTTGAATGTTTTATAATATTAATTTTTTACTGTCAACTCCAAAAATCAACACAATTAATTACAAGCATCACATATCCCTTAAAAAATAAATAAATTAAAACTTAGACAACAAGCCATAGAAAAATGGCTATTTTAATAATGAAAATCCTTGTTTAATGATTCGCATCATTACATTTAAATACAACAAATCGTACAACGATATCCCATTGATAGAGAAACATCGATGTTCGCTCATTAATCAATTTGTGTTGGTGCATTTTGTTGATGTGTGCCAATAAAAATATTTTTTCTTTGATTGATGTATAGTATTTAAGTTTTATTTTAACTAATAAAACGCTTTTAAACGTTAGATACCATTTAAAAAAAAGCTATTATTTCTAATTATTATCACGACATTTAAAAACAATGTATCATCTTTTGACACCCCACCTATAGTGAAATATCGATTTATTCTTTTTTTAATCGATTTGAGTATTTTGTTTAGAGGTTTGTTTGTTCACTTTTCGCGGCATCTTTCTGCTTGAATCTCCCGTCTCAATTTGTGCAGGGGCGGCCCTCATAAAGTTATCCGCACCTACTTAGGGAAACGAAGGCTGCTTTTTTTGGAGGGAAATAGCTTGGGATCTTTTTCGGAAACAGTTCACTTTTTACCTGAATTTTTAATTTTTTTTATTATATTTGATATTTAACTACACTCTTAAAACAAACGAGCGATTTTTACTCAGTCTGAGTTAATTTTCACTCCTTTCGCTGTCGAAAATGCGCTTCCCTTATGGGAGTGGATTTCACTTTTTCGTTTTGTTAAACCTCCAACAATCTTAATAATAAACGAGCGATTTTTAGGTGATTAGGAACAATTTAGGGCCATTGCGAGTGATTTAGGAGTTAATTTCACTTCTTTCCAGTGTCGTAAATGCACTTCTATAGGAGTGGATTTCACTCTTTTGTTTTAAGAGTGTAGGAAGTATTCACGTTACTTGGTTGATTGCTTCATAAAATACAATTTTTCTTTTAAGTCATTAGAGCACTTCAAAGTTACTTTTAACCATCGTTCGACGTACTTATTTGATTTTTGACTTTCTTTTGAGCAATTGAAATTTAAATGGATAATTGCGTAATCTTGTTTATCTGCACAATTTGATATTTTAAGGAATATTTGGATTCACATTTTATTTTGATATTTCAATATTGTGTAAAGTTAGAATTTTATTGAATGGTTTGAATCTACTAATAGAGCTTGCGCATTGAGTAAATCGTATTCTAAACTTTATTCTACAACTTTTTAAGGTTTTATGTTTTTTTTAATGTAAATAATTGGTATTTAAGCAGAAAGTGACCTAACCAAAAGACCTTGAACTAAGCAATAAAAAGTAATAAATGCTTAACAATTTGATTAATATTTTTTAAAAGAAAAAAATGTGAAGTATTTGAATATATGTAACAGTTTGTAGGTCCTCATAAAGTACTCGTTGTAACTTAATTTTAGCATTTTTTAATAATTAATATTCAAATCCGATGATACTTTGATTAATATTTTAACAAGTGTTGACCGTGGGAAACGCATTGACAAGACAGTTTTTTTAATTGGAGTTAAATTTGAGAAAAAAAGTTTGTTAATAAGACTGCAGACAAGTTTCCATCAAAAATATATGGAGCAAAAATAAAATTAAGAAAAAAATTCAAAAGAAAATTTTTTCAATTTTACCGAAAAGTTTTACCAAAAGTACAAATTGTTACGAACTATTAATTATTGGTTAATGTAAGTCCTCAAAAATAACAAGTAGAAAATAACATTTTTTTTTCATTTTCATACACCATCCATAGCTGTTGGAATACATGAATTTTTGATGCGGCATTATAGGAATCCAAGCTTAAGAAAAATGCTCATACGGAGAGGGGTTGAAATATATTTTTATTTGTTGTTTGTGGGTATGGATAAATTGGTTGCATCAGGGAAGTGTGAAGGTAATCAAATGAAATTTGCGTTTTTAATATACTCGGAATCGTGTTAAGGATGGAATTTCCTTGAGTGTTTTTAGAGAGAATTTGAGTCTGTATTTTGACAAGGTTAAAGTGAATTTATTTTTTCCGTTTTATGTTAATGGCATATTGTCTAGACTGTTTGTAAAGTCCAATTTTATTTTGGTGTAATCTGAATTCAAAGGGGGAAATATTACCTTTGTTATTAAAATTAGGAATTTCGTTGAGTTAAAACTAGGGGTGCGTAACACAGCACGACTTTCAATTTCCACACATAAATCAATACATTTAAATTAATTATATAACAAATAAGATTTTTTCCATTGGTTATACACCTAAAAAATAAATGACACCAATGCTTTAAGCGTGTTCAATTTCTCAAATCTTATTACGACGTGAAGCGGGAACTGGGACTACTACTTTTGTATTGTTTAACCAAAATTGTAATAACTGTGAAAAATTCAATATTTGTACTGAAGGTAAACATTTTTTTTATTGGTGAAAGCAGTGTCCTCTAAAGGACTCTATAACCGACCAATAAATCAGTTACCATAAGTAATTTCTCTTAAACATAAGACAAATAATGTCCGTAGTTGCTTGCTAAATGCATCGTCATTATAAGGTGCATGTTTGAGTGGTGTCGTGCACAAACGTATTCAAGTAAGGTACATGTAATTGGGGATATGCGAATTGGTTCGCATGTTACCATATATATTGACTTATCCATGGTTATAGCGTGTCGGAGATAAACATGTTCATGCAATAGTATCACAAATAAAATACGAGGACCAATACAGGATGTTCTTAAAAGAATGTCCGAATTTCAAATTGTTATAGTATCGGCTGTAATCGTTCGACAGCTGTGGTTGAAGGTGACGAATAAAGAATAACTCCAACAGTTTCAGACAAGTGCCCTACGATTTACCAACCTTGAAAGGTAGAATTGCACAGACTGTTGTTTCCGTTACTCCGGACTTGCAGCAGACAGCATGGGAAGAATTGCATTTCCTTGTGGATGTGTGCCGTATCACTAAAGACGCACACATTGAGCACTTATATAAAGAACTAAGTTAGATTTCCTTCTATTTCATGTATGATTTGCTTTATTTAGAATTAAATAAACTTCCGTAAATACCATTAAAACTAGGACATTCTTTTACGGAACCCTGTATTATGAAAAATTATGTTAAGTTGAACGATTATAACTCGTATTTTCGTTGATATTATGTGCTTTTTAACTTAGTTGTGGCAAAAATTATTAAAAAGATTTAGATCGGTCGCTATTTTAATTGCTTGAATAAAGTTAAATCTTAATAATATTTAGTTTTGATAATTGATCATTTCAAACTAACTTTATTAAAATTAACTTCAATATCATTGGAAATAAATAATCTACATAGACATATTTTCTATTGTTTCAATTTCATAGCCGTATCTTTAATTGCATTATGGGTAGTGTCGATACATATATATATATTCCGGCTTGTGTGCTTGATCAGAGAATCGCTTATAAACCTTTGTCAAGTAAGACACACAGAAATAATTTTATTTAACTGTTACAGGAGAGAAAAATTACACCAAGGGCGAGGGCAGAAATCGAACCCGCACACGGTGCAGTGCGCAGATTTTTAGCGGAGGCAGCAATCTTAACCACTCGGCCACCCAGGCATTGCTTTTTCTTGCTTTTATTGTGAGCTATTTTGTATCTGTAGAAGTTGTTTCACTACGAGTGTACTCTCATAAAGGATAAACAACCTACAGGGGCAGATTTTTAAATGGTTAAATTTAACCGACGATATTTTATATAACACGATATTTTTTTCATCCCGAAAAATATTTTTGTATCTTTAATACTCATACTTAATAGGAAAAATACTGAAAAAATTAACTGCATTGGAGTTTAAATAATTTCAATTTTTTAAATTTTTGCCTTGCTGCAAAAACGAACTACAAAATTCCAATTTTGATAAGAATGATTGAAAAACTACTTCCATATTAAAATAACCCTCTTGAACTATAATTATTTTTCAAAACAACTAATATGTAATTTAGTACTAACATAATAATAATTTGAATACTGCCAAAGATGTAATTTCACAACAGATAATAACTTCACTCGTTAATTTTGAATACACTTTTACTACTGTCATATATGAGGGTTATTAGTAACTAAAACTTCAAAATGGAATGCATAATAGATGGGAAAAAAGACACAGATATGTCGAAAGGGAGCTCTACTTTAATAGAATAAACTGGATTATGTTACTTGTTGCCATATGGCAACAGTATGCATTAAAGGGTTGATAACCTTAATCATTATTTAGTTTTTTTTGTTGTGAGCAATTTTGGCATTTGGAAAACTTGTTTCTCTATGAATTTACATTAGCGGAAAATAAACAATATGAAGAGGCAAAGTATAAATGGAATCGGCAGAATTTTTTTTCTAGAAAATTGATACTTTTAAAGCAGTTTTATTCAATTCTTTTTATTAAAAATTTATTTTTGATGTGGTTAACCTAAATAAAAAAAATGATACGAGTTCTATAGAAAAACAAATTCTATTTCATTTCTTAAGGTGTCCGTGCATCTTTAAAAGGCATAAGTGTTAGTTACGTTTCTTTTACCTCCACATTTCGTTATAATCCCAATTCCAAAATGTCTCCAAGAATTCGGCAACTATCCTTTATGGTCTATCCACGATTTCTCTTTTCGCCAAAGGGCAACTTTTTCTAACAGAACAATAAAAAATTCCAGTAAAATAGCCAGATAAAACTTTTATTTTTCTAAACCCCAAGCCTTTTGTGCGGAGTTTGTGTAAAAGACCTATCTTCCTTGCTGGTGGGTTAAAAAAGATTGGGCCTTATTTTGTGAAGAAAGTACGGTGTTTATTTTTTGTAGTGTGCTTGTATTCTTCTAGCCACGTTTGAGGTAATGCGTTTTTAAACTTTTTCGACAGCTATGAGCATTTTTTCACAGGCGTAATTGGTCTCTTAGGTGTAAAGTGTTTGAGGTTTGAAGGTAGATGAAATAAGTTGTAATATTTGGAACAACTTTTCATTGTTTCTGTTATTCGAAAATAGTTAGTTTTTCTAGTAAAAAATTGAATTTTCGACAGTGGAGAAACTAGATAAATGTCATGCCTCTCTCTAAATTATGAGTGAGAGATATACCGAACACAAATATTACGTATTTTGGTTAGTAAATAAAATTTATTTTAACATCTTTGAATTTCCTAAAATATTCATTAAATGCAATTTATTTTTGTATATATATCATAAAAACCGGACTAAAAGAAATTTTTCGGGGCGTTGACAATGTAAATTTAGCATATATATTATTAAAATATTAGTCACAAATTGAACAATAATTGCTGCATGTTTGCATGTCTAAGAAATATTTTCGTTTTACATATTATGTTTTTAGATAGTATACACTGTTTTTAGTGATACAAAACTTGTATCGAAAGCTTGCGGTTTAAAAAGTTAGTTTAGTAAAAATAATAATAATAAAAAAAAACCTAACTAACTATCGTTTTAACGTAAAATTGTCTTGCTTCATTTTACTTATTAAACATAATTGTAAACTTAATTCTTAAAACTTATTATTATAATTTGAATATTAAAAGAAAATATCTATGCTTCTACGAGTATTTATCAACATTTTATTGTACACAGATAAAAACCGGATGATAAAAATAAACTGTTCTTTCAATTACATTCCTAAGAGTGAGAAAAGGAATGTTTTAAAAATCTTTTATTGTAGAATGTTGTGTCAGTTAACCTTAACTGGTTGCTGCACATACAAAGTTTGAAGATTAAATACCAGTTACTTGAGAAGTAGCATTTAAAACAAATATTGAAGTTGTTCTTAAAAAAGCTAGGGGCATGAACTTATAGATAAATCACATTTAAGTGAAGCATATAAAGAGAATTAATTAAAAAATGTCTTAGTAAATCTGCAAACAAAAGTAATGACGTTATAAAAAGAGTAATCGATAGCGTGCTAAAAGGAATGAGCAATAAAGTATTCATTCCATATACCCACTGTAAGATTTCAAATCATTATTAATTCATAAATGTAGTGGTTCATGATATTTAAATATTGGTTGGTTGGTTGGTAGACAAATATTTTCAGGCTTGTGTGCTTGGTCAGAGACCCGCTTATAAACCTGCGTCAAGTAAGACAGACACAACACATACATGCGCGACAGATGCTGCCATCTATCAAGCGCCACCCCCACAATTTAGACATGTTCCTGAAGGGGAGGGAAAATATTTGAATATTATTGAAAGTCATTAAATAAAGTTTTGTAATGTAAGATTATGGAAGTTTTCATTTCTCTTTAACTCCAATACACATAGCTTAAAATTAATTTTTTTTATACTTAAGAAAATAAGAATAAAACCACTTCTTGAACTCTCAATGAAGCTCTCCAAATTAACCCCAAAAGAGCTAATTTCTATCAAAATGAGCCATTAGTCAATAACAGCTCTAAGGAAAAGTCATTAATTCTCTTAGTCATTTCCACAAAAAACAGTTTTGTGGTTTATGTTTTTGTTTTCAATAACAAAATAGCATATTTCAATATAAAAGTAAATACTATTCACACTGACATTTGAAAAATAATGGCTATGTGCTACATAACCAATACAAAACCACAACTTAAATCCGATTACCGAATTCCCATTAATGCTGTCCAAATTAACCCTTAGAGCTCATTTCCGCCGAAGTGAGCCATTAGTCAATAAAGGCTCTATTAACAAGGCATTAATTTCCATTGAATTTTCCACAAAACAATTATTTATTTGAATACTCGTGCATGCTACCTTCACAATAAACGCATTAAATTTAAGTGTTACACAGTGGATACATAGTTGATATATAAGACCTTGTAGAATATAAGTGTTAAGTACTTTATAATCAAACCACAATTTATATCCGATTATCTAATTCCCACTAAAGCAGTCCAAATTAACCCAAAAGAGCTCATTTCCGGCAAAGTGAGCAATTAGTCAATAAAGGCTCTAATGACAAGTCATTAATTCGCACCGCCATTTCCACAATAAAACCGTTTCACTATCTCGCCACGATATAATGCTAATCATCCCCTTTTGAAAGTCTAACGATTTTAAGGCGAGCGAAGTTGGGTTTGTTATATGTCAGGAAATATGTATTTGAAGTTACAAAGGAGTTGGAAGTGAGAATACGTATTTCCTACACAGGAAATCTGTTTTAATTTGAGTGTGAAGTGTATGTATGGAAATTGTTGTAGAATGTTAAATTTTAGTGTGTTTAAAATTGTGTGTAAAAATTTTAATTTTAACTCTTGTAGTTAAAAAAAATTGCTTCAAAATAATATAATTACAAATGTAGGTATGCTTGTAGGAAACATGCCCTACACACAATAAATCGTAAACAATATTATGGTTCAAAAGAAGAAACTATTTGAGCTACGAGTGTTTGGGTAATTGGGTTTCAACTATAAAGGATTATTAAGCATGTTAACATCTAAAAATGAAGAAAAAAGGAGATATATTTTTATAAAATTAAATATATGATTAAATTTAAAATCAAATTATTTGATTTCAAACCTAATTTTTCATTTCATTGTCAACATGCCTAGCTTCACCACTGAACAGCACTTTTGTAAATACCATTTACACCTTCATTATCAAATAAAAACATTAACTGTAAGATTTTTTTTATCTATTCAGTATTTTTGGTCTTTATTTATCTTATTGTGTTTTATTTAAATTAACATAAACCGAAAGTTTCTTTTCGCATGGTAAATTATGCGTTGTTAATAAGTTACAGAGTTTAGTTATAGTTTTAGTTTGAATTATTGTCACACTAGAGTACACGAGGGCTATTGGCGACGGGCGTCGTATTTTAGAACCACAGTCAAGTGACAGGCTGACACCTGAATAGGCACCCAACGCAACCGTAAATTGCGACATCGTACATAGCGTTAGTACTTTGAAGGATATTTAACATGCACTCACTGAACACGGGTAATTATTCGTCGGACATTTTTGGCTGCAGGGGCCGTTCATAGGGTCGGAAGTTATTTTGGCGATGTCCGGACTCGAACTTGAGACTTTCCGTCTGCTAGGCGAATGCCTAACCGACTGGGCTTCCCAGTCCTTAGAAATTAGTTATAAATCATTAAACTATATCATCAAACTATACAGAGTCAATAACAGATATTCTAATGTGAGGGAATAGCAGTTTTAAGGCTTGAATTCATATTTGACTGTGTTGCTAGATTTCGTGAGTGTTGGAAACTTTGGTTTGGAAAGGCTTATCTTTCCTAAAAATAGTTTTTCCTAAAATAAGAAAATCCCTCAAGCTCAGAAAATCTAAACCATTTGATCTCATATGGAACACAATGCATAAAAACTAAACTTTAAAACAATCTGTAAACGATTTTTGAAAACTTTGGAACATTAAGTTGATTGTTTTACCAACTTTCAAAAGCACTTTAAAACTCACAATGTGTGAAAAACAGCAAAACTCAATTTTTTTTCGTTACTTTAAAAGGGACTGATGTCCTACTTACAACAAAAAGCATCGGCCTTTTATCTACTAAAGAACACAAATATAGATGATAATGTGGCTAAAGATTTTTTATATGTTTAACGGAATACAAGAAATCAAGAAATTGTATAGTGTGATGTGTGTGTGTTTTAAACTTTATTTTGTGGAAATTGTTTCGTGTTTGGAAAATGAATGAATTTGAAAACTTTAGATTTAAATGTTCTACATCATTAAATCTAATTTTTATAACCGTTTTATATATAAATTAAACATTAAAACTAAAAAAATATATATCCATCATTTAAAACCATCACACTATTTATCCTGTTACGACCTGGCGTCCCCATTTGGGGAAATTTTTTAAACTTCCGCACCAGCAGTTAACATGTTAATTATTTAAGAAATTGACCTGATACGATAGAAGAGGATCCAAATATCAGTTTTTAGACTTTGATTACATTTATCAGTCATTTATTACTATAAAAAAAGGGAAGTTGAACGAGTGTCAATACAATATTAGAGTTCTTAAAAAATTATATTAAATTTTTTTAGTATTCATTTTCAAGGCATTTTTCATTAAAAACAATGTTAAAGTAATCTGTCAACTACAATTAAATGATACGGCCTTTTTTTATTAAATTTATAGCACAAAAATGTGTATTTTTAGAGCTTAAGTCTCGTCCCTAAGTTACAATTAAACAGATTAAAAAAAATCCTTGAAAAACATACTTTTTAGCTATATAATTGCATGAAAAGTATGTTTAGATTAAAGAATGCCTATACTTGTATTATTTACCCTTTGGTCTTAAAAGGTTATACTTTTTTAAACTTTTATTTCTAAATTATATCTTTATCATGACATGTGCTTTTAAATGACACTCATTGCTGTTAAAAACAAATGTTTTTTTTCTTTATTGATAATCTTTTCTATTTAGTAATTCTAAATTTTAAATTAAGGATTGTCTATTATTGATTAGAGTTTAAATCAACTTTTTATTCAATCGGGTTGTTTTATGTCGTGGATGGCAAGAGCTTCAACGGTTTGTTTTCATTTACTGATAGGGAATTACTTTTGTTTCTTAATTTGAAAATGAGTTTTCTAAGACTATTTTACTTATTATTAATTTTTTTAATGGTAACTTTTTGCTGTGCTGTTGGTTTTTCAAAACATTTGTTAAAGAAAGCTTGCATAGAAAGACAAGTTTCTTTTCATCTATGTCGGTCATTTTGAGGGTGAAACTGAAGCAACCAATGAAATCGTCGAAAGTGGAAACATGAAAACTACACTCCTTGTCAACCTAAGTTGAGTAAATAGAAATATGCTATGGAGAAGATCCTTCCGTTCATGTAAAGAGTTCCATAAATTATTCGTGAATACACCCAGAAAACATGTTTAAAATATTAATTTCGTTTAACGTCTTACTGATTTGAATATTATTTGAGAAAATTTGGCAACTTTATCAGAATAAAAAGTGTATTGTGTTTAATTTGTATTCAGATCATTTTGCATGTAAATATTACCTTACAAGAGTTTCCAACTAATGGACCAACCACGCTTCTCCCTCTGCCTTTTTACTCTTTGTTTTTACCCAAGTTAGGGTGGCAAGGACTGTAGTCATTGAATCCTCTGAAACCTTCACATAGTTAAAATTTTCATCTGCTTAAAAGATAAAACTCTTATTAAATATATATTTATTAAACTACCATATAAACAGAAAAATATCGAACCTTACGTTTAATAAAAGCAATTTCACAACTGAATTGCGGAAACCTCCCCACCAGATGTTTCGCCCATTTAGAGGTTTTTTGAAGGCCTTCAATTCAATTCGGAATTATTTTTAGTTTTGTATTTATTTCATTTTCATTGGTGGCAACTTGATATCGAAGAAAAGCAAAAAACAAATAAAAAATAGTGAGTTTTTTTTCTTCTAGTTTTGTAATGATTCTTTTAAAGTGGTCTGAAGTTGTTTTATATTGGAGGAATTTATTTTTAGATTCGGATTGCTATTTATAGAATTTTTTTTCCTTTTATTTTTTTATTGTGTGTTACTTGTTTTATTAATTTCATTTCAAATTATTATAATAATAGCGCTGAAATTATATAGTGTGTTTAATGAGGGTTTTTGTTAAACTTATTCTCTTAAAACCTTAGCTAATAATAGGAATAGTTAAATTTCGTGATTTAAGAGTAGAAAATTTGTTTTAAATCAATTTTATCTTTTGGACCTGACATAAAGCATAAAAATTTCAAACATGACTCCGATTATTTTGATTTTCAAATTAATACATATTGCCATTGGTTTACCGATACTACGCAATAGGACGGATATATGGACGTTTATATTAAAAAACGTTACTTAATATATGAAACTATATTTTTCCCATTCAAGATTTTGAATACATAGGTTTGAAGAGGACATAGCATCAGTGTTTTTATAAATTTTTTAGATATAATATTATATATTAAACTGAAATCATTTCAAAGGAAATCAATTAAAAGTAGGATTGTTTGATAATTGAAAAGCTTAGTGAAAGAACGTGCTAAATGGCATTTTTGAAAACAAAATTGAGATATTCGTGTCAATGAACATATTTCCAACTTTGTTTTAACGATAACAAGTTTATATATTTATATAATATTATATATATATATAATATATATATATATTTATATTATATATATATATATATTATAATTATTAATATAATTATAATATTTATATATATATATTAACATATATATATATATATATAAAATATAATAAAATATAATATATTTATATATAAATACATATATATATATATATATATTTAAATTTAAGTTTAGTATAGTTTTTACGTTTTACAAGTACCGTTTACAATAGATCTGAGGGCAAACGAAGAACTTTAAAGCTAATGTTCTCGGTTTTACCTTTTTGTCCCTTAGCACGTGCTTCCACTAAGCTGTTAAATTCTGAAACAGTTTTAACTAGTTGCGTAGCAAAAGTTTTCCAATTTTCTGTTCACAGGTTTTTTAATATGTTACTTGCAAACAAACATTTCTTTTGAGACTCTTGCGAATGCGAGGGGAAAAACGAGAAACAATTTTTTAAAAAAAAAATTGTTCGTTTGAAGATATTTGACTTAACATTGGATTGGGATACGTGAAAAGTCAGTAATAAGGTAGAGCTTCAACGGTTTGTTTCAAGGTAGTCAATTTAAAGTTACATAGAATTAAAGGAAGTGCAATTCTTTAAATTTATACCCCCTGTGATTCGTTGATTACTTCATTTGGTTACGAATCATTGGTTATGATTTTAACGTTATAGACACTATACTTTGTCGATCCAGAATGCGAGCCTCGAAAGCATTTTTCTCTCACATCCCCGCATGTGGTTTTCTAAAAAACGGCATTAACGTGTTTTTCCCCACCCTACTTGGGTTTGAACTGTTCAGAGTGACAGAACCTCAAACGCGTTGGTTTAAAGAAAAGCGATGCTTCCCCCGTTTCCTAGAAAATCAAGCGAAATGATAAATGAAGAATATGCTTTCGAGGATCGCATTCTGGATAGACAAGGTATAAAAGATTTAAATATGGTTATGTATTTAGCATTACATATACATAAGAAATCGTAACTAATGTTAACACATATTTAAATGAATTTTTCTGGTATCTTTTCCATGTGTGTTTCTCGCGAAAATAAACATAAAGGAAATATTTCATTCAAAACCTAACACTCACTACCGAATCTTTCCACTCCATTAAAGGCTAATTTGCCCAATCTCTTTCTGTATTCACCCTTTCAAATGTCTTAATTGACACTCGAAGTGCTAAAGTGGGCAGTCTAGGACGTCAAACGGACGTGATGTCATACTGATCCGTAGTAAAGTGCCTTTTCTTCCTTTGATTTAACATAGGAGAAGAGCCACTGTTTTACTAAGAATACTTCATCACACAGTGTGAGGAAAAGTGGCGTAAACTAAAAAAATAAAATTCTTCGAGACGACCCGGCGGCGGCGCAACGGTTAGGATGCTGGCCTTCGGAGTTTCTGGGTCCGGGTTCGAAACCTGATAAGGGATGGATGTTTGTGTTTGTCGAGTAAATGCGGAGTTTCACTCTTAAAACAAACGAGTGCATTTAACTCAGTCTTAGTTAATTTTCACTCTTTTCTGTGTCGAAAATGCACTTGTCCTATTGGAGTGGATTTCATCTTTTGTTCAGTTAAAACTTCGGCAACGAGTTTCCAACAACTCCCAAACGAGTGATTTTAACTCTGAGTTAATTTTCACTCCTGTCCAGTGTCGAAAATGCACTTCTCTCATATTAGTGGATTTCACTCTTTTGTTTTAAGAGTGTACGTGCTCGTTAAATCTATTGGGACCGAAAGTGATGCGGGCGGCCATTGCGCAGTTTCCCACAAGTACAGGTCCCTGGAGACTATTTCCCTCCTCTTCAGGGACGTGTCTAAATTGTGGAGGTGGCACGCGATAGATGGCAGCATCTGTCGCGTATGTGTGTGTGTTGTGTCTGTCTTACTCGACGAATTTTTATAGGCGGGTCTCTGACCAAGCACACAAGCCTGAAAATATATAAGTCTACCAACCAACCAAAATTCGTCGAGAAACGTTCGAATTTTTGTAATTTCAAATTCATTTCATTGTCTAAAAAATTCATCAGTCTATTGTAGCCTAGCTATTGTATTTATTTAGATTTTGTTTGTTTAATTTAACGTTGCATTATGAGAGTTTATTATAGATCTTGTCATTTTGAGCAGCGGTCAAGCGGTGAGGCCTACACCTGGCTGTCACGAAACGTTAACTTATAGAGGCATCGTACACGTTGACACGTCTTTGGCCTATCAAAAATTAAATGCATCAATTTCATATACGCTAAGTTATTCATTGGATGAGTTTTTTTCTGCACAGATTTAATAGCTAATACGAGGACCAAATCTATGAAGGTAACTTTCATGGCAAAATGTTCTACATTCCGTGCCAACCTAACTTGGGTAAAAACAAAGATTAAAAAGGCAGAGGGAAAAACGCGATTGGTCCGTTAGCGGAAAACTCTTGTGTAAGGTACAAATATTATACATTACAATTATTTACATACAGAATGATCCGAATACAATTCAACCAAATACACTTTTCATTCTGATAAAATTGTCAAATTTTCTCAAATAATATTCAAGTCTGTTAGACTTTAAACGAAATTAATGTTTTAAACATGTTTTCTGGATGGATTCACAAATAATTTATTGAAATCTTTACATCCGCGGAAGGATCTTCTCCATAGCATATTTCTATTTACCCAACTTAGGTTTGCAAGGAGCTTAAGTGATTTTAACTTGAAAAGCCAAATATTTTGTAGTTACACCACTTTCTCCCCCACTTTCATCTTTGCGTTTGGACTACTGGGCGTCTTGTGGGAGACATTGAGGAGACTACGTTGTCGTTCGAATGAACGCGGTGACGGTTCCGGTGGCTATTTTTAGACTCGTTAGGGGACAAATTACGAACTCTTAGCTATCTTAATTGGGTACTTCAGTAGTAAAACGGACGATGTTTAATATTTTAACACTGGATATTAAGCTTTTTTAAACTCTGATATGCTGAGCCTTTGGTCAGGAGAGATAAAGTGAGGGCTGCAGACCTTGGCCTAACGTGGGATATCGCGCTACAGAGCTTGTAAACTAATCCTATCAAATAATTTAAGCAGAAACACAGTTTTTAGATGTTCCTTTGAAAAACAATTTTTTAAGTATAAAATTATAAAAATTACAAAAAAAGGGTTTATTTTCCAAAAATGGTGATACTTTCTTGGTCCCATAATGTACTGAATGTGAGGAAATTCGAATGTATAGTGACATTTGACTCAAAACTGAAAGTTTACGGAAGCATTAGCTTGGTCTTAAATGTTAATTGGAAAATCCTTTTGCCTATTTTGTAACGAAGTTTTGCCTATTTTCTAAGTTTCCCAAAATTTCAATTTTGCTAAAACTCAAAGTGTCTCATCTCTCTTCTTTAATTTGCCCTTTCTTGTTTGTTTCAATCAGTTCGTTAGGCACAAATGATAATGACGCGAGGGCCGAATATGCTCCAAACCAGTCATATTTCTTCCATGGAAACAGTGAGAATAACTCCCTCGGCACTTTTGAGCAACGGACCAACTTGTATCAGAATGTGAAATAGGATAATGACGCCATATTTGTAAGTCGTCTCTGTGGAGAGATATGGACTGATAAATGCTGACGTCAACATGCATGAGTAGGTTTTGATGACGATTGGCCTGAGGGGGCTGAGGGGTTTCACTTTGCAATTGAAAGTTTGTATGGATGTTTGGAATAGTTTGTAGCCAATGAGCTGGAGGGAAAAGTGGAGTGAGGTGTGCGATCCACTTAAGGTAGGCGAATACCCAAAATTCTAAAATTTTTACTATTACTTTAATCTTTTCCAAATTTGGCATAGTGATTTCAAATGTAATGAGCAATGCTATTTCGGCTTTATTTAAATATAATTCATTTATTTTTAATTGTGTTTTTTTATTAAAAAGAGAGGTTTACGCTAACAAGACTACCACATTGAATTTTCCTCCGATAAATATTAATTATGTGCTAAATTCTCCTTTCCGAACTGATACATGCAATGCCCCTCTAGAGTTACATACAAATTACAAGAAAAGAAGTTATTAAGAAAAATGTCATGAATTTGACTACCAAAAAGGTTTTTTTTTCGATTAACTTACACTTGAACATTAAAAAAACCCTACTATATTTGCATCAGATGTTAGAGGCTTATAGCTCAGATATATATTGAAATAGCATCTGTAAAAAAATTCAGGTAAATTAATGTAAAACTTTTTATGCTAGAAGTGTTGTCGTAAACCCCTTTTTTTAGTTGAAAAACACCGTTTAAAATAAGTCACTTATATTTAAATAAAAAAAAATTCCTAAAAAGCATTGCTCATTTTATTTGAAATCACTCTGCCAAATTTGGAAAAGATTAAAGTAATAGTAAAAAATTTAGAATTTTAGGTATTCGCCTACCTTAACAGGGAGGAAAACGAGCCGTTTCGAAAACGAAACGCGGAGGAAAATATCACTGCTGACGAAGCGAACCGGGCGGGCAGATAATGAGCTAGAGAGTGTAGGATAAATAGTCCCTCTTTATTTTGGAGAACCGGGCAAAGGGTGTGAGTAGGTCGCTCAGGTTTTGGCTCGCTGATACATCACTCCAGTTTTACCTCTAGCTCAATGTTTGTAGATTATTTGAGGGCATTTGAAAATGGCTTTATATTAAACAAGATCTTTTTAAACTCTACTCGCAGGGGTTCCCAACCGGTGGTTCACGTACGTACCACTGGTGGTAAGCGGGTAAATTTCAGGGGGTACGCGTGAGTGATATAAGCAACATGATGTTATTAATAGCTTCTGTAAGCATAAGCAGTGAGAACGAAAACATAATGCTCATTATTTGAAACGTTAACATTTTTTTAAAGGGAAATATTTATTAACTTCTGGATCGGATGCAAAACCTAGTATCCTTTGAACTATTTTCTGAGTGGGTACTATTTTTTATTTGTATGTTTTTAGACTAGTAGGTAGTAAATAATACTGTTAATTAATACCATTTCAATCTTTTTATTTCACTTTTATTAAAAGTATGTTATAATTAAACAAAACCATTAAATATGAATTTTTTATTAGGATTTAATTCAAGAAGCCTTTGAACACTTTTAGAAGAGTATATACTATGCGTTTATTAAAATATTTAGGTTTGGTGGTGAGCCAAAATTTCTCAAATAATCAAGTAGTTGCAAAAAAGTTGGGAACCCCTGCTCTACTGAATAAAGCAGATGTCACATTTCCGAGAACACCCATACCAGAAATAGTGTTCAAATTCTTTATAAGTATTAGCCAACGATCTTTTGAAAGGATTACTTTAGAATATATGAATTAACTCGTGCGTTTTCTGTGAAACATATGATTGCCAACTTGATTAAAAATATTTCGGTTATTTGTTAGAAATATGAACGTATTGCTTCATATTATTAGAATTTCAAATTACAATAGCTGGGTTATTATATTGTGGTTATTACTATTTTTTCATTTTCGATGGTGCATTTCCGTCTCTCTCGAGACAGATTTTGTGTATGAGAGATATAATGACTTTAGGTGATTCTATAACATTAATATTAACCCTTTCAGTCCCAGTGATGCCATTTGGCATCATCACTTTCAATATTTTTTTCAAAATGTTTATGTCCCGCTATGACATCCAAACACACATCATTCGATTCTTCACACTTTGTTCTATCACACAAAATTTTACTTTAATCTCAATAGAAGTCAGAAGTACTATTTTTTTTTATTTAGAAAATAGTCAACAAGCGTTCCTCCTGATTTTTGATAAATTCACTTCAGTTCCATATATTTAAAACACAATTTAAACTATTTCTGTTAAAATAGTTATTAATTTTTTTTTAATAATATGGTCAGATACCTTAAAATATATAACTCGAAGTGTATTTAGGTAATATATATTTTTTTATTTTGTTGTTTTCCACAGTGAAAGAATTTTGGCGTTGTTTCAAAAACCATATAAAAAATTTCAATTGATTTTTTTCCCTTATGGAATTCGTATATTTGACCTAAAATAAGCTTATTTTGTGAATATCAGATGTTTCTGTTGTGTAGTAAATTTTTGGGACTGAAAGGGTTAATAAAAATATTTAAAAATTTTCAATATTTTTTTTAAAAAAAAATCTTAGGAACACAGTTAGAAAGCCGTAGAGAAACAGGAGAGAAATACATAATTAACATCATAAAAACTAGAAGAATTCAATGGCTGGGGCATATGGAGAGAATGGACGATAACAGAGGCACAAAGAAAATTTTCAAGGGGCAATGTCAAGGAGAGAGAAGAAGAGGAAGACCGCGAAAAAGATGGATAGATGATGTGGAAAAAGATCCAAAAGATATGAAAACTAAGAACTGAAAGACCAAAGACAGGCGGCTTTGGAGTCGTGTATTGTAAGAGAGGTCATGGTCCAGCATGGACTGTAGTGCCGGGGAGTTAGTTTTTAGGAACACAGTTACGGGAAGCAATCGGATATTTTAATAAAACATTGACAAACAAATATAAATTTTCCGGGACTATTCTTTCTGAACAAAAGTTACAGATTTCTACAATCCGTGATAATCTCAAAGTTGTGTCATTTTCAACAAAAATTTTAATTACTAGAAACTATGCGCCTCAAAATGTATTCTTTCATCAATCTATGCCAAGATCCTTGCTAAACCTTTCTCTCTGGTTAATAGCAATACCACCTAGATTAGAAGGCCGGCGAACTAAATGCTTGACGTCATATTAGTGGACCGATTCTGTGGTTTTGACCAATGATCATTCGTGACTAGATCTTTTATTTGAATAAATTTGTAAGATAAGATGAATCAAGATGCGACGTCATCTTAAGATACGACGTTATTGGTCAACAAATCGAAATTGGTCTACTGGTGTGACGTTGTGTTGCTTAGTTCTTCGGCCTTCTAATCTAGGTGGTATTGTTAATAGGGGCTTCGTAACTGGGGTACACTTTTCCCTTTTGAGACTGTTATTATCCCTTTATTTTCCCTAAATTACCTCAAAATGTGCAGCTGGGGGATTTAGTGTAACTTTGATTGTCGCCTCTAATTTAAAGTCGGCGGGATGTATCTCTATGAATGCTAAGAAAGTATTAAGATTTTTAAGGTAGGCGAATACCCAAAATTCTAAAATGTTTACTATTACTTTAATCTTTTCCAAATTTGGCATAGTGATTTCAAATATAATGAATAATACTATTTGGGCACTTTTTTTTAAAATTTAAATATAATTTATTTATTTTAAACGGTGTTTTTCTACTAAAAAAAGAGTTTACGCTAACAAGTCTACCACATTGATTTTTCATCCTATAAACATTAATTATGTGTCAAAATTCTTCGTTTTGAAGTGATGCATGCAATGACCCTCTAGAGTTACATACAAATAACAAGAAACGAAGTTATTAAGAAAAATGTTATAAATTAGCCACAAAAAAAGGATTTTTTTGGATTAACTTACACTTGGACATTTAAAAAAAAACTACTATGTTTACACCAGATGTTAGAGGTTCATGGCACAGATATGTATTGGAATAGCATCTGTAAAAAAATTCAGGTAAATTAATGTAAAACTTTTTATGCTAGAAGTGTTGGCGCAAACCCCTTTTTTTAGTTGAAAAACACTGTTTAAAATAAATCAATTCTATTTAAATAAGAAAAAATGCACAAAAAGCATTGTTTATTATATTTGAAATCACTATGCCAAATTTGGAAAAGATTAAAGTAATAGTAAAAATTTTAGAATTTTGGGTACTCGCCTATTTTAAGTTGTTTTCCATTCAAGGTAGTTTATTATTATAGTGAAATATTATATATGATTTCAAAGGTGTGTTTTTAAATGTTACTTACTTAGACTTTGAAAATCCGACCCTACTTATAATTACATTAGTTTTTGATAAAATAACTCTTTTGGTAACAATTGATCCTCATCACTCTTGCTAAAAATTCCTCACATATGAAGAGTACAGGGGAAAAACCGATTGATTTTGTAGAGAAGTTTCCTTAGCAGGCCACTTTGGCGATGAAACCGAGTGATCGCCTAAACTGGTGTAAGGAAACCAGTTCCTACCGCAGAGATCATAGTTAAAGTAATAGAGTGGCAGATCACGGGACCTTCAATACTAACGAAGGGACGCCTAAGGAGCACCCAGAAGAGCCCCAATGAAGCCAGTGCTGTAGGTCACGTGATCTTCCATTCTAATACTTTAACTACTCTCTCTTTCCTAGCTACCAAAATCCAGGCGATTGACGATCCTGACGCTTGGACCAAGCGAAGAAGAAAGAGAGAACGGTTTTCTGTCGCCAATGTCCGCCAAGCAGACAATTGCGGTTGTCCGCCTAATAAATCAATCGGTTCTTCCCCTGTACTTTTCATATATTCTTTATATAAAATATTTTTCAACTTTAATATATATTTTATATTTAGCATTTTTTTTTATTTTATAAAAAAACCATACGCAGACGGCAAGCCTGAAGTTTGAAGACTTCTACTGTCACAGAACCTCAAACCCCATGGGAAGAAATTTACATTCAAATTCACGTAACAACTCTAAGAAGTGCAAATTCTGTGATGTATAGAATTACGCTTTATTTTTAGAAATCTGCCCCGTTAATAACCCGTAATGTGCTATTAAATGTCTCAAATAGCTAATGGCTATTTTTTATGGGGGTTTGCAGCTTCTCTGGAGTTGTCTTTTTTAGGTTACTTGTGGGCGTAGTAATTATTGGGTGCGTTAAAGGGAAATTGCGTAGAAGATTTGGAGGAAAGTGACAGGTAATTGGTGAAGCACCTGGGGAGTTGTTGTTTATTAAGGTGTATTTCGTTTTTATTTTTTGTTCAAATAATATGGTTACTTAATTTTATAAAGCGTTTTATGTTTTATGAC